>CAUYUJ010010247.1:285086-347586 GCA_963575745.1 Prorocentrum cordatum | reverse complement strand
CCTGAGCCAGCATTTTCGGGCGCAGGCAGCCTGGCAAGCTGAGGGTTGGCCCAGAATCCCACATGGCGATGAAGAGCATCGGGCCCCCCCCATGTCGCTTCGGCTGGTCAGCGCTGGCGGTGAAATTCGCAAGGCGAAGTATTGAATTTAGCCAGTGTTGGGGGGTGTTGGGATTGTTTTGATTGTTCCGATGTCATGTCTTGAACGCCAGATTGGTTTCTGCCCGTGCAAGTATCGAAGCCCGCAGCCTCGGAGGCGCGCGCTGTCTTCGATTCGGCGTTGCCAGTTTTGTTTGGGAGATCGGCAGCGGGCTAGCCGCTTGCCGCGAGCGGTCGACGCGCGCCCGTGTCGGCGGGCATTCAGGCTGACGTTATTTGTCCGCTCAGTATTATTCCCCAATTGTTCTCGCAGCGTGGGCGGGAAATGAGCTGCGAGACCAGCGGCGTCGGTGCGAGTGCGCGCCGCGCGAGTGCGCGGCGAGGTGGGCTGGCCAGTCAGCGCGGCCCCTCGGCGGCGCAGCATGCGCGCGCCGAGCCGAGCACTGTGGGCAGCGTTCGTTCGAGAGGCGATTGACGCATCGCTCGTACACTTTGGCTTGGCCTTGACTGCGAAAGTCAAGCGTGGAGCGAGGGGGGCCAAGGAGGATGAGGACGATGATGATGATGATGAGGAGGGGGAGGAGGAGGAGGAGGAGGAGGAAGGAGGGCCGCGCAGGAGGGCAGAACAAACGAACGCGCGCGGTTTCTTGAACAGAAGAGGAGGAGGAGGAGGAGGAGGAGGAGGAGGAGGGAGGAGGAGGAGGAGGATGATATGTTTTGACATTCGCTTCGGGGTGAACTAAGTCAGGCGAGCTGAATCAGCCAGCAACCGACCTTCAGGCCATGCCCAAATCGTTGCCGATGCAAAAGCGGCTCCGCCGAACCCAACCCAGGAGGAGGAGAAAGGAGGAAGAAAGAGGAGGAAGGGAGGGAAGGAAGAGGAAGAGGCTACCCTGCTTCTCGGAGTTATCAGGGACTGACCAGTTCTTCGACTGGGCACTGTGGTATTCCCTTTTATTTTTGCAGATGAGTCCACAACAGCTGTTGAACCGCACGTGAAAAACGAGGATGCCGCCACAGTCGCCCGCCTCCTGCACCTGCCTGGCGCCAAGTACGCTGAGGGAGAAGGAATGAATGTTCGCTGAACGGGTTTTCCTCTGGTGCTCTCGTCGCATGTCAGACCGCCAGTGAAACCGACCCCTCTCAGTCGAAAAGGGTCGGTTTTCTAAGTGAGTAACAGGGCAAACAGAAGAGCACCACTGGAATTACCCAAATACAAAGCTATTGCATCAAACGGCGCCCGCTGCCCCGCGGACGGCCTCCGGTCGTCCGCGCCTCCAAAACCCTGGTGTTTTTATTGAATCCATTGGGGCGTTCTTGGTTGTTGGCCCAACCCCGCGGAGCGCAGAATCCATCGCCTGGGGCGTCCGAGGGAAACGGCCGCCCAAGGATGCTGCCCGAATCGCGTCGACGGGGCGGGCGCAAGTCACCCCCGTCAACCCTCGCCCCCCGCCGCCCCCGCCGCCCTGCCCGATCGCCCAGTGTGCTTTTCCCAGGGGGCTGCGATGGAGGGGGCGCCTCTTTTGCTTCTCTCGCCTCTCTTGCCCGCGCCGCCCCCCTGCCATGGTGAACTTCGAGGCCGCCGGCGCGCCCTCCGCCGCGCCGCTCTTTGCTTGCAGACCATCCGCTCGCCGCGTCGTCGGGCCGGGCGGCGGCGGGGCAGGGTGGGGGGAGGGCGCATGATAGCGAGGTGGGGCGGCTGCCAGTCAGGGTGGATGGGGGGCGGGCGAGCGGAGATGAGACAGCTGGCGCTGGCCCGATCGCCCGATGAGCAGCGCCGTCGGGCCCTGATGGCCGCGTCAGCTCCCGCGTCAAAATTAACAAAAATGACTACATATTTATCGAATCCTGCGTTCAAGGAAAATAAATTCGACAGTGGGATAACCAGATTTTATGAAAATAACACCAAATTTGTTAAATCTAAAACTACTGCAACTCCAGAATTAACAAATCTGCATACAGATTTGTTGAATCTAAAGTCATATGGGATCGCAGCTTTTGTCAAATATGTAGTCATCTTTTTAAATTTGACTTTGTTGCCAGAGCCCCCATATTGACGCTGGACAGGGCCTCGGGGCCGAGCCTCGGCCACGGCCGCCCGGCCTTGGGCCTCGCCCGCCCCCGCCCTCCCCCGCCCCAGGCCACGAACTTATCCCAGGTGGGGGCGATCCTGATAGGGGGGTCCGAGGTTGCGTGGGTCTTACGGGGGGGCGATGTCGCGGCTGTGGCAAGCTGGTGGCTGGCAGGGCGCTCGTGGAATCCCCCCGACGCCGCCGGGGACGCCGCCCCTCCAGAGCCCCCGCCCACCCCCCCGCGCTAAGCATCAACGAGCGATCGCCCCGCCCCCTTCTCCCCCTCCCACATGCATCTCAACGTCGCAACTCCCGATCCTTCCTCCCGCAACCGTTTTTTGGCTCTCCATGCCCATAGTTTTACACTACATGTGCACGTGGCCAATGGACCTCGGAGATTCAGAATGGGCAGATGCGATACTCTCGCACGCGAGGACGAGTGGTGGAGTTCGGCAGCGGGCCGCTGGCGCTAACGCTGCAACGCAGCCAATGCCAGACGACACAACATCAGATGCTGGTAGGCTCCTGCTCATCAATGCTCCGTTCGGGTTAGTCGCGCCGCCGTTTCTCCAGAAGATTGCTGCCGCGATATGCAGCGACATTCAGAGGGCGAGGGGCCGCAACATTCCAATGCTTGAGATGTTGGCTGGATTCGGAGCACGGGGGGGCACAGAGGGCACATCAGGAGAGACATGATGGCGCATATCGCGTCGCTGGTCACGGTTCCAGAGCCTGCGTCGAACAGGGTGCCGCTTCGGATAACGAAAGGCACTGGCGCTGGTAACCACATGATGGACCAATTTTACAATGTGCCACACTCGTGGTTTTCATATTGTGCACGCGTACTCTCCAAACGAATTCGTTGAACGCTTCGTTGACGCCCCAGGCAGCATTCTTAAGTTTTGGATGTCCGCTCGCCCAGATGACCCGCGCCGCGGGGGAGATATTTTCAGCAGAGCAGATTTGCATGATCGAGCAATGCCGATTGCGATGCGCGGTGACGGCGTTCCGTGCACGAAGAAAGGTTCACTTGAATGTATTGGTTGGGGGAGCAAGCTGTGCAATCTCACTGACTCGTTGCGTAAAATTCAGTTCGTGGCTGGGTATTTCAACAGCGCTAACGTGCAAGGGGGCCCTGTGTTGCCTGATTCAAAACGCGCGATATGGCCGCCAGCGATCAAGTCATTCATTGCACTTGAGGGTAGTAGATGGCCAGCTGTTCCAGAGGACAGCCCGCTGCCAGGTGGGTGCATCGACAGGTTGAATGCAGGGGTGGAGTTGGCGGATGGGTCTTATTGCGTACCATGGGTTGTCAAAGGGGATTACGATTGAAAAGTGAACCATCTGGATATACCTGGTCACTGGCCCAGCAATAATCCGCGCATGGACTGCAGGCATTTGAAGGGCGAGGGCACGCCCATGGCATTCACCAATGTTGCGCCCGACGCCCGGTGGAAGGGAATTTTGTTCACGGACCATGATGCGTGGAATCGATACTGGTGTGAAAAAGGGAAGGTTGTCAATCCGCTTTTCAAAAGTCGTTTTGATGGTGGCCTCGGGTTAAGCTTGTGCCATGTGTTCCATGATAGATTGCACTGTGCTGGTCTGGGCGTCAGCTTACACCTGGTCGGCAACGTCTTGTGGCATTTATGTTTCACGGACATGCTTCCTGGTGCGAATCCCGAGCAAAAGCTGAATCAGGTTTGGAGGGAGATCCACGAGGAGTATGACCGCCCACCAAAAACCGCTTGCAGGTTGGGTTCGTTACGCCTGCACAACATATGCGACCCCAAATCCCCTCCGGCTGCTTATCCAGTGTTATCGTCTGCCAAAGCAGCAGAGACGCGGCACCTGGTGCCAGTTATGCTCCGTGTCTGGGGAAAAACATGACAGGCCACATTTGGAATGTGAGTGTCACGTTCAAAGGTGTTTGGCGCATTTGACTGAGATGTACAAACAAGTTGTTTACAAGGATGGTGATGGTACTCACCCGCCAGTGCTTCCTGAACCAGTCGTAGATCAGTTGCAGTCGGGGACCGATGGGTTTTTGCAGCACTATATGTTCTTGCGAAGGCAGGCAATAGCTGTGGGCAGATACCTTTGGAACGTCGCGCCGAAATTCCATCGCTTGTTTCATTTGGGGCTGGAGTCTCGTTTTCAGAATCCGCACTTGGCATAGGACATATATCAATGAGGATTGGGTTGGGCACATGTCTGAAATTGGTGACGCCACCCAGCACGCGTTGATTCCAACGAAAAGGTCGAAGCCTTTGTCGAATTATCTGTCCGGGTCTTGTTTACAATTGCATTTCGCGAGCAGCTGAGGTCCCAACCTAGCAAGCTGTTCCCCTCTACCGTGCAGCGCGTGCGTGCGAGCCTCGTGCGGCTGCGTTCGTTTGGAACGATGCAAGCTACAGCCAACGACTCATCGACATCGCTCCCCCTCCCCTTCATCCGCCCATCATCTGTGGCGCCAATGCGTAGCCATCGGAATGCGTCGTCACATCCATCCTATCAATCCGCCACCGCCGTCGTCAGCACAGCCCCGAACTACCGCACTACCCCGTCGTCAGCACATCCTCACTACAGCCGCTTCCGTCGGCATCTCAGTGCATCAGCGCTACCATCCCATCAGTCGCCGTCACAGCCACGCAATCAGTCAGCCGCCACTGCCGCCGCCGCCGTCGTCGATGCCGCTGGCGCCGCGCCAGCCAAGGCAACGGGGCAAAAAACGCACGAGGAGCCGGCATTTCTCACAATTTTGCCTTTTCGATCCGAGATTTCACGGGGCCCCGAGAGAACCCCCCCCATTTGCCGCTCCAACCCCTGGGGCCATCATCTTGTCATTCAGATTTGCCCATTGTTTCTTCGGTAGCCGTTTTTGGCTCGAACTCCTGGGCTCCCGTTCGGGAGTTTGGCTACTGCGCGCCCGCGCACTGCGAGCTACTGCTAATCGGCGCTCTCTCGGTCCTTGCCGACGCCGCCGAAGGCGATGAAAGGGGTCAAGCAGGCCGTGCTCAAGCGGGCCAAGCCGAAGGCGAAGCCGACGAGGGGCGCTGCAATGGCAAGGCCTGCAGCAGCTGGTGTCGCCAGGAAGCCCGCGAAGCTGATCGGGGTCGACGACGGCGAGCCAGGGCCGACAGGAGCTGCCGGATGCCGTCGCGAGTCTCACTGACTACGACAAGCGCAAGTCCAAGACCGAGGGCATGAAGGACGCCCCCGGCACACTCAAGCAGGAGATGGAGGATCTCAAGCAGAAGGGGCACGGCCAGGACAAGACCAAGAAGATCAACTTGCGCATCGCTGCGTGGAAAGAGGGCGGATGGGATCATCCCTACTTCCAGGACGTGATCATGTGGCGCGAGTCGCGGACCAAGAAGAAGGCGGAGAAGGCCGTGCCCTGGCGCCGCATGACGACGAAGGTCGGCGGAGAGGAGAACGCCGAGAAGATGCGGACAGACGGAGAGATCCAGGCCGTCCCGAACCCAGACAACCCAGATGGCAGGCCTATCTTCAAGTTCGCCGAGTACGAGGTTTCTCGCGCGCAGACCTTGTCCCGCAGCAAGTGCATGACTTCGCAGAAGAACATCGGCATCGCCGATTGGGGCAAGGCTCGATCTGGCATTGATTCGCCCCCGTCCCCATCCCCCCGATCGTTCCCCAGCGGCCCTCGCCTCCACTGCGGGGCGGGGCGGGAGCGGCGCGGGCAAGGGGGGGGTGAGGAGGTGATGGGGCGTGGGAGGACGCGGGCAGAGCGTAGGTCAGGACCAGGGGAGGGGGGGGGGGGGGGCGGGGGAGAGGGGGCGGCGAGGGAGGGCGGCGGCGGTGGATGAGCCGTCGCTGGGAAATGTGCGGGGGGCGGGGGACAGGGGGGCATCAATTCCAGATCTACCCAGAGGCAGTCGGCTTTGCGAGCGGCATCGAGGACATGCAAGCCGAGTTCGACCCCGGGAGCAGCATGGACCTTGAGCAGCTGCCGGGCTACCTCCAGGACGGCCAGCGACCAGCTCTTCATCCTACCAGTGCTCCCGCGCCGACTGCAGACGAGATGGGCACCGCGATGACGCGCGTGAGTCAGGCCCTGACGAACCTCATCAAGATGAGGCTCGCGGTTGCGCAGGTCTGCTCGGCCCGCGCCGCGAACGCCGACCACAAGAAGTTTTTGGAGCAGAAGGTCGTGCCGAAGGGGGCTGTCGTTGAGGGGCTCATCAAGGAGTACGAGCTCTCGGTCAAGAACAAAGTCATCGAAGACCACCCAGGCCCGACGACCCCCGCCGACATCACGGAGAAGTTGGCCGAGGACTCCAAGACGTGCGCGGCCATCGGGGCCTTGCTCAACGTGGCGGGCAGCTACGGGTGAGGCCAGCTACGCGACTGAGGCCAGATGCGCGACAAGGGCCAGCTACGCTTTTGAGCGGGCAGCTACGCCTTTGGGTGGCCAGCTACGCGACTGAGAGGCCAGCTACGCGAGTGAGAGGCCAGCGAGTGTCGCCACTGAGGCCAGCTACGCGAGTGAGAGGCCAGCTGCGCGTTTGGGGCCAGCTACACTCTTGAGGCAAACTGCGCGAGTGACAGGCCAGCGACGAGACTGACAGGCCAGCTACGCCACTCAGAGGCCAGCTACGCGAGTGAGAGGCCATGGCACCATGCCATCGCCATCCCATCGCTACCATTGCACTGTTTGCATCATCGTGCCATCGCCATCCCATCGTCAACACACCCTATCGCATTCCCCCGCCCTTTGGATATTCCTGGGGCCTGTCTGTGCGGATAGATGGCGGGTTCAACTTCCATTGAGATTTCGACCCTGCCATCTTTTTGGCCTTGTTGGCATCGGCCCTCAAAGCGGCCCAGCGGGCATCCCAAGGGGGCCTCGAACGCATATCCAGACATGTGTTTTTGTCAACCCTCAACCCCGCCCCCCGCCGCGAGCCGATCCACAATTGCGACGGCGACCCAAAGAGGGCCCTGGACGGCCCAAGAGGGCCCCAAGACGGCCCCAAGAGGCCCCAAAGACGGCACAGGAGGCCTTTTAAGGCACCCAAGATAGCCTCCAAGACGGCCCTGGGGCATTCCAAAAGGGCCCCAAGACGGCCCATAGAGGCCCCCCAAACGGCTTCTGACGGCGTCAGACGGACCAGGAGCCCACCAAGACGGCCGAACATGGCCCTAAGATGGCCCAAGACGGCCCAAGAGGCCTCCAAGAGGGCCTCCAGGAAGGCCCGAAAAGGCCAACATCATTGATGTTCCGTTGGCTTTTGAAGGATTGTGGCATTTGCTTTTTGCTCGGTCTTCCGACGGCCCGAGACGGCCCAAGTGCCCCCAACGTCTCAGGGAGCTAGCGCGTCCTCCTCCTCCCCCTCGTCCTCCCCCCCTTTCCCCCTCCCGTCCTCCTCCTCCTCAGCCTCCTCCCCCTCCTCCTCCTCGTTCTTTTTGTCCTCCTCCACCTCCCCCTCCTCCTCCTCCTCCTCCCTCCTCCTCCTCCTCCTCCTCCTCCTCCTCCTCCTCCTCCTCCTCCTCCTCCTCTCCTCCTCCTCTTCCTCCTCCTCATCTTCCTCCTCCTCCTCCCCTCCTGCCCCCCCCCCCCATCCTCCTCATCCTTTTCCTCTTCCGCCAGCGCGGACCAAAGACTACGACGACGACGATCGCGCCGACGACGGCCGACGGCCGACGGCAGCGAACCACGACGACGGCCACGGGGCGGCCTCGGGGCGGTCGGGACGCGCCGAATCTTCAAGTACATTCCAGTGGGTGCAATATCATTTCTAAATCTGTATTACTAGAAAATAGGTTCCTTAATTTTGCTGAAATGATTTAAGGAATCTTAATAATTTGGCACTGAGGCGCTCCAGGTAGGTTGTGGCCGTTCGCCCCCCAGCGCCGAGCCGCCCCCCTTGCCCCGCGCCCAGCGCGGGCTGCTCGGGGCCCCCCATCGACGCTCTGCCCCCTCCACCGGCTGCGGGATCCTAGACGCGTCGGAGGCGTTTCACTGTCGTGGCCTGCTTCCCCACGGCGCCCCCGCCCAGCGGCCGATGCTCCGCACAAAGGCGCCGCTTGGGTTCGGCTCCACCTTCTGCTGCACGGCCGGCGCGGGCCGTCACTTTCGGTCGTCCGCCCGCCCTCTGCTGCCCCCTCCGCTTCGGCCTCTCCGCCCCCTGCGGCTCCGGACCTGCTGCAATCCCTCACCGGCCCGGGCCGCTGACCTCCCGGACGCCCCCCACCGCGCGGGTTGTCTTGCCGACGGCGCCCGCCGTCACCCCCCGTGTCGCGGCACGCTGACTCAACATCAGTTCTCGACGGTGTCTGGCGATCTGGACGCTGGTCTGTTGAGCGCCTGCACGTGAGTTGGTCGACGTTTGGCGGTTCGTGTGATACGCCCGCGAACCGTGTGACGAAGCGACCGTTGGTCCTAGCGCCTGCTCCTCGTGGTGCGTGTACGAGCCCGTGGTCACTGACTTCCAGCACGCTCGCGGTGTCGCCCAACCAGAATTCCCCGCCATTTGGCGTTGCACTCCGCCTGGCGGCTTCCCCCCCAGTCGACGGCTTTCTCTTCAGAGCGGCAGCGAGGCTCGTCTCCTGTTTGTTCCTCCCTCTGCTGTCCTCTCGTTTCCTCCCCTTCCCCTCTCCTGTTGCGCAATTCGTGCGTAGCCCGCTCGCTACGACTCTTGGACGGCGTCCGGCGTCTCCCGGTGCGCGCGCGATCCAAAAAAGTACCCCCACCTGCCCAGCCAGAGACGATGCCCATGAGGGGGGAGAGAGGAAGAGACACGCATAGTGAAACAGCGAGGGGCGCTTGGGAGGCTCCGTGGCCATTTCGAGCCGTCTTGGAGTGGTCTTGACGCCGCTTGGAGCACCTTGTGAGCCATCTTGAGCCAGCTTGGTAAGACAGTTTGGAGGTCATCTTGGGTTTTCTGAAGCCGTTCGGGGGCCTCGTGGGTGCCTCTCGGAGGCATCTTGGGGGCTTATTGGGGCGTTCTTGGGGCGCTCTTGGAGCCCTCCTGGGGGCCTTCTGGGTGCCCTGGAACGCCTCTTCGGGCCCTTGATGGAGGCGGTCGGTCAAAAGAGTGGGGGTACTAGATTTGCGTCCCCCCCTCGGGGGCCACGATCCTGTTGAGGGGTGGCAAACCTTCCCAATGGCAGAAAAAGGAGCCTCCGACACATCGCGACCCTTTTCCCAAAAAGCCTCAGCGAGGGGAGGGGGGGGGGGCATTTTTGTCGCTAAGCGGCAGGAAGCCAGGACCGGCTTTGAGGATCGCAGGTGCAACCTCCCGGGCGGATGTGATTGGCGCAGGCCGCCGCGGAGAATTGCCACATTTTGGTGTCTTGAGTTCGCGCTGCGTTGGGAAAGTGCGCGTTTTTGAATTCAGCTTGACAGTTGTTGCACGAGCCGGAAGAGGATCTGAGCGTTCATGATGCTATCAATATGTTCGAGCATTCGCCCCTGTGCTGCACAGTCAGGCTGCCACCGCGAGGGACGATGCACGAGGCACGAGACAGATTTTGGGAGCCTCCCCCCCCCGAAAAAACAGCGCCTGACTGCACCAAGACTGCCAGGGGGACAACCATTGAATGACCTGAACAGCGAGCCCTTTGGATTCTGATGTTCCAACCTACTTTAGCCTTGGTCACCAGAAAGAATTTCAAGCAACAAGAGAGGACCGAAGTTGGAAGGTTTTCACGTGTCGGGCCCTGGGAGGCGATACTCGTTCGACATTGTTTCGATACTTTTCTGGGTGCTCGAGTCTCGGCTGTGGCGTTCCCTCTCCGCCTTGCGTGTCTTCCCCATGCACCGCGGCTCCCCCTGGCAGGCGCCGCCGTGGGCGCAGCCAGAGGCCTTGAGGCCTCCGCCCAAGGAGTGGACGGGGAGGGAGGGGAGGGGAGGGAATAGGGGAACGAACAATGACATAAACATAAAATCTCCGAGGTTCGCGCGGATTTCTCGGATCGGCGCTGGGACCCGCTTGACGGCGCCTCTGGCGCCACCCTTGGCGCGCTCCGCGCGCCAGGGAGGAGGGTCCAGCGCGGATCCGAGAAATCCGCGCGGACCTCCGAGCTTTGGTGCTGATGTCATTTTTCGCTCCCCTAGGGGAGGCCAAGTGGGCCCCAGAAACAACAGGGTCGTCTTTTCGTCGTTTCCGAAGCAGTGCCTTTCGGAAACGGATGCGGTAAAAACGGGCAACCCGAAACGGCGGAAAAACGGTTCTGGAATTGGAGCCAGGACTGGAACAGGTAACAAAAACGGCGACGAAACCGGACACCATGGCGCCAGAACCCGCAACATACACAGCAACACGTAAGCGGTAAAAAAAGGGCCTTGGCGTTTCCAGGACTCCCGCTAAGAGGGAAGGAGCGACATGGAGATACCCCTATTATCTAGTATTTCGAATAGTTGGTTATGTGGGGCAGTTCTTTACGCCGACGCCGCCGCCAGATCAGATAGTGCGAGAAGTAGGGATTCGCTGGCCAGCGGATCTGATTCACGCCCCTTGCCACATCTCGATTGCGCATCGAGGGCACGTAGTGGTTAACCACAGGCGCCGGCCGTCGCCAAAATGAAGATTACCAATTTCAGTATTTCGCATCCAGGGCATTTTGTGACGGCACCGTCGCCAAATAGTAGTCTGCGGCAACAAGCAACTTGACAGTAGAGGGAGGGATACACAGAGAGAGGGAAACAGCGACAGCGAACTATCTATATGAAAAATATGCATGCACATATAGAGAGAGTGAGAGAGAGGTAAAGGTAAAGAGAGAGAGAGAGAGAGCAAGAGAGAGATAGAGAGACACAACAACACGAGAGAGAGAGGGAGATAACAACAAAGCAAGAGTGTGAGAGAGGGGGATGTAGAGAGAGGGGGATACATACATACATACACACATACATACATACATACGTGCGTGCGTGCGTGCGTGCGTACGTACGTACATACATACATGCATACATGTATATACATACATGTATACATGTATACATACATACACGCATGCACACATACACATATACATACATACATACATACATACATACATGCATGCATGCATGCATACATACATACATACATACATACATACATACATACATACATACATCCATGCATGCATGCATGCATGCGTGCATACATACATACATACATGCATGCATACATACATACATACATACATACCTACATACCTACATACATGCATGTGTGCATGCATACATACATACATACATACATACATACATACATACATACATACATACATACATACATACATACATACACACATACATACATGCATTCATACATACATACACGCATACATACACACATCTACGTATACCTATACATATACACATACCTATACATATACACATACACATGAATGTACATATACATTTTCATGTACGACCACCCTTCGGGTGATAAGGAGGTTGTGTGGGGGGGAAGAGGGGGGGAACCAACATCTGACTCAAGCGATTTCACTATCGATCTCACTCAACGGGACACCATAAGACACCACGGGACACCGCGGGACACCTGTCGATCTCACTATCGATTTCACTTTTTGGGACACCTCGGGGCACCACATCGATTTCAGTATCGATCTCACTATCGATCTCACTCAACGGGACACCACGGGACACCTGTCGATCTCACTGTCGATCTCATTATCGATTACACTTTTTAGGACACCACGGGACACCTTGGGGCACCACATCGATCTCATTATCGATCTCACTATCGATCTCACTCAACGGGACACCACGGGACACTTGTCGATCTCATTATCGATCTCACTATCGATCTCATTCAAGGGGATACCACGGGCCACCACGGGACACCGCGGGACACTTTGGGGCATCGTTCTCACTATCGGTCTCATTATCGATCTCACTATCGATCTCATTCAACGGGACACCACGGGACACCACGGGCCACCACGGGACACAGCGGGACATTTCTCGATCCCATTATCGGTCTCATTATCGATCTCACTATCGATCTCACTCAACGGGACACCACGGAGCACCACGGGACACCTCGGGACACCACATCGATCTCAGTGTCGATTTCATTATCGATCTCACTCAACGGGACACCATAGGACACCGCGGGACACCTGTCGATCTCACGATCGATCTCACTTTTTGGGACACCTCGGGACACCACATCGATTGCAGTATCGATCTCACTATCGATCTCACTCCACGGGACGCCACGGGACACTTGTCGATCTCATTATCGATCTCATTATCGATTACACTTTTTGGGACACCACGGGACACCTTGGGGCACCACATCGATCTCACTATCGATCTCACTCAACGGGACACTACGGGACACTTGTCGATCTCACTATCGATCTCACTATCGATCTCAGTCAACGGGACACCACTGGACACCACGGGCCACCACGGGACACCGCAGGACACCGCGGGACACCTCTCGATCTCACTATCGGTCTCATCATCGATCTCACTATCGATCTCACTCAGCGGGACACCACGGGACACCTCGGGACACCACATCGATCTCAGTATCGATTTCACTATCGATCTCACTCAACGGGACACCATAGGACACCACGGGACACCGCGGGACACCTGTCGATCTCACTATCGATCTCACTTTTTGGGACACCTCGGGGCACCACATCGATTTCAGTATCGATCTCACTATCGATCTCACTCAACGGGACACCACGGGACACCACGGGACACCTGTCGATCTCACTATCGATCTCATTATCGATCACACTTTTTGACACACCACGGGACACCTTGGGGCACCACATCGTTCTCACTATCGGTCTCATTATCGATCTCACCACGGGACACCACGGGACACCACGGGACACCGCGGGACACCGCGAGCCACCGCCGGACGGGCTGGCGGGGGAGAATCATTTGTCTTGACTTCGCCCTAGCAAAGGCGGACACCACGGGACACCGCGGGACACCATGAGCCACCGCCAGACGGGCGGGCGGGAGGGGGAGAGTCATTTGTCTCGACTTCGCCCTAGCAACGGCGGGTTCGCTCCTCTCGCGCGCCCACGCAGCTTCGCCTCGCCCGCACGCACGACAAGAACGAAACGACATTATTTCCCAGTTGGGGGTCTCCGTTCCACTGCGATCTCACCCCCCAACCTCAAGATGTAAGAGAGATAGAGAGCGAGAAAGAGAGAGGGAGAGAGGAGAAGAGAGCGAGAGAGAGAGAGAATAACAACAAACGAGCAGAGTCAGGTGAGAGAATTAGAGAGAGAGAGTCAGATAAAAAGGGGGGGCAGGAAGGGAGGGAGTTAGATTGGCAAAACGGGGATGAGAGGGCGGTAGAGAGGGAGAGAGAGAGAGAGAGATGAAAACGGAGGGAGGGAGGGAGGGAGGGAGGGAGAGAGAGAGAGAGAAACAACAACAAAAAGAAAAGAAGGAGAGGGTGGAAGGAAGGGTGGTCATGGGCGGGAGGGAGGGTGTGGAGACGGAGTGCATCAGAAGAGGGGTGGAACGCGAGGAGACATGGAGAAGAGAGCGCGAGGAGGGGTCGCAGAGGGAGGTCGTGGGAGGAAGCGCCCGAGGAGGAGGAGAAGGAGCAGGACGACGTCCACAGATCCTGGGAGGCCTCCAGTGTCCGGGGAGGCTTCCGGATGTCAACAACCGTCAAAATAGCTTCGATCCTCCTCAGGAGAAATATGAGGAGGAGGAGGAGGAGGAGGAGAAGTTGGAGGAGGAGGAGGAGGAGGTGGTCGGAGGGACCAACCATACACCTACACAGGTCCTGGACCCAGGATCGGTGCATCTGCCACCCTGCCCGAGAGGAGGGCGTATGCACCGATCCTGGAAAAAGGGTGAGCCTGGCCAGGATCGGGGTGTATAACTTGGCATCCCCCAGGGTGATTTGAGCCCCCGCCGGCCCCAGCTGCGCTGCCACCAGCCCCGAGTCCTGCCTGTTTGCGGGTGCTGTCTCGATTTTTCCTTCGCTCGCCCACGCTTTGGGGAGTGATGCTTTTGGGCCGCATTTGGCTTGGGGTCAGGATGTATCAGTCGTGGGACTTGTTTGAACAGGATGCGCTTGAAGAGGCAGGAGCAGGAGGAGGAGAGAGGATGTGGAGGAGGAGGAGGAGGAGGAGGAGGAGGAGGAGGAGGAGGAGGAGGAGGAGGAGGGGGGGGCAGCGGACGAACAAGGGAGTCGGAGAGAGGGAGATGGCCGGAGGGCAGATGTTTGCAGCGTCTTGAGGCCGTGCACGCACGTGCCCCAGTCACCGCGCCCGCCTCCCCCCCCCCTTGGCGCAGGAGGGGCAGGAGCCCAGCCCCATGGAGCCCGAGATGGCCACGCCATCGCCGCATTTGCCAGAGCCCCAGGCGAAGGCGGAGCAGGAGAGTTGGGCGTCGCGTATCGTTTGCTGCTTTATTCATTGTTTTGCCGATCGGCGCGGGCCTTCGCACTCCTCCACTGCCCCCCCCCCCCCATGGAGGAGATCTTGGTTGTTTTTGGCGCCTGTTTCGAGCAGGTGCAGTCTCCCCCATGGTGGACGCACTGTTGCAAAAGGGCGCACTAAGCAGAGGTCCGGAGCCAGACCCCCCCCCCCTCCCTCCCTCTTCCGCCCAAAGTCGAAACGCCGAATAAGAGAACGTTTACAATGGGGTGGCGATACATGGGGGGCAGCGAGGGCTGCCCAAGAGTGGCCCTTTAGGGCCCCTGATGGGCCCTCTAGGGCCCACGAGGAGCCTTGAGGGCCCGAAAAGTGCACCTTTCTTCCCGCCCCGTGCGTCGCCCTCCCATCACTCCACTCCCGAGAGAGCCAGCGCCCGTGCGTACGCGCGTGGGTGAACGTCCGTCTCTCAGAGGAGGGCGAGCTGAGACCACGGCAGTTGGCCTTCGGGGGAGGGGGGGGGGCGGCGGATCTCGCCGCCCCGCCTGGACGCAGCTCGGAAAGCCGTTGCGCAGCGTGTGTCTGGACACCAGGAGGGCTCCGGGGACCGATTTGGGGCTGCCGTTGTTTCCAGGGGGCCCCCGAATGGTGCGGTGACCACACCGAGCGGTGAGTCGGTGGGGATTCCGGGTCACCGCACGGTTTTGGGATTCGAGTCCCTCTCCGAGGATGTCTCGGGCGACAGGGGCATCCGAGATCCCAAAACCGTGCGTTGACGAACCGTGCGGTGAGGTCTTGGGGGATTTCGAGGTCACCGCACTCGTCTCCCCCTGCTCCGAGTCTCGTGCCTAGCCGGTCTCCACGCCTGGGGTGACTCGCGACAGCGACAGCAGGGCCAGGCAGGCGGTAAGCGCAAGTGGTCGAGGACAGCGTCCGCCATGCTCTAGATCTCAGGGAAGATTTTCTCTTGACGCCAGCCCAGGGGCCAACGCTGGCTTGCAGCTGGTCACTCGTTGATGAGGGCGAGGCGGCGTGGACTTGCGCCACAGCAAACACCGTACACACACACACACACACACCTGGGCCGGCACGGAAACGGAAAGAGCGCCTCAGGAATTTGCCCGAGAGGGCTCATGGCACCCTTCGCTTTTGGGAGCCTTGGTGTGAAGAGCTTGTTACGTCGCCACTCTCCGTTGGGAGCCCTGGTGTTCAGAGACTGTTACGTTGCCGCTTGCTCTTGGGAGCCTTGGTGTGACGAGCTTTGTACGTCACCGCGCTCTGGGGAGCCTTGTTGTCAAGAGCTTGTTGCGTCACCGCCCGCTCCTGGGAGCCATGCAGCCATGCTGCTCCTTGGCGTCTCTGGAGCTTCTTGGTAGTCTTTTGGGGGCCCCTTGGGACCGTTTTGGAACTCTTGGGCCGTCTTGGGGCCAGCCCTGTCCCCACACCCAAGCAGCCCAGTCCCCACACCGCCTCTTCGGGCCCCCTTGGGAGCCTCTTGCGAGCCTCTTGCGGCCCTCTTGGAGCTCTCTTGGGGCCGTCTTGGGGCCATCTGGGACTGTTTTGGGGCCCTCTTGGGCCGGCTGGGGGCCCTCTTGGACCGTTTTCCGTCTTTTTGGGCGGCCTCTGGGGCCGTCTTGGGACGAGCTTTGGGACCCCATGGGCCGTGTTGGGCCCGTCTGGGCCCGAAAGGGCGAGAATCAGAAAAACCTTCAAAACCATTATGGGAATCAGTGTTTTTGGGCTCCTCAGGCCCTCTGGAGGGTCCCTGGAGCCGTCTCGAGGCTCTCTTGGACCGTCTGGAGGCCATCCAGAGCTCCCTTGGGGCCGTCTTTGGGTCGTTTGGGGGCCCTTTTGGGCCGTCTTGTGGCCCTGGAGCCGCTTCCCTCGAGCAAATATGAGGAAACGGGCCGTGGAAGGCGCACAACGAAACTCGTGCAGATGCCGAACTAGAACCTCAGCGCGCGCGAAGCGCGTGCGTCGAAGCGCGCGCGTGGTTCTAGTGTATTTATGTATATATACATACCAATAAATACATGTGTGTATACACACCTGTATATACATTGAACATTTTTGAATGAAATGGCAGATCGATTCAGCAGCCCCACCCCCGCCCACTTCCAAAGTCGTCCCTCGGAGGGGGCGGTCGGCGCAACATTGGACGCGGGAGGGGGTCCCGCCGTTGCGAGGAGACCCCATGACCACGCAGTCCCATGAAGTCTTCGCAGCGTTCCCTGAAACCATGGCCACCCGTCCAACACTGCGTCTGGGGCGGTCTGGCGCCCCCCGAGACGCCACCAGATGGTCTGAAGACGCGCCAAGGGGCTTCTAAAGAACCTCCGCAGGGCCACAGGAGGCAAAACACACCCCATTCCCTGCGGAAGACACATCTTCCCTTTGCCACCCTTGACAGCTTCAAAGACGGTCCAAGGAGGCTGCAATACTGCATGCGTGGCCCTAAGCACGGCCCAAGAGGGCCCCAAGACGGTCCAAGGGAATCCCAAGAGGGCCTCAAGATGGTGCCAAAACGGGTCGTGGGGCATGGTTTTGGGGGGTGCTTTCCCAACATACCCCTAACACTTTCCGGGAAGCCTCCAGGACGCTCGCAGAAGCCCCCAGAAGCCCTCAAGAGACGCCGAAAACAACCCCCGGATTCCCCAAGAGGAGGAGGAGGATGAGGAGGAGGAGGAGGAGGAGGAGGAGGAGGAGGAGGACTGGGAGGAGGAGGCGCAGGAGGAGGAGGAGGAGGAGGGGGACCACCGGTACCAGGAGGAAGGCTGAACTATGCGAGGGGGCGCGTGGGTTTCGGGTGGCCAGCCCAGTGGATTCCATGCTTGCCAGCTTGGGCCCCGAATTTGGGTCTTTGCGCGCTCGACTTGTTGTTTGTGCGGTGCCCGCGCAGTCCGGCAATTGGACTCTCGGGGCAGTTTTGGAGCGGTCGTTGGGCGGTCTTGGCTAGTATTTCGGCCGCCCTGGGGCCCGCTTGGGTCATTTCGGGGCCATGTTGAGCTGAATTCGCTTGGCAACTAATTGTAATTTGGCATCGCCCTCGGTTTGAGGGGGTGGTTGTCGAGATCGGCCCTTGGTCTAGGGAGGGCTCGGATAACTCGCAAGTTCACACGCCGACAGGCCAATTTTTCGTGTTATGTTTGACCATCGGAGGGAGAGCGGGAAGTTTCAGATTGAAGGAAGAGCCTCCGATGCAACCTCAATTGTTCAACTCTGGGAGGTGGCGGCTAAGAATGGAAAACTTGGCCCCCGATCCTCTCAGGGCTTCGTACAATGTTGGCGACGAACCATGGTCTGATCACATGTGAGATCGTCTCTGCATGCGCGGCTTCGCCTACGATGTTTTGGCGATTTCGTGGGCCGTGTTCGTTCCGATTTCGTTTTGCGAGAAAGGCGGATTGAAGACAAAACGAGGGAAAACGAAAACAAAACGAAAACGAAAAACACCGTTTAGATTCAGCCCTGCTCTCTTCTCATGCTGCGCGTGGTTTGGCAACTGCCGCAGGCAGTATCGCGCAAGGACCTCAGTGACAGGTGGACCGCCCGCGCAGGCTCGGGACCTCTCGAGTCTAGCTTTAAGTCGTGCCTGTCCCTCTACAGGAGGAATACTCCAAAATAGTTTAAAAAATAGTCGGGGGACGATTTTCCAACTATGTTTGGCCATTTTGGGGGATGTTGTGGGCATGTTTAATTTGTCGTCCAGAATCCCCCTGTAGGGGGACAGGCCCGACCTAAGTCTAGCTTGTGGCGAGGAAGCCTCGAAACAGTCAGCGCCTCTTTCCCTCGGCATTGTGGATGCTGGTTCCACCAACGCATCTCCTTGAATCTGCTGGGGGCCTGGCCCCCTTTCTCCTTGCAGCGCTGGATGAGCCATATGCTCGGGTCTGCCATTTCGCCCCCACTATGCTGTTCTGCTCTGCCCTCAGTTCCTGGTGGTGCGGTGCTGGTCCCTTGGCCGCCACTGCCGTATTTTGTGCGCCGAGCTGCTCCTCGCGCTTGTGCAGCTTCTCGTGCTGCATTCGCCTTGGTGTTTGCAGCCTGGTGGTGTGGTTCCAGCCCCAGGCCGCCGCTGCCCTTGTCCTTACAGTGCAGCGTTCATTATTTCGGGGTTTGGCGTTTTTCGCTAGCCTCCATGGTGGTTCAAGAGGTGGATGCCTCCTGATGGCAAGACGCACCAAGGGCCCGTCGGGAGTGACAATGCGAGAGAGCAACCGTCATGACTCCCCTTAGGCGGTGGGCCGACTTTGAAATGTTGAGAAGTTCCTTGAAGGGTTCCGAGAGCGCGGAGCTGGGTTCGGGCATTGTGGAGTATGCCGGAGGCCATCACGCATCATATTGTCTTATTTTGTGTCAGCTTGAAGGCCATCTTGGCGCATCGGGAACCATCTGGGGGCCATCTTGCACCCAAATTAGCTGCCTGACACGGCGGGGCTCTTCATAGGGCCACCGTCACACCACCTCCGCCCAGAAGGCAGGTGGAATTTCTGCCAGGCATTCTTAGGGTGCATCTTGGGGCTTCTTTGCACTTTCCGGGTTTGGGGGCCTCGTGGTGGTTTCTTCGGCTCTCTTGGTCCGTTTTTGCGTGTATTGGTGTCCTTTAGGGCTCCATGGGCCGCCTTAGCGTTCATTTGGGCCGCCTTGGGGCTCACTTGGGCCGTCTGGGGTCGTGTGCCTCTCTGCGTGGTCTTTTGAATTTTGACGTGTGTGGGCCCTCCTAGGGACTCCGGGCCCAGCTTTGGAACGTTTTGCGGGCGTTCTTGCCAGTTTGCGCTCCCCAGGATTGTCGCATGCAGAGAACACGGGGAGCCAACAACGCACGTACAAACCTAATGAGTCGGTAAATGGTGGCCGCTAGGGTAAAATATTTGAGACCCCCAGCCATTTCGTGCCATTTTGGGGCGTCTTGGGCTCACGCGCCGATGCACCCCGAGGCGTCGGCGAATTGTTTACCACCACAAGAGGCATATGTACACACTTGCATACACCATCGGGCTCTACTAAGATGTTGTTGCGGCTTCGCTTGGAGAATCTGTCATCCGATGCCGCTCCTTCCCCATTCCGTATCATCCTTATCATTTGTTTCCCTTTGATGCTGCATATTCCCATACCCCTCCCTCATCATCGTCACCCTCGTTCTCATCCCGCTCCTCCTCTTAGTCTTCACTTCATCCTGTTATTCCTCACCCTCCTCGTCGCAAGTCTTCATTTTCCTCTTCGCATCATCGTCTTCTCCATCTCATCGCCGTAAGTCATCCCCCTCCTACTCCTCATGCTGTTCCTCCGATGCATCCAGGAACCATCCCCACAGACCCTGGAGCAGGTTCAGCAGCGTCTGCAGCAGCTGCAGCAGCAGCAGATGGAGAAGTACGTGCGGCCCTTAAGCCGGCAGAGTCGCAGAAGACGAGCAGATCTCCCGCCAGTGCGGTCGCCGGCGCGAGGGTTGGGCCTCGCGTAGTGGATGGGCGAGAAATGGTGGGCAGCGAGGGCTGCAGAAAAGGAGCCCTTGAGGGCCCCATAGACCAGAAGGGGGCCTTCATGGTCCGAAATGGGCCGCGTGCCAGGGAGGGAGGTCCAGCGCAGATCCAAGAAATCCGCGCGGAGCACAAAGAGTTTGTGTTTATGCCGTTGTTTCTTGTTCTTCTTCTTATTTTTATCATTATTATTACCATTATTAGTATTACTATTATTATTTACATTATTATTAGTGTTCTTCTTATTCTTCTTATTATTATTATTATTACTATTATTATTAGTATGATTGTTGTTGTTGTTGTTGTTGTTGTTGTTGTTGTTGTTGTTGTTGTTGTTGTTGTTGTTATTAGTATTATTCTTATTATTATTTTCTCCATCCGGCCAGTGCCGCCGATCCGGGGGCGCTCCCGATGCGATCTGGTTGGTGGAAGGGGAGGTGGAGGAGTAGGTGGAGAATGAGGCGGAGGGAGGTGGAGGGAGGGATTGCCTCACGATGGCCCAAAACGGCCTAAGCAGCCCCCAAGAGGCTTTCACGACGGCCCAAGAGGGCGTCCGGGGTGGCACTCTGCTGTGTTTCCCACGACCCGACCCCCCCCCTCCAGGAAACGGAGCACAGCGCGTCTCCCCCTCCACACCCCCCTCCACCCCACCACCCCACCCCCCTACCCCGGCAGAGCCACCCTGGCACCCACCCCCCCAGCACAGCAGAAGCTCAGGTGAGGCTACATCTAAGGCTCTTTCAAACTCACACGCCAGATCGGCGGATTTTCTCCGCCGCCCATCCCGGTGAGGAAGAGCAGGGGGAGGACGGAGTCGGGGGCGGCCAAGAGGGGAGTGATGGCTAGGGGGGGTGGATATCATGGCGGGGGCCATGATGTTTCCTGAGATTGCATGGCGCCCCTTCTTATTTCATTACGTCCCGCGCCCCCCTTGGGCCGCGCACATGTCGCCGGGAGGAGGAGGAGGAGGAGGAGGCCATGATTTGCGGTCCCCCCTCTTGGACGCCCCCCTCTTGGCCGCTCTCGAGAGGAGGAGGTGGGACGGGGCGGGCGGTTCCCCCCCCCGCTTCGCTCCCCTCTCCTCCCCTGCCTCCGCTCCGCTCCCTCTCCTCAGAGGCGACGACAGGGGCGAATAGCCCAGGGGAGAGCAATACATGGATTCTGGTGTGCCGATGATCCATGTCTTCGAAAAGGCTCCCGGGCGAATACGTGTAATGCCCGCCCCTGGGCTATTCGCCCCTATCGTCGCCGCCGATCTCCGCTCCCTGCCACGCTGATGAAGAGAAGCTTGGCATCGCTCGGACGTGTGCACTTTTTCTCGGCGGGGGGCATCGAGGATCATCTTGGATCATCCTGCGACGAACATGCACATGCACGAAACCAAGCAGTGAACGAGGAGCGAACGTCCGAGCGATGGCGAGGAAGGGGGGAGAGACGGAGGAGGAGATGGGGAGGAAGGACAGGGGAGGCGGGGAGGCGACGGCCCTCCTCTTCTCAAATCATCATCAGCAGCATCAGCATCAACATCAGCATCAGCATCAGCAGCATCATCATAAACATCAGCATCATCAGCATCGTCAACATCATCATCACTATTAACATCGACATCATCATCACCATCACCACAGTCATCAGCATCAACATCAAAATCAACATCACCATCGGCATCATCATCCGATTATTTGTCTGCAGCATCATCATCTTCAACATCGTCATCGTCATCGTTATCATAATCATCATCGTAATCATCATTCGCATCATCGTCATCGTCATCGTAGCCATCATCGTAATTGTAATATATAGATGTGGTTTCTCCGATGTCCTGCGTAGCATATCGATGCTTGCGTCTATAGTTGCATGCATGACCCCATTGATAAAGATCGTGAAATAAACTCCACGGAGGATGCTTTTCATAATATCAATAACGAAATTTCCCTGAGCCGAGCGTTGTCCGTGATGATGAAAGAAGACACCCCTGCTCAAGACGAGAGATGGTCTCCAGATGGATCTGATGAAGACACTCGTATCCTGACGCCTCAGGCGGACAGGACGGAGGCCCAGACGAAGCATGAGGGGGGAGCCACAGGACGAACCCCTGCACCTCATTTCAAGAAACAAAGGAACGAGGACTACGAACTGAACGTCTCACCACTGAAAGAAGGTTTCTTCCGTACTGCCGCCACCTCAGGTGACTGGCAACCCTCGATTCCAGCTGTCGTTGAGGATGAAGAAATGGCTGGACAACCAGCTTCGTATACTCAGTTAATAACACCAGACGAAAAGGATGAGGAGCTCTTGGGCGTGCCTAGCCCTCCAGAAAATACGTTCGTTCGCCCCGGACCCAATGCTTCAAGTAGGGGGGGGGGCCCGAGGTACCAAGGTCAGGGGCGAGATCTACTTCAAGGAGCAACAGTACCATCTCCATGGCGGAGGCTTGTTGGAACCCTAACCCTAACTGCGCGCCTCAGGCGGAGAGCAGATGCCCAGGGAAAGCCAACAGGCCAGAAGGCGCATGTAGGAACCCGAGTGCAAGAGTTGTTCTGACGTATGCCATAAGTGTAACATACAGTGGTTGTGTACAGAGTGTTACCCAATGGACGAGCATAACTGCACGTATCCCCTCATACAATCTATTCAGGACCAGGCCAGGCTGGCGGGGGCTAGCACTCAGAGAGTGTTTCTGACCAGTGAAGCGCAGCTGGCCGAAACCCGAATGGACAGAGAGGAGCTAACTGAAACCATGGCTGAAGTTCGGAAAACATTCGAGGCGGAGCGGATCGCCCTAGCCACGGCTGCTAGAGAGCGAGAACAAGCGCTGATAGAACAATTGCACAATCAGACCGTGGCCGCCAAGCGGCAGGTGGATATGGAAGCTGAACATAAATACAGAGAATTATTGGTTTCTGAGAGACAGGCCGTCGTGATGGCAACCCATGAATCTATTGGCGCCAATGCGGTCGCCGCCGCTGTTGCGGTGGCCAGAGTAGAAGGATAACAAATCGCTACAGTTATGGCGGAACGAGAAAAGCAGAGCTTACAAGAAGAGCTTAAAGACGCCAGGCTGGAAGCAGTTAGCACCCAAGCTGTAGTTGCGAAGATAACCGACCAGAACAATCTTTATCTGGAAGAATTCAAATCGCATGAAGAAGCTAGATCTTCCCTCCAGCGCATAAAATCGAGCAATGATAAATGCCCGCCGGCTAAGCCAACTGGAACGAACGTACATCAATTGTCGACGGTTCAGTCGTCCGGCACCGTGCCAGATCCAACGCAGTTTGATCAGGCGAACTTAGCAAATGCGGGAGCGTCAACCCTGCTGGTAAGAAACGCGACGCATCCTCCTCCCGAGGAGAGGGGGAATACATTCCCCGTGGCCCATTTCTGCGCAGTCTGCTTTCGTCCGAAGGCGGACAATTGCGTCGGATGTGGTAGGTCGGCATGTGAAGAGCATATCGATGCAAGCACTAGAAGATGTTCTAAATGTGATTTGTGGAAGAGTGAAAGGTCAGCGGCCAACATGCGAGAAGAAGAGGCCATTTCGAACGCAGCTAATACAGAGAAAGGAACGATGAGGCAAGGCTATCATCGACGACCCGACTCCATATACTGAGAATAAACGAGAAGCCGGACTCACATCGAGCCTATTCGGCTTACCGTTGTTTTCGCGAGAAACTCCAGTGAGGCCATTGTTGCGTCACCACTTTACTGTTCCAGGCCCTGCCCTAGAAGGTCCGGCTAAGCCGAGCACCGCCGAGAGTGGATCTCCTATTGGAATCAAGCTAACTGGGCCTAACGAAGGTAACGCTCTCGCCAGTTACCGCCCATCCTATAGAGACGGTCCTACGGGAATGGCGGCGACTAAGTCGTCGGGCGAGGCAGGGCAGGGCGGAGAAGGGGGCGACAAGAGCGACGCTCCTAACACCGAGATCGTATCTTCACATGAAGATGATCATGATAAAAGACCACGTGGGTCGCCTCCGGGAAGCCCAGGGGGTTCAGGTCCCTCTGGCGGTGGAGGCGGCCGCAGGGGGCCTCAGGGCCCTGGCGGGCCGCATGGCCCAGTAGTAATCGACGAAAGCACGCCGTTGGATCAATGGAGACAGGTTGGTAACAACCAGAAAATTGATGCATTGGACATCCCTGATGCAACGAACATTCGGGAGTGGCAAATTCACGCAGCACGTGCGATCGCTGGGTCGTCGCCCGAGAGCCAGGCGGCACAGTACTGGAATACTGAGGCTATGAACCCAGCGTCTCGATCTCATGACTGCAACGAACCTCATCGAGAAATTCAACAAGATGCGAAAGAATCGCCATCAGCCTGGTCACCATACTCATTTCCTCCAACAGATCACTCGTATGGAATACAGCGCCCAAAACGAGGGAATGCCCCTGACTGGACGCGAGATGGTGCGAGCCATTTGCCGTTGGTGTTCGGCGTGGTCGGAGTTGGGACAACATCGCATTTCGCGTGATATCTTCAAGGTAATCATTGGCCCACGCAAGCCGGGTGCTGACCTGCATCGTTTCTACAATGAATGGACAGACGTATACAAACAGCTTTACAGCGCTAAGCCTCCATCCGATGAAATGAGGGCCTCGATTCATGCACCCTCTCTTGAACAATGCAGAAAGCCGAGCAAATTGAACTTTGTATGCCAGTCATACGCCATGTCAAAGGATAAAATGGGACATGGCGCGGAGGGTTATGAATGGCTGATGGAGCAAATTGAAGAATAGATGTTGCGAGAAAAAGAAGAATGGAACATCAGTGTGCATCAGGGTACCCTGAATCAGCGTGCTAGACAAGCACGATTCGGCGGAGGCGGAAGCAGTGACAACCGGAAGAATGCCGGCGGCAAAGCCGCTCCGGCAGAGATTGCTGCTAAACTGGGGAAACCCACTGACGTCATGAAAAGCGGAATGACTAAGGGCGAGACCACGTGCAGATACGTGCGCAAGGGCGAAACTTGCCCGTGCGCAGGGAAAGGCTGCCCCTTCAATCATAAGAAGCCCAAGAATGCCGCGCCGGCTCAGCCGAGCACGGGGAGAAAATCCAGTGCCGTTCCTGCCCAGGATAAGAACCCTAGAGGAAGGATCGAAGGATCGGGGCCGCAAGGGGCAGGGCCGATCTCAGACCCCGACTGGTAGCCGTGGGACAGGAGGACAGCAGAAGAATAGAAGCCAATCGCGTGGGAAAGAGAGTACCATACCGTGTTGCGCACTCCCCCGAGATCCCAAGAATTGTCGAGGACCAGAAGACGGATGTTACAAAGCCCACAGAGGGCTATCCGATGCTGAGAAGCTGAAGCGTGACAAGTGGGAACAAGCGAAACTTAACGCGGGACAATCTTTGGGGTATGAGCGCGCAGCCAAGCAAGCCAATGCCGCCGCCGCCAATATATCTTTGACGGGAAGCAACAGTGGCTCCAGAGCCTCTAGTGCGAACTCCGACAAACGTAAAAAGGATGGAGACAAAAACAAAGGCAATGGCAAAGGAAAAGACATGGTCTGCCGCTCCTACAAGGAGACAGGAAAATGCTTGCGCGGTAAGGAATGCTGGTTCGCCAAGGCCACTCCGGGTCATCCGTGACGATGGCTCCGCACTGGCGGCTCCGCCCTCAGTGCTGGAGAGATGATGAGCATAATTTTGTTCATGGTCTTCTCTCTTGCCTTCCTTGCTCGGCAGACGCGGCGAAACCCGCGCCAGTTGGGCAGCAAGCGGGGGGGGGTGGGTGGAAGAGACCCGCTGATTCAATCAGCTTGGGTGCCATTGCGTGCCGCGCCCCGTTATTTCGGGGCCTCCCAGGGCAGAAACAAACCAGCCCTAATTGTTTAACTCATTGCAACTGATACCGATGGAGGAGACTACTGGGATACCTCCGAAGGTGAGTTTCACCAGGAAAGCAGGAAACAGGTCGAGAGTCTCGTCAATGTTCTAGCGGATTTCTTGCACCCTCTTTCTCGGGACGCTATCGAGAAGTACTGGTGCGTCCCCCCTAGTACGAGTTGCATCCGACATCGGAACAGTAGCAGATGCGATCTCCGTGTCCGTTTTCACCCCTCTACTGAGGAGCCGACTGTCACTTGGGGAAGGGCGCGTCGCCACGACTTGAAAGAGTTGCCTTCGAGTAGCAAAGATAAGTGGAAGTTCCCAGGAGATGCGCAGACAGATGCCGATACAGTCAAGGGCATCCGTCGCTGAAGCTCCGATCAGAGCGTCAGACCTGCAAGCTGATGTCTGGCATCTCCGGTTGAAGGACGAGGGGGGGAAGAAGGCCCGCGCGGCGCAGCCGCTGCTGGATGCACAGACAAAGACGCTGCGTATCTGGGGGCGCTGAGCTTTATTAAAGATACTGGGTGCGGGTATAACCTAATGGCGGAGAAATACATTAGGAGCGCAGGTGCAATGATATTGATTCGAAAGCTTCCGCAATCGATCACTCTGAACACTGCTGGGGGGAGAGTCTAAGGCCTTCGGTTCAGTTCGCGTCGCGTGTCCCAAGTTGAAGGGTGGTAGTTTAACGCTCTGGTCATGCCGGAGACCCCGTGCGTGATATCGGTAGGGGAGCGGTGCGTGGATCGCGGCTTTAGTTTCTTTTGGCCTGCAGGCCAAAGGCCCTGCCTATTGTTGCCCAATGGCCAAAGAGTGGACCTGGCCGTTGAGGGCAAGATACCATACTTGACCCTATCAGGCAAGGAGGCGCTGGGTCAGTGGATGTGCGCAGCTGCCGCCGGAAGGAGCGGGCCCCCCGAGCGGTGGTCTTGCGTGACGCCAGGCGCCAAGGCATTCCTGGGCAATGTGGAATCGGCGGGAGGCCCTCCGCCCCATGCTGTCCAGACTCGCGTAACCATAGACCTGCATACACATGAGCTGATTGGTACCCACAGCTACGCTGATGGGCGGCCGACTGAGGTCGTGCCCGTGTTCCCGTCTTCGATAGAATCTGCGGATGCCATCACCTTCTTCTACTATTCGCTTCGAAAGGCCAGCGCATGCGGTTGGAATCGGACGCCGACCGGCATTGCTGCCGCTAAAAGTCTTTCAGTTTTGCCCGACCACGGTCAAGCCGTCGGCCCATTCGACGAGCAGCCTGGCAAAGCCGAGGCCTGCGCTGCCGCATGCAGATGCCAGTACGGATACGGAGTTTCAGGATACCTCCCGTACGAAGTGAACCGAGGACTGGACTCCAGTGCGTGCAACGCGGCCCCAGGACCCGAAGAGGGCGAGGTTGGAGACGCTGACGGTGTCGACTTAGTCGACGTCGACGCGCCGCCAGATTTAGACCCAGACGTTGCGGAGGTTGAGGTGTCGGAGACCCTTGCCGAGTGGCTCAAAAAGGCCGCAGCCCCCCTACCGCACCTTCTAACTCATACTCCCAAGAACCCATATTCTCCAGTGTGCAATTGGGCCAAAGCTATTAGAAAGCAGCAGCGCAAAGCGCAGAACAAAGGGCTAAAGGTTCCCCGCCCATACGCTAACCCCACTTCGTTCGGACAACTGACGACGATGGATCATTGGTTTGCGATGGATGAACTCTCGCGGGGGCTCCACGATGAGACCGCGTGTGTGACTTTCCGCGACCGAGCTACGGATTTTCTCGCCGCTCTGGGTGCACACGACAAGTATGCGGTTCACGTTTGTAACTTTTTAGTCCACCTGAGAGCCCCGCAGGAAAAGTTTGAATATTGTTATACAGATGGTGCAAGAGAGCTTGCCAGGGCACGTTACGAGCTCAACATTGCCCATGATCCCACCATCCCAGGAAATAAGAAGCAGAATGCTGTCGCTGAGCGTGCGAACGGTGTCGTGCAAATGGGGGCCAGAGCCTTACTCATGCAGGCTGGTCTTCCACCGCCATATTGGTTCTACGCAGTCCGATATTTCTGCCTATGCTACAATACTAGGACCCCCGCTGAAGGACAGTCCAGTTGGGAGCGACGCTTCGGATGTCAATGTAATGTTCCGCTTCTTCCCTTCGGATCACTTGTCCGTTATGCGCCTCCACCTGAATCCCGATTTCGAACCGCCAAAACTGGTGCAACGATGATTCCAGGGATATACTTGGGGCATGTGCACAAAGCGGGGGGATTGTATGGACCAGATAGTTACGTTATACCATTGAGACAATTGGACGGTCTGAATATGGAATCAGGGCGTACCCCAGAAGGAAAACGACCTACGATCGAGAAGTCTGATCAGGTGTACAGCAACATCTTAGATGGTACTGCTGATGACCAGACGCCTCAGTTTCCCTTGCGAAAAGCGTACGAGAAAGCGGCGACAGAGGTACGTTCCGTCACGATCCTTACAGAGAGGAGAAGCTGCGGCCGTCCCAGACGGACCACAGCCAGCCACAGGGATAAGACCGGACAACACGTTTAATGCTGATGATCCGGCCATTATCGTGCCATCGCCTCTTCAAGAAGGCGAGGGCGCCCCACGCTTTGACTCTGGGGCCGATTTAGAAGACGATGGTCCTGGGGGTCTGTATGTGGGTGATGTGCCTTTGGTAGTTGACGGTAGGGACCCTCAGCGCGATTCCCGTCCTGCAGACAAAAATCAAAAACTGGGACTCGCCCAACTCGAGTATCGTTTGGACAGACAGTCCAATTTCGCATTGGCTAAGCCGCGTGAGAAGGTTCCCGGGAAGGGGCAACATCTTCCCCGAACAACTCAAAATTTAGATACGATGGAACACTTTGAAGACAGACGGATTGTTGCTGGACTTACAAAACAACAGCTAACTCAGAAGCTTCCGTTGACAGGTCGTCGAACGACATGTAGCATACGAGCTGTTCTTTATTATGGTCCCGAGTACGTGCCCATAACCCGAGTGTGGGTGGGTAACAGACCCAGACCCAAAATATAGTGCCCAATGGCTGAAGAAGTTACCTGAATCCACCAATCCCGGAATGCGCCCTGGACGACGGTTCAACATAAATCAGGCACAACGCCGACAGGCCGTGGAACAATACAAGGCAGAAAAGAGAGGAGTCTTCGGTATAGAAGATCCTGGTCCTTGTCTCTGCCTCCTGCGTGATATTGGCCTAGATGTGGATGACCCGCCGACTCCGCCTGATCCCGCAGTGGCTCAACCACTTGCGGCACTCCCCGAAGCTAGGCAAACAGCACCTAAGGTGGCTGAGCAGCTACGTCGAATAAGGAATGGCAGCCTGCGCTACACCCCTGGCAGTGGGCGAGTGGCGGCGTCGCGAAACACCCAGGGCTGCCAAGCCACTTCTGAGGCTGAAGACTCATCAGAGGAAGATGTTTCTAAAGAGCATCTGTCAGATGACGAGGATATTTGGTGGAAACAGACATGGTATGGAGGCACTATTGCAAGAGACTGACTTCCCTCTGGCTCAGTCGGTAGGGGCCCTCTGTCCGATGATGATGATGAAGAATCTGAGGACAACTGTGGGGCAAGCCAGACCTCGAGTCCGGCGGCCGCCGCGTCGCGGCGAAGCGTGCCTCGCTTGCCGTTGCAAGATAACTCAGCTGTAGATATCAGTCATCGCGACAAAGAAAGGTTTGATGTGCAATATTTCTATAGTCCTTTTACCGGTATCATATCTATCATCGATGAGCCCTTCCAACTTCCCAGTGACTGGCAACACGCCCGCATCGATGCCGCTGTTGCCAGATCAGTCTCGAAAGACGAGGCCAAGGCAAACAAAGACGCTCAAGCGGCCTTGAGGAAAGAACGGGGCCGACTGCGGGACATAGGCACGTGGATAGAGGATGGTGTCAGAGAATACTCAGATGTAGTTGCCCAACTCAAAGGAAAAACGACCCATTTGGGTCGATTATTTACGATCTTTGTTGAAAAGAACTCGGAATTGCCGCTAGGACACAACAGCCGCAACTATAAAGGCCGGGTAGTTTTCGACGGTTCGAGTGTCAGAGATCAAAACGAGGATGTGGCATTTTTTCAGGAACTTCCCAGCAGCCCCGCGACCATGCAGGCCAGCAGGGCAGCTGATACCTACGGGTTGTTCGAAGGCCATAGCATCGAACAAGCTGATGCCCGACAAGCTTACGCGCAGTCGAAGTTGGGAGGCACCCCTACATGGTTTTCTTGCCTCGTGACGAGTGGCCCAAAGCATGGTCCAGCATGCGGAACCCTGCATGTCCACTGTACTTATCATTGTATGGGCGCCCGGATTCGGGCGGACATTGGGAACAGCACTGCGAGGGGCATGTCGCGGCTAAAGGCTTTGTGAAGTGTAGTCCGTGGCGCAGCTGCTATTTTCACAAAGAATTGCACATCTTCTTGATCATATACGTTGACGATTGCAAACTGTCGGGACCTGCCGACAAGCTTGCACAAGGATGGAAGTTACTCCAATAACCTTTGGAAAATTGCCCCAAGGGCATAGAAATAGATCCTCCGATGGCTGTTGGACGATATTTAGGATGTGAGCATAGACTATCAATTCAAACAATTGAGTGGCATGGAGAATTGCATGCGATACTGGACCCGCCTCTTCCCGAAGTTAAGAAAAACGCCTGTCCTTCGCAGACGAGAGTAGTGGGGAGGAAACGGGGGGTGACTCGGCGTCCCAGACGACCGAGCCATACCAGCCGAGGGAACCGAAACTCGTTAAAGTCATAGAATACGATATGACAGAGTTCTTTGATTCCTGTGTTACATTTTACGCTCAGTTGACGGACACCGACCCAGCTACTTATCCGGCCGCGGGTACCCCGTTTGGCCCTGAACTCACTGAGTTAGAAGATGGCCAGGGCGGCCCTCGAGGAGAGGCTTACTCCCCAGCTGAGGAGGCTATAGCGTCAGCGTTACAAATCAATGTTGATACCGGCCCCCCTGACCAGGAGATAGAAGTGCTTGGTCTTGATGCCGCAGCAGCGAGCCCTGATGACCCTGAGCCACCGACTCAGTCGGGTGTGCTTCAACCCATTGCAGCAAAAGTATTGATGAAGATACTTTACAGGGCGAGAATGGCCAGATACGACCTGCTCCGTGCAGTGTGTCAAACTGCCAGTTGCATTACGAAGTGGACAGAACAGCGAGACATGGATCTCTTCCGCCCCATATGTTACATCAAATGTACATCCCATTACCGTATGATTTCATGGGTGGGTGACAAAAAGGACGACGTTCTGCTAAAGCAATACTCTGATGCAGATCTGGCAAGCAACATTCGCACACACAGGAGCACGAGTGCAAGTTATCAAGCCATTTGGGGACCATATACAAGAGCAGGCCAATCGATGGGATCGCACCGACAAACATGCGCGCCCCACAGCACGCTCGAGGCCGAGGTCGTCGCAGCCGACCTTGCGTTACGCAAGGAGCTGCTTGCGGCATTACCGCTTTGGGAGATATTGCTTGATAGACCAGTGCGATGTTTATTCTTGGAAGATAACCAAGCAGTCTGTAAGGTCATCAAGGCAGGCGGGTCGATGAAGTTGATGCATCTACCGAGAACGCATAGAATTGATGCTGCAGCTGGTTCGAACAATTTTCTCGTGGCCTCGTTCAATTACAATATGAAAGAACGCAAAATAAGGCTGCTGATACAGGAACAAAACGATGTGTCGAACCTATGGCATGGGTCAAAGTCTTATATCTTGTCAACATTGTGACGCCCAAGTTCTGGGCCGCTAAGCGGCACCAAGATTACCTTGATTCAACGTTTTCTGACGGACTTCCCCTGAAACCCGGGGGGGGCCCCAAGCCCCGCTTGGGCCCTGGTTCGGCCTTGCGGAGAGGAGCTGCTATACCCAGCAAAAAGTCAAATAAAAAGAACAAGCGCCCCAACAAAGGTAAACCCGTTGCGGCTGCCCCCGGCCTAGCCGTGGAGGCGTTCGCGATTGCGAATGCACCCGGCCCAGCCGATGATGCAGGTAACTTCGCTCCTCTAAAGATCAAAGAAGGTTGCAGCAGAAGCTCCGAGAAAACGAGAGCGATCGCGAATGCAACCAAAAGAAGCTCTGATCGTGAAATGAAAACCATGTTTGAAATAACGGATAGTGAAAGTGAGTCAGGAACTTCCATGATGCCAGAAAATTTGGAGGATGTTCTCAATAAAAATCATCCCCTTCCTAATCCGCAGTCTGGCGGCGGCTGCCAATTTCTCTGACGAAAGAGATGAATGGGTACGACAAGGACAGAGTTTGAAACGATGGCACTCTGTCCCGAGACTCGTCGCATTCATGCCGGCAATCGGCGACTGCCCCGTCGACCTCGATAAGTTGGATGATAAACGTCGTACCTACGCTGTCAATACCCAACAAGGTTTGACGATCGACCGCATTGATAATTGGAGCGACGAAAGCAGGTACCACCATCCATTTGAACACGACTCAGATGGCGATTCTAGCGACGGTGACTATTGCCCAAGTAGATGGACCGGATACACAGAGTTCTGGATCCGAGAAGATTGCGCCCCGGCCACTCAGTGGACCGGGGAAAGACTTTTGTTAGAATACTGTTGCGGCCCTCAAAGCAGAATAGGAGACCCAAAGAATTCCGTTGACAACTCATGCAAGGTGATTCGATACACCGAGAAGGAAGACATGGGGACGGATGAGGGACTCAAAATAGCGTTGAACGATATAGCGACGTTCAAGGGAAAACATATTACATTGTGGGGCTCTATGCCGTGCACAGGTGGCTCTCCCTGGCAATATGTGAATGAGGCGCATTATTTCCGCATTGGAAATCATAGAGCTATGCGTAGGCTTCGGGGTATTAGAACCGATTTCCGATACTTGTTTTGGAATTTCCGGGAGATTACCCGCGCCGCGTACAAAGCGGGGGGCGATGCATGTATTGAATGGCCCGCCCAGTGCAATTATTGGAGAGATTCCCAGGTCAAGAGCTTCCTTCGAGAATTAGACTTCGTCAAGACGGCGTTGCACGGATGCGCGCACGGATTGAAGGACAGTAAGGCTCATTTTATGAAAAACCCTTGGACGATAGCCACCACCTCCCCTGTTGTTGCGGAGGGGCTCGAGCGCAGATGTGATGGCACACATGGGCGCGTTGAGGCTAGAGGACGAGAGTGTAAGAGCGCTGAGGATTACAATGGTGATTTTGCTAAGCAGGTTGTTTTTGCCGTTGCTAATGCTGCAGAGAGATTTGCGTCGTCTCGTCGTCGTCCTACCTCCTCTCCCAATCCTATTTGTGCCGCTGCCTTTTCTGCTCAACAGCCTGCGCGGGCTGCCCCGCGACCGGCCCCCAGTAGAGCCGAGCGGTTGCCTTGCGGCAGCTGCTCGGATCTTGCTTGCCGCGGCCCCCGCGCGCCTGAGAGACCAACGACCGAACCCATGTGCCGGCCGCTGAGGAAGAAAGCGGTCGCGCCACCGGGTGAGGGCGTCATCTCGATTCACTCTGATGACATTGTGGATGAGTTCGACTCCGACCCTGTTGGAGACGAAAGCAAATGGGAGGAGATTTGTAATAATGCCCCTCCCGAAACAATTCGAAAAGCCTCGCCGCCGACTCAGCCGAGCGGGAAGGCTCGCCCACCGGCTCAGCCGGATGGGACAAGAAACAATCGCTTTAGCCCAAACGACGTTGTATCCGAGATTGATATTGTAATTGAAACTGATGTCGAGACTACCAATGAGGGAATAACTGCTCGGAAAAGGGCAGCAGAGACTGCCCACCAAGACGATCCGCGCTCAAAGAAAGCGGCTGACACCAATGCTGAAGACGTCGACTCATGGAAAAACAAACCGGTCTTCATGTGCCTCCCTGATAAACTGAGGGAGTGGTCCCGACCGGGACCCAGAGATGGGACTAAGTTTGTGCCCTCAAAAGGATGGGGTTGGCGCTACACGATGTGGAAGCATGACATACTCTATACGAGGAGTGACGCAGTCGTGATCGCATTGAAGGCGGACCTCGAATCAACGTCTCAGACGATATTCCAGCGTTTATACTCCCAGGTCTCGCAAGATCCATGGACTGTACATTGGACTACGTTTGAGCGGAAGGCCACTTGCCGTTTCGACTGTGCCCCTCCTGACCTTGGCAAAATTCCTGCTGGTACGTTCCTGCAGACGTATCCCGATGAGAAGACAAAGTTGGTCAGCAGGATCCACGCGAACCCTCCCGGGGGATATCGTGGCATAGTTCGACCGCTCGAGCCGGGAGAAGTCCTTGGTCCTACCGTCGGCTCAGCCGTTCGGTACGAGACCCCCTTTGGAATCTACGTGAGCGTACCAGTGGGGGATCACTGGAGAGAAGGCCCCCCGCAAGTCTGGGTTGACATGTGGGCGCCTTCCCCCCGAAAGCCCCCCCAGGGCTCAGCCGCTGGGGAAGAATGGGGAACGATGTTCGCTTTTCCAATGGCCAAAGGCAAATACAGTGCATCAGTGCACGTAGTCGAGGAAGCCCTTACTGCCACAGCAAAGGCGACATACTTCGAGACTTCTCCCAGGCAGGCCGCGCATTGCCGGAAGAGACAGCGCCCCTGGAAAAGGCCGCAGAATTTTGAAGAATGGCTTGCTGGGGATGGCCTCGACCCAGGGGCTGATGAAGACTCACCGCAAAAGAAGCCGAGGGCTGCAACAGAGGCACCAGACGACCCAGTCGCCGTGGATAACCAACCGGCAGTCGCGGGCAGTAATCAGACATCATTGGATAACCCTGGGACCGGGAGACAGGCGGCCGGCGAACCGCCTGCCGGCCAGCCACCTTGCATCGATAACCCTCCCGGCTTAGCCAGCGGTGGAAGTGGTGGTGGACCGCCCCACGGCTCAGCCGGCAGGGGCGGAGTTCCGCCGGCGCCTGGCGCGCCCCCCTCAGGAAATAACCCACCCTCAGGGGGTGGTGGAGGAGGAGGACCGCCAGACTCAGGACCTGCAGCAACAGGACCTGAGCCAGATGACCGACCTTGCCTCGGTCGTGGCCCCTGGAACGTCCTTGAGTACCTACGGACGCAAGGGAAGTTCGGGCGCGATCCCAACCCCCCCGTGCATGGGTGGCAAGAAAAGGTGGACGAAATCCTGGAACTCTACATGGGGGTTACGGATCCAAAAATGAAATGTTGGTCGAATAACTTGACTTTCGTCAGGAAATGTCAGGCGATTTCCAAGATTGCTGAAGTCAATGGACATTCGTGGATTCCGTTCATAGGAGAAGACCTTGCCGCTATGTCGTCCACGGGGAAACCCGTGACGGATTTCTTCCGCCCGCTTAGTCAAATGCGGAACGGGTCACATCAGAGTTGGACATGCTATGTTCATATTGTTTCCGATTCTACAATTGTGTTCAAAGACAAATCAGGGCCGGCTAAGTCGAGCCTTCTGCCGGAATTCAGCCTGCGACAGTCAGTGTTCGGAATTGTACAGGAAGATGAGTGGAGCACAAATTGCAGCCATTGCCGGCTCCTCCTCACGTTTTCGATGGGAGGAGCAAAGGTATTATGAAAAAGGGACTCACACTCCGATTCGCTTCACTTTCTGGAACTTGAACGTCATAGTCGACAATTCATCCAAATTAAAAGGGGTTGGGAGTGGACCCAAAAGATACGAGAACCCGGTCGCATTTGCTGGAAGCCTCAGACAGGTGATAAAGGACGCCGTGGAGTTGATCGATGATGCAATGCGGCGATCCCGTGAGGGGGCTCTAGATATAATGTATATCGTTGGGGATTCAGAGTGCTGGCAAGAAGGCGAAAACGGCGTCGGTCCGATGTGGGGCGACGTTGCCACCTTGGTCAGAGCCAGGATGAATCGTCGGATTGAACATTACAAAACAGTAGGAATGTTCCCTAGAATAATGATCCTAGACGGTGTGAGCCTACACCGACAACTTAAGCACCGCCAAGTGGACGTTTTCCATTACAGTGCTAGCCACCCGGACTATACATTGAACAATGGAAGTCGATTTCAAAACGTTATTGCCGCCGAGTTGTGTGCCGATTATATGATCAAAACGGCCAAATTGGCTGTGCTATTTTTCTGTCAGCCTTCCCGCGGCTCGGCCGTTTGGGATGGTCGCATAAAGTGCGCCACGAGTGAGGATGGATACGCCGAACAGGAGGCAAAAGTCCAAGACCTTGCCATGTACTGGCAAGACTGGTCTCCCGAAGAAGGCAAGATCCCCAAGTCGATATTTGGCGCGCTCCCATTCAGGGAGCCATTGGCCGATGTCGATTTCCCAGCCGTTTCAAACGGAACTGGAGGTGGTGCTATACACTCGTTTTATTCAGCTGACTTCAAAGATTTCTTCAGAAAGGGGGCTGCATGCAGTGACTTCTTTCCATGGACGGATGATGCTTACTTTCTGCCCCGCGAAGAAGTTTTCTGCCCTGGAATGCCACCGAGAGGAAAGGCCCAGAGACCAGCGAACGAGGGAGTGCAAAACGATGAGCCAATGCGGGCTGCACTCGATGAGTTTAACAAAGCAGCGCCGGCGGCTGCGCCGAGTGGCTTAGCCGTTGCGGCGAGCAGTGCAACGCCAGGTGGCATCGCCATCCCTGTACCTGCTGAGGTATCGGCAGGCGCTGCTGCTGCGATCGAGAAGACCAGACCCGTCGGCTCAGCCGCTGCGGGCTCTGGCTCCAGCGCGCGGACGGCTCGCTCACCACGCGCCCCTCCACTGGCTTCTCCATCCGATGTCAAAGGGGTCGAGACACCTGGTGAAACCGCAGAAAGAAACATCCGCGAGAAATGCCCAGAGGGTAAATTGTCTACGCTCAGTCAGCGTTGCAAATTTCCGAGGAGGCCGAAAGAAGGGCACCCTGGATATGAAAAATACTACTGGCCATACCATCACACAAATCAGCAGATAAAAGATCTGCCTGTCCAAGATTCGAAGACAGGAGAGGCTACTTACCATGACTTCCTGTGCCCGTTTACGGTTGCCAGCGGTAACCTTCATCGGGGCTGATGCCTTTGAACGCCTATCCAGGGGGAGAAGGTCGCGCTGCAGAGGTCGCTCAGGGAAAAGAAACCGGCTGGAAGCTGGCAAAGCAAAATGATCTGAAACATGGTAGCAGCGAAGCGTGGTTTGCCTTTCAACTGCTTCAGAAGACGACAAGAGCCCCGCCAATGACACAGAACTACTTAGTGCCAAACTGGGCTCGCTTCTTCAGGATCAAAGCCTATAGGTCGATAGCAAGCCCGACAGCCACTGTGGCTGACCGCTTGAATTGGGCCAAGTTGAGAACGAGATCCCATTGGGTTGGCAGGGCCCATTGCGTTGAATTAGCGTTGCCTTTCTTTGTGACGGAAGAAAAGCTTGCGGAAGTCTCAGGCTCATCCGCCGGGTGGGCGAAACAATCGCACGGCACATTTGTGATTGCCCTTCATTCTGTTTTGGAGGGTCACCAATTGCTCCCATCAAACCCCAAATACGGTGGACGTGTGAAAACGCATGTGGTTGGGGTGTATTCATTCCCATGTTCTGACAACCCCAACACTCACACCACATACTCGATTGCGGAGGAGACCTTTGGAGATGGTATTTTGGTCACGGCCGAGATTGTCTTTTATGCCAAAGCGACAGAATCCATTAAAGGATCACCAACTCAGTACGTGAGTGATCCGATGACTGATGTGTTATACGAGTTGAGACTCTACCACTGGACCGCGGCATCATTGTGGGTTACTGAAGCGTGGTCACATTTACTGCATATTGCCAGACAAAATGAACCTGGAAGTGGACTTTGACGTCGAAAGGTATCGAGATGAGGAACGGACCGAAGCCGCGGACAAAGTCCGGGACGCTCAAAAGGCCTGGGTTCCAGGCTTGAATTCGATTGACTGGCAAAAGGGACAGAGCGCATACTTAAGGGGCAAGGGTGAAACTGACGAAGACACATGCGATAATATTTGGCCTTGGCTCCAAGAAAAAGGAGTCAGATGGGCCAAGACCCATGCGATGCATAGGGGCGAGGCCTCGGAGAAATCAATTAAATTGGCCGAGCAGAACAGACTGGAGAAGGAGAAGGCGGCCGACGGGGACGAGAAGGAGCCGGCGGCTAAGCCGCCCGGCACTCCATTCTCGATCGATGAAAAGGATTTCCCCGACCTAGGACAGGCACCTGCAAAGCAAGAGAGGACCTGCAACGCGCCGCCCCCTGGGGCCGCCAGCTGGCCCTCTGCTCCTAGGCCTCCTCCTCCTGGAGGACCGAAAGAGATTGTCGCCGAGAAGGCGCCGCCAGCGATTCAAACGCCAACGAACCCTCCGGGCCATTGGCCGAGCCTTACTAGACAGGAGCGTGCTCCACCGGCGACAGAGATTTCTTCCAAGAAAGCTCCCCCTCCGCCGAAGCTCGGACCAAGGTCGGAGGAATTAGGTCCTCCGCCAGCGAAGATGCCTCGATTTGATGGAGACCCCGCTGCATCTATGACTGCTCAGCCACCGGCTAAGCCGGGCGGTGCAGACGCAGTTGATAGCGACCTTGCGAGGCCGAGCGTTCGCGACCTACCGTCCGAATTGAGCCCTCAAGAAAATGAGCTTCGTTCCAAACATGCACCCAGTTGGGTCATACATAGGGGAGATGCGCCTCATGTCGGAGGCAATACCGTGAGCGAACGGCCCAAATCAGCACATTCCCCACCCGCCGAGGCGAAGGCTGCCTCAGCTGAAGAAGTCGCTCCCGGCCAAGATGGAAATGACAATCCGTTGGATGCTCCGGGCGCAAACCCCGCGACTCAGTCGGATGGGGATCATTCGTCTCAAGATTCGCCGACATTGGAAGGAGACGATGACATAATTTCTATCTTGCAGATCTTAAAAGAGGTCTCGTGTTTGCACTTCGAGCAACCGAGAGCCAGCATGGCGTTGAGAAATGAAAAAAGAGTCCTTCTACCGTTTGAGAGGGCTACGGTCGAGGGCGCACGACGCCTCGGACGAGGCCCTTCTGATGAGGAAATTCAGAGTTTCAGCTGCATCGTTTATTAAGGCAGCAAAATGTGTCTGTTCGATAAACATACAAGACGAAGAACATGAGCTGAACACATATTCCGCCGCATGGAATGACTTTGCTGATGCTATTGTCGCACAGATGTTAAAGGCGGATCCGAATTTTGTTCGCACTCCGATAGTAGCGGAGAGATCTAGGTGGTCAAGACGTACAGAGGCAGGTGGCTCTGGAACGAGTAAGATCAGAGTGCCTACTCCTCCTGCCCCTCCGCCAGGCTCAGCTGCGACGGAGAACCCCCCGATGCCTCCGCCCGGTCCAACCGGAGTGGAGCAAGAGAGACACCATGAGGCACACGAAGAACCATCGAGTCCAACGCAGGTGCCATCAGATGAGGGGACATCGCATGTTCCCAAGCACGCAGCTCAGCCCCCGGAGGCCTCAGGCCATCCGGAGATCCCTGGGACGGACACGGGAACTTGGGACTTTTGTACGACGTTCCCATACGAAGAAGATCCCCAGTTCCTAGAATCCATGGACGACGAGAATTTTCCTTTTGGACCAGCATCTGAGAATATGTTTCGCAGATTGGGTCTTCCGCCTGCTCCTGACAAAAGACAGAGCCGGCCACTATACATGGACCCTAACCACAGGGATCGAGACGTCACAGTGGGGCATGCTGCTGTACTCAAAAGCGGCTGTATGTGACGACAGAGGAACGTCAACTGATACTTCGGAATACGCCTGGACCACTAAAGCAAATGATCCAAGACGCCCACATTACGGGCCCCGTACCGCCGCACGTCGAAGCCATCCGCAGTCGGACAGGAATTACGCTTCGATATATGGCCGAGTTCGTAGAGGACCCAATCTTTGCGGTATTGGGGGGCCTCAATCAGGACGATGGAACTTTCGCACAGGCAAAGGATTACCTTAGAGCTGAATTTCACTCCGATGATGTTCCAGACGGGTTTACCCCTGGGGCCTATGCGTGCCTGCAGCCGCTGATAGTTGGAGAAGATAGTGAAGAAAACCCGGCTGCCTTAGGCTCCTCGGACACCTGGTGTGGCCTGAGCTACAGAACGGACGTACTGGGCAAGAAACTAGGGCAGTGCGCTGTAGACCTTGCGAGGTATTGCTCCGACTATGCTAGATCGTCGGGAGGCTGGATCTACTTTGGAGACCTAGTACAGAAAATAAAAAGACGACGGTTTTACTTTCCAGCCGTGCGCCCTGGCCGCACACAGCTTAGCTGCGCTGCCACCAGGGACGGTCGAAGTTTTGGGAATCTTCCCCAATGATCGCCCCAAGATTATTGGAACAAAAATCACGCCATGTGGGCACGACACAAGGAGGGCTCATCGCAAGAAGAAGACAGAGGGGAGACGCCGATACCCATGTTCTATAGAGCACGCCAGGGACATTCAACGTTCGCTGCTTCAACTGAAAGGATGTACGTCCCCTATGACCCTGGCCAAGTCAGGAGTCACGGCTCCCTTCTTCATATCACAGATTTACAAACACTCTTGGAATCTACGAGTGGAAGAGTTCGCTTCCCGAAGAGCGACTCTGGGCTTTGCCGGGACACAAGTTACGAATTATTGCGATTTCTTCCGGCTAACAATAGCCCAACTGTGAATGATCCCTCGAACATTTCTCCGTGGCTCAGCCAGCGGAGGTACGGACAGCCTCTCGCGGCGAGAAGTCTAGTGCCCATGAATAACCCAGCTCAGGAAGGGGAGCCGCCATCGGCGGGGACTTGGCCCGCAGATGACACCCACCACCTGTGGCAACGTCTTCCCAACCACCATGAGCTATGGAATATTGTCCTTGTTTTTACCGGCAGAGTGCTCACTCGCTTCTCGCACAGGGTTTGCCCAGGCGGGGCCCTAGTGTCTCGAGAAGTGCCGAGATTCACAGACATCGACAAAGCCGTCTCTCTTGTGAGACAGGCTGATCAGATGCGCTGGACGGTACTCTTCAATCGCGAGTTGTCTTCATACGAGGTCGCCTTCGACAGTGGGTCGAGTATTGCCTTGCCTGGGTCCATACAGACGAGAGAATAATCATATCATGGAACCGCTGGCCAAGATTGTCGACCGAGATCCAGGATCGAATTATATCCATCCCCTGGGAGGACGACGGGAGGTTCCTGCGCGGCTGGCACCACTGGGTGAGGACAGGTTTTGCCAACTGTCTTGTCTGCAATTGTCCGGTCAAATACAAATACAAGGCCACGCACGATTACATGACCCAGACATGGAATCACAAAGTTACCCCTCTGTCCCTAGAGGCGAACGCCCTCTTCATAGCGGTGGATCATGAAGAGGGTCTTTCATGGAATCGCCACGAATACTTAAAGGCGCGTGCAAAGAGGCAAGCGAGAGCTTCTGCCAATGTCATGAAAAAACATCAGCAACAACAGTGAGCAGGAGCGAAAATTTGCCTCTGGACAATTTACTACGATGGCGGCCGCTGGCACGGCATTTGGCAATAGCCAGCCCGGCAACTTCCCAGCTTGGGTCCCAGAAAACGCCGAGGCTCAGCCACCGGCGCGACATGCCCTTTTCTTTCAATATTTGAAGCCTGTGGTCAGAAGGTTCATATCGTGGCTTGAATATTCAGCCAGAAACGTAAATAGGCAAACCCCGCCTATTCATACCTGGTGGCCGAAATTGTGGGAAACTAAGTTTGATCAATGCGCTCGCCCGAGATCCTGCCCAGCCCTGGAGGCCTTTTATTGGCCGGACGAAGAGGATGACTTAGTCACCCCTCGGAATGGCTGGGAGAGGTGGTACAACAACATGACTAGAACAAATGTCTTTGTTCCAACGCTTAATGCAATCGATGACGTGGTAAACTTAGGGAGACCATTGTTACCCACGCAGAATGCAGGCGCCTTGGATGAAGAGTGTGGGAACAACGCCGGAGACAATAACCCTCCTGCGCGATTACCAGTTGCCTGGGAGAACAATTTTAGAGCGAGGCCGACTCGCAGTTCTCAGTCTGTCTCAGGACGGATTCGCATGTGTCGGGACCACAGTCTTATTATCCCGGCGTTGCGACATGCTGCCGGCGAAGCCGCGATGGCGCGCGAGCAATCACATATGGATCTCGATATCTCAGCAATCGGCGGGCCTAAGGCCACGCTGATAACTGACGGAACCATCACTCTTGACCATTCTGAGGGACACGTATATTTTCACCGCGATGACCCTTTGATCAAAATAAGGTTGTTCGGGGCAGAAGTTCGGGCAGCTGCAGCCCATTATGTAGTTGATTGAACACACAGGTACAAACCCTACTAATCCTGGCAGGGTTACCCTGACCGGAACAAGACAACACGTGATCCCGGTTATCATCCAGAACATAGTAGATGACAATTGGTTGGCCTCGGTACAACAAATACAACTGGGTCTTCGGCCCATAAGGATTTTTGCAATTGTCCGTGAAATAATCAACTTCTTCATATCGGAAGATTACTTTATTGGTTACCCGGGGCGAATCATTTGTCCCGATATGGCGCGCGCGGAAAATATTGCTTCGAAAAGACGGACCGATGAGCATGCCTTGGGCTGCCGCATCCGTGCCGTTGTTCAAACGGACGACATAATAGATAAGTGGGCCCATAAGATGGGCAGGAAAGTGCAACATGATGTCCGTCGCCACGGTGCTCTTATACAGGAAGCCATTTATTGGCTCCAGGATAAATATCCTGACCCTGGTACTGAACTCCTGGACAAAGATTATGGACCCTTCCGTGCTGCGTGCGGAAAATATGGTGTCGCTGCAGCGACAGCTGCCAAGAGTTTAATACAATTCATGAGAGATCGTAGGAATAACAATCCAGACCACGACGGCGAAGCCGAGTTCGTGGGGCCACCGGCGCCGGCTGGAACGAAGGCTAGACCTTTATCGCGCCCTCCGCCTCTTAGACCTGGCGTCTCAGACGTTCGGGTATCCGAAGAAGCCACTGAGTTCCCGCGTTCTGTCGCCGGCTCAGCCGTGACGACTAGGGAGACATACCCTCAGCATCCCAGCATGAGGGATCGGTCGGGTTCACGGCGCGCGCGCGATGGGGCCATGGATATTGCCGGCGGCGCGGCCATGGATGCTGCCAGCAGCGCTGCGGACAACAGCTACGAGTACGACCCGTCCATGTCCTACCCGCGCTACGTGAACAAAATCCACGCCGGGCACTACGTTCATCGGAACAGAATCACGTGGCTGCCCGACGACGAGTGGTATATTCTGAACTACTGGCACGTGCTATCAACATACGAGCACAATTTACGCTTCCCGTCGAAAGGGACAGCATCAAAGAGCGACACTGATCAAGGAAGAGGGCGGTCCCGCACGCCTCGTGGCGTGGACGTACAGACGGGAGGATCGGCGTCATCGAACCCGCCGCCTCCGGCGCCGCCCAGAGCAGAGGACGAGCCCAACCCATTTGAGGACTTGAGCTGAGTTTCGCCCGCGTGACTCAGTCGCGGCAGGCGCATGCAAGACAATCTCAGCCACGCGCGGAACGCGTGTTGGATGCGAATGCCTCTGCTCGTCGGCTAGGCCGGCCCAGCGGAGAGAATTCATTTATCACAATGGTGGGAAACGTCGAGCCTCTTCGGCCCTTGGCCCCCTGGCAGCCACCGTTGAGCTGTAAAAGCTTTTTCGGGTTGGCTCCGGTGGTTGTACATATGTACAGGCCAGGGGTGCTGTGGCTGGATGGGCTCTACGCGGCCCGCCGCGGGGGGAGTAAATATGCTCCTCTCCGTTTCATATTCAATTAGAACTTAACTTAGTTTGCATGCATTGCGCTGTCCGCTGGAACTGGCAGCTGCGTTCCGCAGCTGCATGGATGCTCGAACAAGCCAGCCTTGGCTTGCAGGAGAGAAAAGGAGCGCGCCAGCCCTCGGCCGTCGCGCGTCGTCGGTCGTCGTAGGCCAGCCGCCTTCCTCCCTTCGCATTCCTGATAGAGTAATCCTGCTTAACGGATACTTGTCTTATCGATGTCTCATCCCGCCCCCTCTCTCCCTGAGCAGAGTGAACATGAGATCTTAATTCCTTTGTCATATTACCCCGATTCTCAGAGGAAAGACGTCCTGCACTGCGCCGCGCTGCGAGTGCACCTGCCCAGCCTCCGAGGGGGGCTATTGGCTGCTGCTGGCTGGGGCTGGCGCGGCCGCGGGGGCAGGCCTGGGCGGGCTTGCGCTGGGCGGCGCAGCGGGCTACGTGCTCGGACGTGCGATTGGAGGGGCTCGCGTAGCTAGCGTGGCGGCGACTGCATCGGCGGGATCGGCGGTGATTGACGATCGGCCACCATCCTCTTCGAGCTTTGGTGGCGACACCTAGCAGCAGACGAGATGGCGGCTCGCCTGCGGACCCTGGACATCAGGGAACCGCAGATCGTGGTTAACTTTCCAGCGGGCGCCTTGCCATGGCATCACCGAGTCCTCTTCCATCTCGGAGACGGGGCGTGGTCGTGCTTGACCCCCGACATGGAGATCACACGACACAACCTGAACACTCTGCGTCAATATGCCCTGGATCGCAATAGCTCGTTCCCGCACTGGGCGCTGGCAGGGGTCTACGCCTTCGATCCCGCGGGCCCGGGGGAGCTGGCCGAGATGAAGCGTCAGGCGCGGCAGCGAGCGGCCTTGCTCGGTGCTGGAGGCGCTTTGGAGGAGGAGGCGACGGTCTGGGTGATCAGTGATCCGCGGGGCGCGAGGTTCGGCCAGGTGCTCGACGAACAGGCCATCGATAATCCGAATAGATGTGTGCATATGCGGTCGATGGGTGTGATTTCCCTCGACGGTGTGGAGCGTCTGATCGCGAAGCTCCATCGCGAGGAGCGGGGCGATTGGCTGCGAGACCAGCGTGAGCGAGGCGTTGACATCCGTACCATCGGGGGCCATCGCTCGAGGCTCGGGCGTCGTGACGTGGCTTTCGGAGACGCCGTCGAGATGATGGAGCAGGTGGAGTTGGCTGACGCCCCAGATTTCGGCCCCCGCGCGATGGGGGAGTTCTTTTCGTCGGTCGCCACGGGCAGCGGGAACCTTGCGAGCTACCAGGCCGAGTTGGAGCGGCTCAGCGGTGTCTTTGCAGGTGGCGCTCGGAACCATGAGCACCGCATCTTGCTAGAGAGCATCCGCAGGGCCATCTGCCTGGACCAGCTCAACGCGAAGAACCTCCACTGCATGGGGGCGGCGGCGCGCCGCATCATCCAGATAGAGATGGCCGCGCAGAGGAACCCGCGGCACCCCGACTTTTCAGGGCTGGATGACGTCGTCGCAGGACCGACTGCGGCGAGCGGGTCAGCCTCGGTGCCGAATTACTTGGAGCACGTGGTTGCCCGCCAGAACACATCTTGAAGCAGACGCGGCTGCGCGAGGAGGAGCTTGATCGAGATCGGCCGACTGGCGACCGCGACAAGCGGCAGAAGGGCGACAAGGAGAAGAAGGAAAAGGGGGATAATAATGGCGGCAAGGACAGGCCCCCCCCCCCGCGGCGGTTCGGGGGGGGAGGGGGGATGACTTCCTCCATCGGCGCTCATCAGCAGGACTTGGCCGAACCCAAGGACGGCGGGCGCCGTTCTGGTGAAGCTGGAGCCGGTTCCAAGCGCAGTTGGTGGCCTCACGGCCAGTGGCTGCACGACGACCCTTTTCCCCCTTGCCTTCGGTGGACGTCGAGAGGAGGCCAGCTGGGGCCCCGCGCTCTACCGCGCGACGGTGGAGAGTCAGAGCTGAGAGGCAACGGCGAGTTTTGCATGCAGTTGAGACGCTCAACTACCTCGCCGCCTCCCGCGTGAATTCAGGAGTCGACGAAGCTCGGCGAGTCAGGCCGCGTGGGGGGCCGCCGACAGCAGTGCAGCGCAGCGCGCTGGAGTCCGCCCAGGAGCGGATCGACTTCTTCGGCAACCCCCCCTAGCGGTGGACGGCGAGAGGCCCCCTTCGGGGGATCCCCAGATCCACTGACCAGTACGTACTGGAGCCGCACCGCAGGATGAGGCCAGCTACGACGTCACGCAGCTGAGGGTGTGCAAGGGGGACATCCATCCAGTTCCTGTGGCTGAGTTGCTGCCAGCTGAGGCGGCAGGCTTTCTGCGTCATTTTCAGAGCCAGATCGAGCTCGCCGAGCCTGAGGTGGCCGATCGGGTCCGCGAGGCCGGGGGTCTGCCCGAGCCGTATTGGGGCCCGCTACTTCGCGGCGATGCTGAGGTGCGGCGTGTTTTTGTTTTGTTCTGCCGGTTTGCTAAGATCGGCATCGCGGGCTTCGGGCGGGCGATCAATTCTCGCTGCGGCGCCTTTTCTGTTCGCCAGGAAGATGGCAACATCCGCTTCGTTTTCGACGCTAGGGCTACCGACATGTGTCATCGGCCTCCGACTCGGACCGTTATTGGAGGCGCTGCTTGCCTCTCGGAGATCGACTTGGGTGGCTGCGCGGCTTCGCTCGGAGGTTTTGGAGGCGTTTGCGACTCCGGCTGGCCAGAGAGGAGATGTGGAGCTGGTTCGGGTTCGACTCGACGTTGCGTTTCGAGGACTGGGGCCTGGGCCTCCACCGCATCTGGGACGACTCCATCGGTGGGTGGACGCTTGCGGTCGCTGAAGAGATGCTGCGCCCCTGCCTGAGGGTGCTTCCCATGGTTTGGGCTTGGGCGCTTTACTTCGCCCAGGAAGTGGTGTCGAACCAGGTTCGAGCCTCGTGCCTGGATGGAGACCGCCAGCTGCTTCGGGACAAGCGACCTGCCCCGCTGCTTCGACCTGGGAAGCCGCTGGCCGCCGTGTACGTCGACAACTTCAGGCGTCGGAGGCTTGGCGGCTGATGCGGCTGCTGGCGTGAAGGCGTTCCAGGCCCGCGCTGCCGTCGCCGGGCTGGGTCTGCGCGCGGCCGACATCGCGGTGCAGGAGCTGGAGAGTATGGGCCTTTCGCGACGCGGCTCTGATCGCCGAGTTCGCCAGAGGCTGCGGCTCGCGTGGCGGTTGTACTTCGCCACGAAGGCCCTGCTGAAGAGAGGCCATGCTAGTGGACCTGAGCTTCGCACCTGGGGTTGGACACGCTGTGGCGCTGCCGGGGCTGCAGCCCTGCCTGCTCTCGATCCTGCAAGAGGTGTGCCACTTCATCGGGGGCGGCTCACGGCGTCGCGCCGCCTTGCCGCCGCTGGTGAGAGGCGAGCTGCGGATGGCGGCAGTCGCCTGCTTCCTATCCGAGGTCGACCTGGGCGCCCCTCTGTCCGACGAGGTTGACGCGTCGGACTCCTTTTTCGGGCGGGTTCAGCCTGATGTACGGGAGAATGCCGCTTCGGGCGGTTTGGGACGCCCACCGCTGGCGGGGGCGCTGGCGCTTCGTGGAGGTCGAGGCGAACGCTAGGACCAGAGTCTACACCACGGCTTATATCAACCAGCTCCGAGGCGTCACAGACGGCTTCGGGTCTACGCTGGCTGAGGGAGCGGCAAAGGGCAAAGTACGCTGACGTCGGCGCTCGTGCTGCAGGGTCTTCTGGAGCCTGGCGCGACATCGAGCTGGGGGAGCTGCCGTTCCGTCGCGCGGGCTGGGCTCGGGGCGAGGGGCCCCCGCGCGGCCGCGGAGCTGGCCGCCCGGGCCAGAGGCGTGAGGTCGAGCTCCTGAACGTGGTGCCCGCCCTGCCCACCGACCTTACCGACGCGGAGGGCTGGGCTGCGGCCGTGGAGGGCCGCTGGCGCTACAATGAGCACATCACTGTGAAGGAGGGCAGGCGTTTTTGCTGAGCGAAGGCCAACCGTGACAACCGCTGTCTCATTCTCTGCGATAGTTTGGTGCGCTGCTGTTGCTTTGACAAGGGCCGAGCTCGATCGCACGTGCTTAACCCGTTGTGTCAGAAGGCCGCCGCCTACAGCATCGGGTGCCGCATGCGATGGCGTGCGAGGCATGTTCCGACAGATTTGAGCGTCGCAGATGCTGGGTCTCGGCGGCGCCAGGCCCCAGACCCTGAGTGGACGTCTCAGAAGAAGCGAGAGCGTCAGTTGGTGGTTCATTGGATCGCCGCCGTCACGCCTGTGGCAGGCTGCTGTCCTTCTGCCTCGCCTTCTTCTCCATCTATCTAGCCTACCATCCAGACGCCCGCTACATATCGAATGTGAGGAGGTTGTTGCCACGCACTCTACCCCTCCCCCAGACGTCCGTGTCTTTTTTGGCTCCTCGCTGGCGAAGCGGGGCTGACCGCTGCAGTGCGAGGAGCTGGTTTGCGAGTGCTGGCGCCGATGGGTATCGAGCGCGGAGCTGAGTTCGACTTGACGGGGCGAAAGAGTCGAAACATGGTCCTGTCTTGGGTTCGATATGTGAGGATCCGGGCTATGCATCTTGGGGCGCCATGTCGTTCATGGAGCATCGCTCGACGAGGAGTTCGTAACTTACGTCGTGCCCGAGCTACGGGACGTCTCGGGGTGGAGCTTGCGTAGTTTACATCGGAACTGGTTCGGGAGTGTCAGCGGTGTGCAGTGGGCTGGAGCATCGAGAACCCAATGGCGCCAGGCCTTTGGAGCTTTCCTGCTGCGGGGCGTCGCGCGGGTCTTCGAGGGGCTCAATGGGCGAGGCCCCCTTAAGCGTGCTTACGGGGCTCCTCATCAGAAGTAGATTTTGGTGCTCACGAACATTCCAGAGCTGAAGGGCTTGGAGGCTCCCTGTGCGCATGGTTGTCACGAGGCTCTTGTAGGTAAAGTTCGAGTTCCCGATGGTTCTGGGGGTCACGTCTGGTGCAACCTAGCGGCGCTTGCGGGTCAGTGCCCTGTCGCTCTGTGCTCGAGATGGGCTTGTCTCCTCAGCAGGATTGCACTTTTGGCCGCGCGGGGAGATGCAGCTCCCTGGGGCGGCGAGTGGCTCGCTGGCCTCCGCGCGCTGGCGACGCCCTCGCGGACCTCCGCGAGTGGGCGATGTTCCAGCCGCTGGCGAGGCAGCGAGCCGCGACGCGGCATGTGGGGCTGCCGACGCCTACCTCGCGCAGCACGGCGCACTCTTCGGCAGGACAGGCGCCGCGGAACGGGCCAGGCTCAGGCGTCGCGGCGACGCCCTCGGCCCCCCCGTTGCACCGCCGCCGGGCCTCGGCTAAGGGGAAGGCCGCCAGCCGCCATCGCCGCGCTGCAGATGGCGGTCGCTCTCGCGTGGGTTTCATGCGGCAGATGCCTGTAGCATCTTCCACACTACAGTTGCATCGGAGCGCGGTCGCGAACTTCGAGACCTGGTGCGAGGAGGAGGGTCGGCAGCGTTTACACGCGTGCGGACGTTGATGAGAAGATGGTTCAGCGGTTTGCTTCGATGTTCTTTGATGGCATGGGCCCCGGGACAGGACGCAACGGTTTGTTTGGCTGGATCTTGCTGCGGGGTGATCGGTTTCATGACGGTCGCCAGCTGCCACCTCGCGCCCGTCGTCAGCTGAAAGGCTGGGAGCGTGCCGGCCCAGGCGCGGCGGGACTGCCGTGCCCCCTCATACTGGTCTACGCGATAGCCTCTAACATGCTGCGCCGCGGCTTGATCCGAATGGCAGCATGCGTAGTGCTCCAGACCGGTCTTTACTCGAGGCCGTAGGAGACGCTCGCAATCACTGAGGCAGACATCCTTCGCAGTCAGCCCGCGGCAGGCCGCGCCTTTGCCGCCCGTCGGGCGGTAGTTTTTGCTCCGGTAGAGTCAGGGCGGCGGACTCAGACAGGACAGACGGATGACGCTGTAGATGCTGGCGTGTGCGGTCGCGAGTGGGTTCGAGACATGTCTGCAGCACTGAAATACTCGGTGACTGCTGGCAATCCTGGGTTCGATTTCGACCTCGCGACGTACGAGAGAGAATTTAAAAACAGCTTGAAACGCTTGAAGCTCCAGGTGGAGGCCCCCCGCATTGGCTGAGACATTCGGGCCCGTCGAACGACGGGTTCGAGAAGAAGGCCGATCTGCAGTCGATTCAAAAACGCGGGCGTTGGATCAGTTTCAAGAGCATCACGCGCAATGAGAAACACGCTCATTTTCTAAAGCAGCTCGAGAAGTGCACTCCCTTGCAGATTCGAGCGCAAATCGTTGTGAATCTTCATTGCCTGTGGCCCTGTTGCAATCGCTCCGAGGGTTATCGGTCTCACGACCAGTCCCGAGGAGTTCGGGGGGGTTGGCCTCCAGGGGACGGAAGAGAACCGCCCACGAGGGAGGCTAGCGCTAGCCGTCTTTGAAGTTTGAATGTTGTTGTGCCTGCTCCGATGATGTTGGGATTCGCCTTTGTCCGCGTCTGTTCAGTGTCACCTTTTGGACCCTCGGGGTCCATCCTGCGTTTGCTGCTTCGGTTTCGCTTCGGCTGCTGCGTTAGATATTATCGCTGGTATGCGGCCTAGGGGCCTCAGGAGAATTGAAATCTATAGATGTGGTTTCTCCGATGCCCTGCGTAGCATACCGGTGCTTGCGTCTATAGTTGCATGCTCGTGACCATGTTGGCTCCAAGTTCTGCCACCCTTTCCCACCCACCACCCGTCTGGCCTCCAGGGGACGGACCACGAGAGAGGCTAGCGCTGGCCGCCTTTGAATTTTGAACGTTGTTGTGCCTGCTCCGATGATGTTCGGAGTTGCCTCTGTCCGCGTATGTTGGACCCTCGGGGCCCATCCTGCGCTTGCTGCTTCGGCTTCGCTTCAGCTGCTGCGTTGGATAGTATCGCTGGTATGCGGTCTAGGAGCCTCAGGAGAATAATAGTTAGCATCGCCATCATCATCATCATCATCATCATCATCATCATCATCATCATCATCATCATCATCATCATCATCATCATCATCATCATCATCATCATCATCATCATCATCATCATCATCATCATTATCATTATCATTATCATCATCATTATGATTATCATTATCATTATCATTATCATCATCATCATCATCAGCATCAGCATCACCATCATCATCATCATCATCATCATCATCATCATCATCATCATCATCATCGTCGTCGTCGTCGTCGTCATCGTCGTCATCAGCATGCTCAGCATCATCATCGTCATCATCCTCAATATCATCATCCTCATCATCCTCATCATATTCGTCCTCATAATCTTGCTTCCTTGTTTTTGCTCGCCTCCTGTCCTCCCGCCTCCTCTCCCGCCTTTGCCCAGAGCACGGCAAGTCGAGACAACGGCAGCTCAAAATCTGTCCCCAGACCCTTTCCCGGGTCCAACCGTACCAGTTTCCCGAGTTGCGCCCAGCCGCGGCGACGAGGGGACGCCTCGAAGGCCGCTTACCGTAGCTCCATCTCGCCATGTTCGACTTTTCTCCGTTCTCCAAGTCTCCCCTTCCTCCCCTCCGATGCCCTCTCCGCCGAAGGCGCAGCTGCAGCGCATCGCCCAGTGGACCCCGTCCAACCCGGGTGAGGCCGTGAGGAAGAACGACATGCAACAGCAGGCATGGGGGCTAGAGCCAGACCGTCCTGTGGTGTTGGGTCCTCGTTTGAAGAGAGAGAGAGAGAGAGAGAGAGAGAGCGCGCCCCACGTTTCTCCCCTCTCCCTCCTCTCCTCCCCCTCCTCCTCCTCCTCCTCCTCCTCCTCCTCCTCCTCCTCTCCGTCCTCCTCCTACTCCTTCTCCTCCTCCTCCTCCTCCTCTCCCTCCTCCTCCTCCTCCTCTTCCTCCTCCTCCTCCCCCCTCTCCCTCCTCCCTCCTTCCATCGTCATCGTCGTGATCATCACCGCCATCATGACGCCAGACCCCCTCGCGTCGTGAACATTCATGACGGAAGATTCGTCATCTTTGGTTTTGGGGGGCCTTGGGCGGGCCTCGGCGCGGGACCCCCCAAAACGGCGTAGGATCATAAGCGCGCCCCCGAGAGTGTCTAGACCTTTTAGGGGCCCACGGTATGAAACACATTAGGACGTTGGGGCCATGGGGATCCCGTACCAGAGCAGCCTCGAATACTTCGGCCATTTGATCAGCTTCCACGAACCGATGGACACGGAAATTCAGTAACGCACGAGGGCGGCATGGGCATTTTTCATTTCTCGCAAACAGGAGCTGACCAGTAAACACTACCAATTGGCTCACCGACTCCGACTGTTTGAACAGGACAGTAACACCGACAGCGTTGTATGGTGCAGAGACTTGAACATTCACGGAATCCCGGCGGCAGCCTTTACGACGGACACAGCGATGCATGTTTCGCATGATCATCAGAACGTCGAGGCGACGCACAATTATACAAGCAGTCCCTTGCAGCAGCCAAGGGAATATTGCCGCCGACGTCACAAACAACGAAACACCAGACAAGGACCATTGCAGCAATAGCACTAGCGACGACGACGCAGACAGCAACCCACTCCAGCGCGACACGCCTGCCACATCTGACGTACACAGCAAGAACGGCGAAGACAGGACCACAGCAGACATAGTGGAACCGTGGGTTGAATACATTCAGCGAGCGACACGACGTGCAGAGCACCTCATGAAGCTCCACCGCATCGACAACTGGACGACGGTGTACAAGCGGAAGGTATGGCACATGGCTTCTTGAGTCCACACGGTGGGCACGGCGAGTGCCGCTCTGGCAATCAGACCTCAACCCGCGCCAGTGGGGACGGAGGCAGCACAGTCGCCAACGCAAGCGCTGGGACGACGAAGTCAACACTTACTAACGCCAACGCAGACCAGACCTCCACCGCCCGCCCGCACATGCCCACTCGAAAGGTGAACCAAACGACATCACATGGATGCGAACAGCCCAGGACACCGAAAACATGGACGGCACTCGAACATCACTACACCGACCCCGCACCAGCAACCACACAGGACAAAGACCAATAACACGAACTCACACTACCCGCGCCAACGCCGACACTACGGATGTTGTCTTCCTCCCTCCTCCCATCCTCTCCCTCACCGGCACAAACGTGCATACCGTGCAGCACGCCAGCAGAGACCTCCAGGACCTTCCGGACACCTTTCCCGCATAATGTTTCATACATGTGTCTCGCATTGCATGTTGTCCAGGCACGCCAGATTTCTCAGGCCGAGGCCTTGCCTTGCCTTGCCCATCTGGTCTTAGCTAGGCCTGGACGATGCCCGCAGCGGTGGTCGTATCGTATCGCATCGTATCGTAGAACACTTAGAGGTTCAGCACGCCGTGCACCCCTGTGGCAAGCGCTGAAGGCGGCGGATCTAGTGACCGTCGGCCCATCCCGTCACCGCGCCTGGGTTGTACGTCAGAGGCCTCCTCTCGGAAGCCTTGGAGGCGATTTTGGAGTGTCTTCGGGTCTCTCATTGGCCTCTTGGGGACCTCTTTAGGTTTGCTTGGCCCCCCTCAAGGGCTTGTTTGTTGCATCTGATGGGCCTGCTGGCGGTCTTGGCGATCGTGTTTGGGCAGAGCTCTCGAGATAGAAGGTCGATTTTTCTCTCTTGGGCCCCACTGTTGGCCCTGCTGGGCGGTCTTGGGCGCATCTTGGGCCGTCTCGGGGCGATCTTGGGGGCATCGTGGGCTGCCTTGGAGCGCCGAACCGGCGACAACGCTAAAGTCTTGAGGCCCTCTGGGGGGGGGCTTTTGGAGCCCTCTTGGGGCATCTCGGGCGTCTCAGGGCTTTCTTCGGCCGTTTCGGAGCCCTCCTGGATAATTTTTTGGTGCCTCTTGGAGCCCTCTTTGCCTGCTTTGGGGCGCTCTGGCCTGTTCGGGGGCCTTCCTGCGTCATGCGAGAAGGCCCGGGGGCGCCCGGGAGCGCCCAGCACGGCAGCGAAGAGGACGGAACAGAGCGATTGGCCAAGATTGGCGGCGCCCGAGTTCCATTCGCACAGGGGTGAGCAGTCATGGCGGCAGTTCTACAGCCTTGATGGTACCTTCTCGACTGCATGGCCGCAGTTGCCATAAGCGACGTGGTTTTGGAATGCGATGGTTGCACTACCAGCTTGTGGCAAGATGTCGCGATGCTAGCATGGATTGTGGTCTTGCCGTTGCAAGTTCACGTGTAACACGAGTTGTCCAGCAAGCCAGTTGGCGTATGTCCACCTTTGTATGTGTTGCGTGCCATGCGCATGCAAGGGTTCTGGGCAAACTGACTGCACGCATCTGTGATCAGCTGGCATGTCTCAATTCGATGGACGTTGAGCGTAGCATCTGGAAAACTGGGAGGCCCCAGGGGCGCCAGAGCCAAGGGATTCCCTGCGTGATGGAGCCAGCCGATGGCCGCCGAGCCGCGCCAGGGATGGGAGTCCAGCGCCGACCCGAGAAGTTCGCGCGGACCTCCAGCAGTTTCTGCTTCTGCGTGTTTGTTCGTCCTCGAAGCTCCTCCCTCGCTCCACCTCGGCGCAGCAGGCGCAGCAGGAGCTGCAGCAGATCCACATGGAGCAGGTCAGCCTGCAGCGCAAGCTGCCGCAGCTGCAGCACGAAGCCCAGCAGCAGCAGCAGCAGCAGCAGCAGCAGCAGCAGCAGCAGCAGCAGCAGCAGGAGCGGCCCGCCCGCCCACTGCGGATGCCCCATGGGGGGGGGGCAGGTGTGCTACGCATGCTCGCTGTAATCTTCGACGACGACGACGCACTTCGGATGCCCCATGGGAGGGGGGGGGCTGCTGCGAAGGCCCGCTGTCATCGACGTCGACGTCGACGACGACGACGACGACGACGACACATTGCGGATGCCCCATGGAGGGGGGGGGGCTGCGTAGGCCCGCTGTCGCCGACAACGACGACGACGACGACTACCGACGACGCCGTCGCCGACGACGACGACTGTGGCGCGTAAGTAATCAGTCTGAGAGGGGGGAAACATTTGCCCAGGATGTCTATGTTCCCTATAAGAGTAGCTATACGAAAAGCAATCGTTTTGAGGCTGCCGTGCAGGGGGGGACACGGTCCCCTCGGCGGCGCCCGCGACGACTCTTTGGCGCGCGTGATTGAAAATTATGTTTCGCGCCCCGCGGGGTCTACTCATCAGCCCCCAGGGGTCATCATTTGATTCTCACAAGCTAACATTACTCGCGTGAAGGCATTCATGTTCTGACCGCGGCTCTGTCTGTTCCGCCTATCCTTTCTGCCCGTCTCCGTTGTGGCACAATTCGCCTACGGAGCGTTATTCGCGACGCTTGACTGGTACTTGCCTCGCTGGCGCCCACCGATCGAAAAATAGTTACGCGAAATCGGAAACAGTGGACCTGCGTTCATTGGAGGAGGAAGTGGCGGATGAGCAGGAGGATGAGCAGGCGAGGAAAGGGGGAGTATGAGGAAGGATGAGAACGAGGAGGAACAGCAGCAGCATGAACTGGAGTGGAAGGAGCGGGGGGAGCAGGATGACAAGGGAAAGGCGGAGGAGGGGAAAGCAAGGGGACGACAACGATGAAAAAGGACTCGGATCTAGTAAAGTTGCCCGTCCTGGGGCGAGAGCGCCATTTTGAACGACGGCGGGAGCGCTCCGATCCGAAAATGAGGCCCAAGCTTCAGCGGGAGCGTGATTCCGAAACACCGAGAACGCTTCAATTGGGACAGATTCCAGGAAACACGGAGTAATGAATGATTGCGTGTAAAGAACAAGGTTCGGAGAGGGCAGGATTCCTCTCGCTTCGCGGGGTGCACGTCCGGAGCACGTACAGTCCAGTCGTTTCGGAGTGTCCTGGGAGCTCTTGGGGGTCTTGTGGAGGCTTTTTGCGGGCATCTTGGGGCTTGTTTGGAGCCTCTTCGGGGCTTTTTTGGGGTTTCTTGGGCTGTCTTGGGGCGCTCTTTCGCCGTTTGGGTTCTTCGGAGGTGGTCTTGGGGCTTCTCGGGGCTGCTCAGAGCTCTCTTGGGGTCGTCGTAGGCCGTGTTGAGTTCCTCTGGGACCGGCTTTGGGGCCTCATTTGGCAATTGAGAGGCTCGTGGGCCGTCTTGGGGTTTGTTCGACCTTACCATGGCCATCTTGGAGGCTTCTTGGGCCTCTACAAGCCCCCGAGAGCTAAAACATGTGAGAGCGCGAAGACGTATCAAGTACCGATGGGAAATCTATGCGTTTCGCTTCAGCAGGCGTTCGTGGGAGTCCCCAGGAGGCTCTCTGGGGCGATTTCGGGGGCTTCTGGGCGGTCTTGAGGCTATTGTTGGCCGGCTCGAGGTCGTCTTAAGCTGTCTTGAAACTATGTTTGGCACGTCCCCGTCTCCGACATTGTCTTCGCGTCTTGCCTATACTCTCGAGCCCCCGATTGCCCCCGCGCCATTCGGGCATATGTTTCACAGCGGCGAGGATGGACCTGTCGCGACACTGGAGCTGTCGCCGTTTTCATGACCTGCCTCAAGCGTGGGGCTATCGTCGCTGCCACTTATCGTGTCCTTGCCAGGAAATGATGCAAAACATATGGCGCCACGTTGTCGCGAGTGATCTGGATCTCTGGATAGCATATGAGGAGATTGCAATCGATGTGTTCCGTGCGCAGGTTGGGAACACGTGCAGCCCAGTCGTTGCTGGACTGCAAGGGACCTCTGGGGGGGCCTCTGGGCTGCGCCTTCTGGGCGTCTGTGGGGTTCTCTTGGGAGCTTCCTTGGGCCCTTCTTGCGCGTCTGGGGCTGTTTTGGGGCGCTCTGTGCTTCTGCTACCCCTCCGTCCCGCCTCCCGCCATCCCTCCTTTTCCTTCTCCCCTCCCCCCTCCTCCCTTCCAGCGCTGGCTCTGATCACGGACGCCGCCGTGACCAACTTCCATCTGGCTGGCGCTGCGCCGCGGTTCGCCCAGGGCGGGATATGGTTTTTTAGTGACTCACCGAGGGTGTTTCAGAGAACGTTCGGTCCAGTCGTTGTGGGGCCTCCTGGGAGTCTCTTGGTAGCTTCTTGGAAGCTTCTTATGGGCTTTTTGGAGCCTCTGGGGGGCCTCTTTGGGGCCTCTTGGGGGCGTTTTGGGCCGTCTTTGGGCGCTTTTACGCCGTCAGGCCACCTCGGAGGCCACTTTGGAAGCCTCTCGCGGCCGCCTTGGGGCTCTCTTGGGGTCCTCTGGGGCCGTCTTGGGGGCTTCTTGGGCCGTCTTGGAGGTTTTTTGGCCGTTTCGGGGCCGTCTTGGGGCCCCCTGGGAGGCCTCTTGGGCCGTTCGGGGGCTTTCTTGGAGGCTGCTTGGGCCGCCATGGCCTTCTGAGAGCCGAAAAAGGCGAGAACGTTGACATTGTCCCAAAAGTATAGGAAACTTAAAGATTTTGGCCTCCAGAGGCGTTTTCGGGAGTCTTTCTGGGGGCCTCTTGGACCTTCTTGGGGGCCTCGCGGGCCCTCTTGGGGCCATCTTGGGCCGTCTTGAGGCCGTCTTGGGCTGTCTTGGGGCCATATTGGGCCGTTTTGAAACCTTCTTGGGGCCCCAAGAAGCCCAAGAGGCCGAATTTGTTGATTTCTTATACGTTTTTGTAGGTTTCTGGGCCCCATAAGGGTTCCACAATTTTTGGTCGACGGATGTGGCGCGGCGCTGGGGGGGGGGGGGGGGTATGGGGGGAAACATAAGAATGTAACACAATACAACACGTGGCAAGTATGCAAGCATTGGACACATTGGATCCATTTCGTTAGGGCTTCCGTTCCGCTGCGCGACCTGCCTCCGGCAACACGTCACTTCCGGACGTGGATTTGATTTTCTACAGGTTTTGCCACATCCGCCGATCCCTTGATTATAGTTCGTTTCCCATAGTATCTCGGGTTCGTCCGTGGAGCTTTAGGTATGGGTTTTGGGTGCGTCTTGTTTTCTTTGAGGGGGTGGTCAGCGGAAGGTTGTATCAGGCTTCCTCTGGCTTTTTAGAGGTCTCCTTTGAGCCGCAGCGTGTTTTTTTATTGTTCAATGCTATCAGGTTTGGGACTCGTTGGGCGTACTCTTGGGCCGTCCTGGATTGCTCCTGTGGGGGACTATCCTGGGCCGCCGCCGGTGCAAGGAAAGCGCAAACAACGACGGTGGACACATGCATGGGACCTTCTCCCTCTGGGGAGTTGTCTTGGTTTCCGTGGCCGTTTCCAGGGCCTGGGGTTGGAGGCGCGGGGGAATTTTTCTCTTGCACAGGGTGTCCAGAGCTCCGACCACTTTATTCCGGCGTTGTCGCACCGCCCTTGCCCCAGCGTTGCCCAGCAGCGTTGACCGCCACGCCCCGCCCCCCCCCGCTTCCCCTTCCCCAGCAGCCCAGCGCACCGCCGCTCCGCCGCGACAACTTTCGTTCGGCGTCGTCGCACTCCCCCCCCCTTCGCACCGCCCTCACCCCCCTCCGCGCCCGCCCCCCGGCAGCCCGGCGCACCGCCCCCTCCGCCGCGACCACTGTATTTCGGCGTCATCGCCCCTTTCCCATCCCTGCTCCGTCGCCCCGCCCTCACCCCCCCGCCCCCCCCCCCTCCCCAGCAGCCCAGCGCGCCGCCCCCTCCGCCGCGACAACTTTCGTTCGGCGTCGTCGTACAGCCCTCATCACCCCCCGTCGCACGGCCCTCACACATTCCCGCCCCCCTTCCCCAGCAACCCAGCGCACCGCCCCTTCCGCCGCGACCATTTTATTATGCAGCCCGAGACAACTCTTTGATGGGGTGAGGTGCACACGAACCGTCACCCGCCGCGTTCAGCGTTTCAGTGTTAATCTCACTCCAGTCCACAGGCTGCCCATTTTCATCGAACAAGGACGGTTCATGAACGTTCGAGATAGGCTGCCAATCAGTCGAAGGGTGTCGGTATTTGAGTCCTTCAGAGAGCTTCGCTGCACTTTCGTCGACCTTCTGGAAGAACAAGTCGCTGGCCTCGACGGCCTCCTTAGCCGCCCTGACCTCACGGCTACCTACACATCAATACAGTTCGTGTCCCAAGGAGTCGGGCGACTCGCACAATGGGCACAATGCCTGAGAAATATACCCCGCTTGGCGGGCCCGCTCTTCCGTCCAAGAAGCATCACAAAACATTGCCCGAACCATGTATTCTCCTTGGGAGTTAAGCCATATACCCTTGGACTCGGGGTTGGAATACGTCGTTTGGGGTCGGCGCAAACTCTCGAACCCTCAGGCCACCCTATCTTGGCAGCCAGCTTCCGCTCATGGTGCCGTTGGCCCCCCTCATGCAGCACAGCCCCAGGATTGCGGGGGAATTGTAAAACAGGCAGGGATCCACCCAGCGTCCATCTGTCCAATCGAATGGGGAAGTGGCATCCCATCCGAGCCTACCCAGAGACAAGAGCATCCTACTCATTGGGCCCTTGCTGTTCGCCCAAGTAGCTCCGTCCTATCTCTGGTGCACGGCCATCCCCATCCTCCCCAGCCCGGGCAGGCTGAAAAAAGGTAGTTCAGGCTTAGTCAACACTTGCCAAACGGCTCAGGCCCAGGCCGAGGCAGGCGAGCCATGCTGCGCTAGACGGGGTCGCCGTGCAACGCCGTTTTGGTCCTCGTCGAAACACCCGCATGGGCAGGGGAAAGGTAAGACAGCATGATAGACCTCATACGTTTCAGCGCAACACCGGTGGCCCCCGTGACCGTCTCCCCAAAACACACTTCAGGTTCACCCCCGCCGTGTAAGTCTTACCGATGCGGCCCTTGTCCCTGGGAAGGGCCCTCCTACATGTGGTCAGCCGTCTATGTCGACGCACAGCATCCACCAACCGCACCTTCCGCTTAGCACAAGCCTTCTTATTGCGAAGGCCTTACGGCCAGTGCCGCCGACCCTGAAGGGGAACGACGACGGCGGCGTCGGCGGTAGCGACGACGACGATGCTGACGTGGGTTGAGTCCTCAAACGTGCTTCTTTGGGTTTCTTCCGAGCGCTCTCGGGGACCTTTGGGGGGATGTTTGGGGGCCTCTTGGGAGCCTCTTGGGGCCTTTTTGGGCTTCCTGGGGGCCTCTTGGGGGCTTCTCGGGGCTGAGGGCTCGAAATGTCCGTTCGGGTCCCCCGTCTGGGCACTCTCTTGGAACCGTCTTGGGGGCCTGTTGTGCCGTCTTGGAGGCGTCTTGGGCCGTTTTGGGGCACTCTTGGGCCGTTTGGGGACTCTCTTGGAGGCCTCTTGGACCGTCTCGGGGCGACCGGGGGGCCACTTGGGCCGTCTTCGCGCGTGGGGAAGCACAAGAGGCGAAAAAGCCACAATTCTTGAAAAACGTGTGGGAAATCGATTATTTTTACCTCTTGGGGCTCTCGTGGGAACGGTCCTGGAGGCCTCTTGGGGCGTCTCGCAGGCCTCTTGGGCCGTCTGGAGGCCGTCAAGGCGTCTTGGACAGATCATTCGGCGATTCGGGGCCCTCTTGGATCGTCTCGGGGGCCTCTTGGGGCACTCTTGGCCCGTCTTGGGGCTTTTTTGGGCTCCGGGATTCCCTGGGAGGGGCGGGGTAAAAACCCGGGACCCCCCCCGGGACCCACCCCGGGACCCCCCCTCCCCGGGCGGGGAAGGGATCAAAGGGAAGGGGCTTCCCTTCGACTCAATTACGACGTTGCTCAATTTCGCTTTGGACTGGCACGCTGCAGGAGGAGGCCCTGGGAGAGGGGTAGAAGCAACGACGCTGTGGGGAAAGGGGAAGGAACGACGACGACGACGAAGAGGGAACAGACGGAGACGCCTCTTCCACACGCCGACAGGGTCGGCGGATTTTTGCGCTGCACCCCAGGAGCCAAGTCCACCTCCAATGAACCAGATGCGTCCCGATCGTCCCCGTCAGTGTTCCGAGCCTCTTCCCCAACCACAGCGACATTTCAGGGGTCGACCCAAACGCCACTAATTTGCCTTCAGCCAGGCCCACGCCTAGCTCTTTAACAAAAACTTGGTGCATGTCTTCGGCCGCTCGACCGAGGCTATCGACAACGTGAGAGGAGCCGTACGAACTGACTGTGGTGTCATCGCCAATGTACGAGGCCAAGTCCACACTGGAGTTGCGCTCACAGACACCGTCAAACGGGCGGAGCACATACACTCTGACATTGATATCGTTGAGGCACGATCCCGAAGGTAAGCCTTTACGAGCGTACAACGGCACCAGGCTATGGTCGGTTCCGATTCGCAAGTTTCTGGGCTTTCTCCAGAAGTTGTAGGTAGCTTTGACCACAACGGGGGAGAGCCCAGCTTCGAGAGACCGATCCCTCAGGGTGGCCTAATCAAAACTCTCGTAGAACTTATAGCCGTCCCACGAGAATCCCCCGTGACTCCTCCATCCGAGACATGGGCCTCGGCTTTGACCGCCTGGTTCCAGATACTAGATTCCGCCGATTTCCCAGCCCCAGAAGCCCAACACCGACGTGGGTGCCCGTCATCAAGCCCGGCGATCTTGGGCCTGCGCAGTTTTTCCGACAGGCGGATTGGGGCCGAACATACGAGAACAGGACGCAACCCCCTTGTAGTTTTCTCGAGCAGAGGGACAGCATCCAATACAGGGCTTTGGGGACAATTCCTATCTTTTCAACCGTCTGGAAGATGCACGCCAAGGCTTCGAGCCCAGCATCGCACAGAAAACCGTACTGCCTGACATGCACACCGTCCAGACTGTGCGCCGTGTGAGGACTAGACGTCCTGGCAGCAGCTCTGGTCTCGTCAGGCAATCGACGGTCGAAACACTCCCTATGCGAGACCTCCAGAGGATCAGGCGAAGGCGACGCACGCCAGTATCCACCTAACACGTTGGCGTCGTTGGCCAGCAGCTTACGCGGGTCCGACGTGAAAGCCCCAGGCGCCGACTCCAAAGTTGTGGGCGACCACTTGGGCTTGAGGCGAGTGAGTTTGTGCATTCTTCGAGCCGACCCCGACAAGGCGCCTTTCTGCCACACGTCCCAGCTCACCTTAGCTCGTTTGTCCAGGTCTGCTCGCATCTTCGAAATCATCCCGCCAGTCATCGAGCGCCTGCGTGCATCGCTCCAGCCAAGGGCCACGGATCAGATCGCTGGGCCAAGTGGACGCTAGCTGCCGAGCGGCTTGCACGGTGGCGTCCAGCCGCACCGAGAGGCTTTCTCCCTCGAACGGTTGCTGGAGAATGCTGCACACGTTGCGCGCCACCTGCACAGCAGCATGGCTCACGAGGTCCATACCTTCATGAACACGTATGGTGGCCTGTTGCAATTCAAGGAGGTTCTGCTGGAACCAAACCCAGGCCTGAGACACCCACTCAGCCTCTTCGGGCTTCCGCTTCGGGGCCGAAAGGACCGACACCCACTTGGGCGCAAGAGTGAGCCCCTTGAGGCCCTTCTTTTTGACAGGGGTGTCCAACGTGCCTTCCAGCCCAACCTTCATGATATCCGCAAAACGCGCCAACACTAAGACAGGAGCTCCCACGCACAGCCCACCGAACCTTGACTGGCCTCCCTATTGGCTTCTTCCGCCATGTCCCTAACCCAGGGTCCAAGAAGGGGGCTCAAGAGAGGGTGCAAAGGGGAGTTCCACAGGGAGCCTCTGGTGGGTGACGCGCACAAGTTGGAGGAGGAGGAGGAGGAGGAGGATAAGGAGGAGGAGGAGAAGGAGGAGAAGGAGGAGGGGGAGGAGGGGGGGTGGAGGAGCGAGGGGGAGGAGGAGGAGGAGGAGGAGGAGGAGGAGGAGGAGGAGGAGGAGGAGGAAGAGGAGGTTCCCGACGGTCTTCAGACCTCGGGGTGCCTTTCAGCAGTTGCGCCTCGCCGAGGGCGTCCCTGAGGGTGCCCAAATTCGGCGGCGGGCGAGTGGGGGAAGTGAGACGGAGAATGACTTCTCAGAAGGCGGCGGGGCTTCTCAGAAGGCATCCGGCCTTTGATGAGAGGTTTCCTACGTCGGGGAAGGCTGAGGGAAGTTC
>CAUYUJ010010247.1:257586-275086 GCA_963575745.1 Prorocentrum cordatum | reverse complement strand
ATGGCGCGCGCGGTCGCGCGCGACCCGCCGCGGGCGTCGCGGCGACGACGACAGCGACGGCGACGCCGGCGGCGACGGCGCCGACGGTGACGACGACGGCGGCAACGGCGATGGCGGCGACAACGAACATCGCAGCGACGGCGGCGACTGGGCCAGGGCCCACGGGCGAACTTGCGCCCCACCCTCGTTCCTGGAGTCCCGCGCCAGATTTTATGGGAGGGACGAAATGTCTGTGCGCAGTTTTTCCCCAGCCGTCTCTCCGCTTTACTAAAGCTCTCTTTTTTCTGCTTTAGTGAAACGTCGCTGTTTGGAATGTATTGAGCGGCGCGCCTTTACTAAAGCCGCTCACTCGCTCTAGTAAAGCCGCTGCTTCGCTTTAGTAAAGCCGCTTCGTCACTCTAGTAAATCCGCTTCTTCGCTGTAGTAAAGTTCGTGGTCAGCCTTAGTCAAACCCTGGGGATGCGGGGCCAGGGCCTGGTCGGGGGGCGGGGGGCCCTTGTCTTCCCTGCCAAATCACCCCGTGATGCATTTGTTCGAGTAATCCGGGGGGGTGGGGTCGCGTTGCATCGGGTCACGGAGATCCCTGGACATGTTTCTTGCGAATTGTAGATGCCCCTTGACCAGAGATTCAGGGCACGAATGCAGAACGCGGCTCGGCAATGCGGACGCGCCGCCGCGGTTCTCGCGCAACAGGACAACAACACTTTACTAATAGGCAGATTCCCCTTAGCAAATAGCCCCTTCAATGTAATAGCGTGAGCTCCCCGCTTCCAAGTTGAGGACCAGGGGCGTGTGGACATCGGGGCCGAGGCCTAGGGCCTCTTTTGGGCGCCTTTTGGGCCGTCCTGGACGGGGAGGGGGCGGCCCAGGAGACCCAGGCTGTCAAAGTCCGTTGGTTGTTCCATTTTTCCGCGTAGCCGCCCGTGCGGTCTTCAGGGAGGCCAAGCCGGCCCAAGAGGCGCCCAAGAACGCCCCAGCCCCGCTCCCCGAGGGCTCTTCCGCCAGCGCTCCCGTAGTCAAGCGTTTGGCTAGTCGAATGGTGTTTCTGGCCGCCGACGCGCCTCCGAATGGCCCCCAGTCGGAGAACCCAAAACACCGTAAACTCGAACTGTTGGCGTTCCGCACGGATTTCTTGGATCCGCGATGGGCCCGCCTGGCGGCGCCTCTGGCGCCGCCCCCCTGGCGCGCGCGTTTCGCGCGCCAGGAAGGGGGTCCAGCGCAAATCCACGAGATCCGCGCGGAGCGCCAAAAGTTTATGTTTTTGCCGTTCTGTTTTCCTTTACTCTGAGACACGGTCGTGGTTTTGGCCCTCGAGGGGCCTCGGGGGCGCTCCACGGGCCGCTCCACGGGCCCTCGGGAAGCAGGTTCGTCGACGTGCTCGTGCTCGCGCTCGTCGTGCTCGTCGCCGTGCCTCGCCGCTGGGCTCTCCTGGCCAAGGCGCCTAGCGTCTGGGCCCCCGCGGCGGCGATGGCGGCCGCGGCCGTGGCTCCTGGTGGCGCGGGGCACGCCGGGGCGCCGGTCGCGCAGGGCGGCCCGGGGGCGGGCGCCGGCGGCGGGCGGGTGACACATCCCAAGGGAAGAAGAGTTGGAGGAGGAGGAGGAGGAGGAAGAGGAGGTGGCTAATCCCAGCGCAGAAAGGTTAGGAATAACACGCGATGCTCGATACTCGTCGACCCCTCGAGTCCCCTGTTTGTGCCGCCGCCGTCAGCGACGGCGGCGGTCGTCGTCGCTGGCGCGGTGGTCGTCTACCGTCGTCGTCGACCGTCGTTGTCGTCCTCGTCGTCGTCCTCGTCGTCGTCGACGTCGACGTCGTCGTCGATCGTCGTCGTCGTTATCGTCGGGTTGGTCGTCGCAGGCCCGGTTTTTGTTTCAGCGCTTTGGGCCGTGGGCCCTTTTTGCTTCAGCGCTTTGGGCCGTGGGCCTCTGGAGGCTTCGGGGGCCTGAGGACAGCTGGGGACGCCAAGACGCCTCTGGTGGCGGTGGTCGTCGTCGTCGTGGTGGTGGTCGCCGTCGTCGCCGCCGTGGTCGTCGTCGTGCACTGTCGACGTCCTGGTCGTCATCGGGGATCGAGGTTCGAGAATTTGGGGCGTTTTCGTTGTTTTGCCAGCCATCATGCGGTGTTGGATCCTCATTGTGGGTACGTATCGCCTCGCGTTCCGCCTCCTCCTCCTCCTCCTCACCTCTTTTCCTCCTTTATCCTGTCCTCTTCCTCGTCCCTCTCCTTTCTCCCTCCTCCCGCTTCTGCCCTCCGCGAGTTCTCATCGTCGTCCTCGCCATCAGCATCATTATCATCAGCTGCATCAGCATCGGCATCAGCATCATCATCACCATCAGCAGCATCCTCATCATCATCATCAGCAGCAGCATCATCATCTTCATCTTCATCTTCATCATCATCATCATCATCATCATCATCATCATCATCATCATCATCATCATCATCATCTTCATCAGCATCAACATCACGATCAAAATCACCATCATCATCATGATCATCAGTATCAGTATCATCATCATCATCATCATCATCATCATCATCATCATCAGCATCAGCATCAGCATCAGCATCATCAGCATTAGCATCATCAGCATCATCAGCATTATCATCATCATCATCATCATCATCATCATCAGCATCATCATCAGCATCAGCATCAGCATCAGCATCATCATCATCATCATCATCATCATCATCATCATCATCATCATCATCATCATCATCATCATCATCATCATCATCATCATCATCATCATCCGCGTCCTGATCGTCTGCTAGCCTCTCACACGTTCCGGGGCCCCATGGGGAGCTCCACCTATGGCCCCAGTGGTTGCGCCCGCATGCCTTCTCCATTCAATTTCGGCGCATCTCTCACACTTTTCGTGGGCCCATAGGGAGCTGCACCGAAAGCCCCAGTGGCAGGAATCGCATGTGCGACCGCGCTCAGTTTGACACACCCCTCCCACAATTCCTGGCCCCGTAGGGAGCTCCACCGACGGCCCCCGGGACAGGAATCGTATGAGTGACCGCGCCCATTTCGGCACACACTTCACACATTTCGTGGCCCCACAGGGAGCTCAACCGAAGGCCCCAGTGGCGGGAATCGAATGCGTGACCGCGCTTATTTCGGCACGCTCCTCACACGCTTCGTGGTCCAATAGGGAGCCCCACCGAAGGACCCAGTGGTGGGAATCGCATGCTAGACCGCGCCCATGCCGGCCTCCCCTCACACGTTTCGTGGCCCCATAGGGGGCTCCACCGAAGGCCCCAGTGGCAGGGCAGGAATCGCATACGTGACCGCGCCGATTTCGGCGCACCCCTCGCACGCTTCGGGGCCCAATAAGAGGGCTTCACCGAAAACCCCAGTGGCGGGAATCGCGTGCGTGACCGCGCTTATTTCGGCACGCTCCTCACACGCTTCGTGGCCCCACACGGAGCTTCACCATAACCCCAGTGGTAGGAATCGTGTGCGTGACCGCGCCCGTTCCGGCACACCCCTCACACGGTTCGTGGCCCCAAAGGAAGCTCCACCGAAGGCCCCAGTGGCAGGAATCGCGTGCGTGACCGCGCTTCTGTCGGCCTCCCCTCACACGTGTCGTGGCCCCACATGGAGCTCCACCGAAGAGCCCAGAGGAGGGAATTGCATGCGTGACCGCGCCCAATTCGGCGCACCCCTCACAAGCTTCGTTCGTTGCCCAGCAGGGGGCTCCACTGAAGGCCCCAGTGGCGGGAATCGCATGCGTGACCGCGCCCATTTCGGCACGCTCCTCACACGCTTCGTGGCCCCATAGAGGGCCCCGCCGAAGGCCTCAGTGGCGGGAATCGCATACTAGACTTCGCCGATGCCGGCTTCCCCTCACACGCTTCGTGGCCCCATAGGGAGTTCCACCGAAGGCCCCAGAGGCAGGAATCGCATACGTGACCGCGCCTGCTTCGCTATGCGTGACCGCATACGGAATCGCACACCCCTCACACGCTATGCGCGACACCGCTTATTTTAACACACCTCTAAACATGCTTGGCGGCGCCATGGGGAGCTCCTCGGAAGGCCCCAGTGGCAGAAATCGCAGGCGTGCCACTCTTCTGCCGGCACACTGCTTTACAAGCGCGAAGAGAGCCCCGTGGCACGGAGGGGAGGCCGCGGAGGCGGCGAGGGGGAGGAGGGGCGGCACGTGCGCGAGCGCGCTGCCGCGAATTCACTGATAAATCCGGCGCCCTGGGTCGCTCCACCAGGCGCTCCCGCAGATCTGGACGCCCGAAATGGGCACATACGGAAAAATTGGTACAATGCCCAACAACAGAGGTTGCCCAAAACCGACAGCGGCCGCTGTCGGGCAGGCGGCTTCAATGTCTTCAGCGAACGGCGTCCTCGGCGGCGCGGACAGCGAGTCCTGTTCAGAACGATAAGGAACTGGTGTTGGGCATCGTACCCATTCTTTCCGTACCCATTCCGATCGTCCCGAGCAGAGAGGCGCACCACGCGGCGTCGGCGCCTCCCACGCGCGCCGCCGGGAGCAGCAGTATGGCGCGGCTGCCCGCGGCGGGAGGACGGGGGCCCACTCGCGGCAGGGGCCGCCACAGGAGACGCTCCCACCGCGGGGCCCCGGCAGCCGCAGCGAAGGCAGGCGACTTCACCGGGACTTTGCGAGGCAGGTGGCCGCGCATATTTCGGCACACACCTCACTCGGCGGCGAGCGAGGGGGGGAAGTGAGAAGGAGAAGGCCTTCTCAGAAGGCGGCGAGATTCTCAGGAGCCCTCGCGCCTTCTGAGAAGTGTTCTGCGTGCTCGGGGAAGGCTTACAAAAGTTCTCAGAAGGCCAGGGGACTTCCAAGCCTTCTGAGAAGGCCCGCCCCTTTTCACTTCCCCCCCCTCGCTCGCCGCCGACTCGCACATTCCGTGGCCCCACAGAGAGCTCCATTGGAGGCCCCAGTGGCAGGAATCGCATGCGCGTCCGCGTCTGTTCTGTCACATCACTAACACGCCCCCCTGGCCCCATAGGGAGCTCCACCGAAGGCCCCAGTGGCAGGAATCGCGTGCGTGACCGCGCCTATTTCGGCACACCGCTCACGCGCTTCGTGGCCCCATGGCGGCGCCGATGGACGCGCAGATCAGCCGTAACGGCTTATGTAACCCGTTATGGCCGATGTGTGCGACCTTACCAGCAACGTCGTTCCGTTCTCTTCACGCACGCCTTAGTCCTTTTGCTCCCCCCTCCCTTAGTTTTCACCTGTCTCGCGGTGCTCGCAGCTGCATATGGTTGGGTCACTGGCCAGGTTAATTTTGCCTCCAACGGACACCTGGGGACCTCCAGTTGCCCCTGGTCTCAGTGGTCGTCGACGTGGTGGGCGTCATTGTCGTCGTCGCCGCTGTCGGCGGCGTCTTCGTTTCGAAGGATGTGGGGGGCGTCTCTGGAGGTTGCCGTTGCTACGGCTAGACACGGCGTGAAAAACCCAGGATGGGCCAGGAGACCCGTTTTGAGCCCATCTTGATGCTCGCCGTGGTGGTCATGATCGTCGTTGTCTTCGCCGTCGTCGTCGTGTTAGTGGTTCTTCGTGGTGCGTCGGCGTCGTGGTCGTCCTCGTCCTCTGTTGCCCCTTCCTCCTCGTTTGCACCGTCCTCTCCTTCCTCCCTTCCCCCATCTCCCTTCCTTCCCTGTCCTGCCCCTCCTCGAGATCCATCTGATATGCTCCTCCTGATCCTCCTTCAGTCTCCCTCCCCCCCACTTCCCTTCCTCATCTCCATTCCTTGGCCGCTGCTCCAAGCGATCGCGCGCGCTGTGTGCCAGCGAAGTGCGTCCGAATAATTCGGACGCACCCTTATCGCCTATCTTTGATGGACGCCCCTCAATCGTAGATCCTGGGGTTGGGCCCCAAAGTGGTTTGTCTCATTCGAATCCCCACGAAGCCTTGGATACAGTGGAGGCCCATGCCAAGAAACACCCCGCTTGCCTCCAGGGTGCCCCGGGTTTCTTCGGTTTCGATGGTTCTGCGATGGAAAAAGCGTGACGGTCCCTCACCAACAACCAATGGACGTCCTGGGCTCTCATGGTTGGGCTTTGTGGAAGGTTGCTTGTGGTCGGGCTTCCACTGTATTCGGACTCACCCCTATCTTTGATGGACGCCCCTCAGTCGTATTTCCCAGGATTGGGTCCCAAAGTTCTTGTCCACTCGAAAACCTTACCTGGGATACAGTGGAGGCCCATGCCAAGGAACACCCCGCTTGCCTTCAGGGTGCCCTGGGTTCCATCGGTTTCGATGGTTCTGCGATGGAACAAGCGTGACGGTCCCTCAGCAAAAACCAATGGACGTCCTGGGCTCTCAGGGTTGGATCTTTGTGGAAGGTTGCTTGTGGTCGGGCCTGCACTGTATTCGGACCCACCCCTATCGAGGATGGACTGGTTCCGATGGTTCTGCGACGGAGCGCGCAACGCTGTCCCCCAAAACCAATGGACGTCCTGGGGTCTCAGGGTTTGGTCTTTTGTGGAAGCTTTCTTGTGGTCGAGCCCCTACTGTACGGCCGGCTCCGCCGACCCAGAAGGACGACGACGACGGCGACCACGGCGACGACCACGACGACGACAACGACGAGTCGATGGCCCTGCCACAAGCTCGGGGCATGGGGCGGGGAAGAGCGTCGAGGACCCTCTTCCTCCAGGGCCTATTTTTTTCTGTCATGGTCGACGGCAGGTTCGCGTCGTGCCGACCGGCGGCGACCCCAGCGCGGGCGTTCAAGGTTGAACTTCGCCTGTGGCCCAGAATCGGCCCATCCTTGAACGATCTGGCCTTCTTGAAAGGGCTGATCGTTCCAGCCTGAACGATCCCCGCGGTGTCCGGAACCAACGCCGAGGTCGACACGACGCGATCCTGCCGTAGGCTGCAGCGCCTGTCCAGTCAACCCGCATAGTAAGGATGGGAGACCTTCCCAAGGGTACCCTTGCATCCTTGCCTCCTCGGCCCATCCTTGGCGACTTTCGCTGGTGAGCCTCGTTCGAAAAACGGTCACATGGGCCTCCAAGGCCCGCGCATCCTTACCGCGCATCCTTCTGATACGGGTTGATTGTAGGGTCGACCCGGCTCCCTGGGCCTGCACGGGGCGCGGGCGCGCGGCGCGCCTGCGGGCGCTCTCGGTCCTCCGCCGGGTCGCGCTGCTGCGTGCCGCCGCGCGCGGCGGGCGGCTGCTGGGGGCGCGGGGGGGGGGGGGAGGGGGCGCCCGTGCTCACGGGTCGGCGGCGAGCGAGGGGGGGGGGCACGAGCCTCGTGCGCCTCCCCTCCTCGTCGAGGAGGAGAAGGCCTCCCCCTGGAAGGCGGCGAGGCGGCGGGGCTTCTCGGAAGCCCCCTCGCGCCCTTCGGAGGACGCCCGTCGCGCCTCTGGGGAAGGCTCGAGGAGAGCTGCTCGGAGGGCCGGGGGGGCTCTGGCCTCTCCTCTGGGGCAGTTTCGCGTCGCCGCTCGGGTGGCAAGAGAGATGTCCCGAGTGTTGAGTCGGGATTGTCCCTCCACAGGAGGAATGTTCAAAAACAGTCTGGGGACGATTGTTCCGACTATATGTTTGACTATGTTTGAACATGTTCTGGCTATTGTTCATTTTTCCTCCAAGATCCGCCTGTAGGGAGACACGCCCGACCTAACCCAAGTGCGTCGGGGCGTCGCGCTGTGCGGTATCCGAGGCGGCACTGGCGGAGTCTGCCGCTCCGCACGGGGCGGTGGGAGGCAGCGGGAGCCGCTGAGGGATCTGCTGCGGAGGCCTCCAGAGGAGGCCCACCCCTCCTCGTCGAGGGGGAGCGCCCGTGCTCACGGGGTCGAGCAGGCGCACGCAGGCTTCCTTCCCTCCATCGAAGAAGAGGGAAACAACTGCAAAAACATAACTGAAGTCGGGCGTGTCTCTCTACAGGGGGAATATTCAAACATAGGCCAAACATAATATGGGGACGACTTTAAAAATATGTTTGAGCATTGTTTGCTGATTGTTTGACTATTCTAATGTTTCGTCCAAAATCCGCCTGTAGGAGAACACTCCCGACCTACACATAAACTGTTGGCGCTCCGCGTGTGGCCCCCATGGCGGCCCCTCCGGCGCCGCCCCTGGCGCGTTCCGCGCGCCAGGGAGGGGGGCCCAGCGCAGATCCACGAAATCCGCGCGGACCTCCCCGAAAAAATGTTTAGGCTGTTTGTTTGCTTACTATCTTCCTGCTCTGGCGGGGATGCGGGTTGCTACATCAACACTTGTTTCAAGTGTTGGAGGAGGAGGGCGGGGAGGGAGAGGAGGAAAAGGCACCCATACCGCCACCCTCCCCTCGTTTTTCCATTCTTGGGCCTCCTGGGAGGCCCTCGTCGCCACCGCTGGATTCGCTTCGAAATTCTAGACGCTTCGCGTATCCCCACCAGCCCGTCCAGAAACGACGCCCAGGCGAGTAGAGGGTCGTCCTGAGGGGCTTTTCGGCGTCTTGGGTGCCTCGGGGGGGCCTCTTTGGGCCGTTTGGGATCCTCTTGGGGGCCTCCTGGGGGCCTCTTGGGGCCATCTTGGGGCCATCTTGGGGCCTCTTGGTGCCTCCTGGGCGCTTCTGGGGCCATCTTGGAGGAAATCGATCAAAGAAGAGGGGAGCTTCAATTAGTGCTGCCCCCTCTGGGGGCCAAAATGGGGCCAAAACCTCAGTAAAATCAATGATTTTGGCTTCCTCGGCGAGGCCGTTTTGGAGGCTCTGACCGCTCCCCGCCCCCCCTGTCCAGGTCAGTGGGGAGGGGGTAGGGGGAGGGGTAAACCCCTCCCCGAAGGGGAAGAAGGAGGGGTGGAAGAGGAAACGCTCTAAACCACCGACGCCCAGAGGGCTGGTGGGATTCTGCTCACAACGCACCCCCGGAGAGGTCCGGGGAGCGGCGGTATCGGTACCTTGTTCAAGTATGGGAGGAGAAGGGCGAGGTGGGCGAGGAGGAGGAGGAGGAGGCAAGACAAGGCGAAGCCTCTGCGAGGCCATCCGCGAGGCTGAACCACCATCAGGGAATGCCCCAGGTCTCGAGCGTAGAATTGCCTAGCGTGGTTGTTCGGAGAAGTGTATGTGGCGCGAATGGGGTCGTACGGCAAGGCGAAGGACACGGTTTTGCCGACTGAGAGCGCTTCTCTTCGTCGGCAGCGCATTGCCGTCTCGGAGTACCTCACAGAGTGCTCCCCAGAGCAGCACGAAGAATCGCACTCGATAGTGCCTGGCGGGTCGGAATGTGCCCTGGAGGCGAAGCCAGCGTGGGGTTCGGCATGACATTGTATTGAAGCTGCGGGCCGTACGGCGGGGCCCGTTCCCTAGCATGTTATGTTCTTGAGGCATTGCTGCTTTTGGGGTTAGGGTCTTCAGCACACATTGGGTTCTTCGGCCAAGGTGAGGCCATCCTGGGCCGTTGTGGGGCACTCTTGGTGTCTTGGCGTCCTGCTGGCCTTCTAGGGAGTCTCTTCGGGCTGCCGCGGGGCCGTCTTGGGGCCGTCATGGGTCGTCGAAAAGCTCTCTAAGACAGCTGTGGGTGTCCCTGGAGGCCCTCCTGAGCCAGCTTTCGACTCTCTTGGGGCCCTCCTTGGGCCATCTGGGGGCCTTCTTGAGGCCGTCTGGGGACCATATGGTGGGGCCGCCTTGAGCCGACGGAAGCCCGGAAAGGTGAGAATCCGGAGATCCTTCACACACCTCAGGGAATTATATGATGGTTGCCCTCTTGTTTCTACTCGGTATCTCACCACCCACCAGACCACCCCAACCCAACCCGAATGCACCAATTTGCCCTCCGTTTCCAGAGGGGGTGGCATCGAGGAACATTACAAACATAGATGGAACCCCTCACCCCCAATCCGTCATTCGGGTCTTCGGGTTGGGTTGGGATGGTCTGGTTGGTCTGTATCCGCTTCGAAGTCCTCTTGGGCAGTCTTGCAGGCCTATTGGACTGTCTCGAGGTCATCTTGAGCCGTCCGAGGGCTATCCGAGGCAATTGTTGGTGGCCTGAGTGGCTTGCCTGGCAGCCTTGGAAGCCATCGTGGGTATATTCTTGGCATCGCTCGGACGTCTGCATCTCTTCTCGGCGAGAACGATCCACGAGCATCCTGGATCATCGAGTAAGACAGAAAAGCGCACGATATCGACAAATGCAAGGGGAATGGACGTCCGAGCGATGGCATGGTGTCGCCGTGGATCATTGGTACCAGGGGAGCGTCGGGCCGTTCAGGAGGCCTCGGGAGAGGAGGCGATGCGCGCAACTGGAGGCGAGTGGAGGGGGGGGAGCTCACAAACAGAACTCCTACCAGGCAGGACGTGCCTTCTACCACGCCTCAGCGTGCCTGAGGTCAGAAGGGAGGATGAAGGAGGAGCGATGAGCAGGGGTCGAAAGGGGAGGGGGGAGGGGAGAGCGGACGGGAAATGCATGGATGGACGGCCTGAGGGAGCGATGGGCTTGCTGTTGTCCAGATTCGCATCCCACCGTCCAGGTGAAGTTGTCGGACGAGCTCGTACAAAGTCTCGCCGTGGGCAAGGTCAGCTCTCCCTCGCCCTCCAACTCTGTCTCCTCGTCCTCGTGTTCTCCCTGATCCTACGTCGTCCGCCCACCACTTCGTTTCCTCCAGGAGAGAGAAGGGAGGACGATGGCCCAATTAACTCCTGTGTTGAGACCCTGGACACGCTGGCACGCTAGTATTAAGTCGGGCCCGTCCCTCTAAAGGAGGAATGTTCAAACATAGTTCAAAAAAGTCAGAGGATTATGTTTTGAGTACTTTCTGACCATCTTGGGGTATGTGTTGCGTATTTTTAATTGTTCGTCGAAGCTCCCCTTGTAGGGGGACACGCCCGACTTAACGCTAGTATTAGTTTTACGTGTTGGTTTCCTCGGGGTATTCCAAATACTCTGCGGTTGCCCGTGCTGCACGTGCAGCATACATTGCGCATGGGGTGTGGACAGGGGCAGATGAGTACACTGCTCTGTGCTGATTGGTGCTTGCCCTTCCTGTGTACATCTCTGGCGGCACCAGCAAATTTCGGATGCCTGGTAGAACGGTATATACCTATATACGTCAATGGCTGGACATCAAAGTCAGGAAGGTGAGGCCATTGCTCTGGGGGGATGAGGCTTGATTCGGCACTGAGGGTGCAAGCATAAGGATGCTCAGTCCTTACGAGGCGCTCCCCCTACCACAGTATGAGGACGAGGACGCACAGCACGAGGAGCCAAGGATCTCTAGTGTTGGAGCCAGCTATGTGGCTGATGTGGCCCCGCACTTGTTCTGGCCAGCAGAGCGGAGGGCGAAAGGGGGCCCCTCGTCGCCACGGTTGAGCGCAGCTCGAACGAATTGTCAGTTTCGATACCTGGGATAGGCCCAGGGACCGATTCTGAGCCGATCTGCTTTCGTCCCCCCTCTTTGCCGATTTGCTGGTGGCCCATCCAGCGCAGACCCCACAGCCGCTTCCAATTCCAGTGAAGGATACAAGATCGTCGAACGAAGCCCAAGCATCCACTGTAATGACTCAGACTGTCAGGCGTTCAGGCTCTCTCACATCTGGTTGCCACCGATGGCGGATAAGCCGCTGCAGGCGCAGCAGTTTGGGACGGAGTAGTTCGACGTCACGGACTGCGGCACCCCGTTCTGTTGCTGCGGGTCGAACATCCTGATCCTGGAGCCCGAGGAGGCCGTGCTGAAGACTACGACATGCGTCGGCGGCTCCACCAAGCGGCTGCCCTACGGCGACCTCGGCAGCGTGGAGAAGCTGGAGGCTTGCGGCTGCTGCGCCAGCTTCAGGTCCAACTTGAGCCGGGATGACGACAAATGCAACAAGGTGTCGATAGTGCTGGGTTGCGGCTGCAGAGGAGAGTTGGTCACGACAGTTGTGGAGGAGTTGCAGGCGCGCATGAGGCAGCGAGGCAACACCGGCAACATCCTGCTCGCCGAGGGGGCTCTGAAGATCTTGGAGGCCATGATTGCCAGGGTTGACGCCATGCTTGTGCACCTTGGTGTCGCCATACCTGCAGCGCCACACGTGTCAGAGCACACCGCGCCCAAATTAGATCACAAGGCATATGACGTGACCGATTGCTGCCGCACGCTAAGCAATTGCGGGATCGGGGCCACGCTCTTGAACTTGGAGCCAGAAGAGATCCAACTCATCACGACCACTTGCTGCTCGAAGAACACCAGTCGGCGCCAATACGGCGAGCTTGGGAGCGTGGCTGTCATTAGATATTGCGGCTGCTCGGCCTCATCAGCCCTGGATGTGGGTGCCAGGCGGAAGTTGTCGACGAGATCAACAAGGACCTCCAAGAGCGCATGAGGCTGCGCGGCGACACGGGCAACATCCAGCGCCAGGACGAGACCCTCCATTTGGCAAGGCAGCAGAGCCCGAAGGTCGAGCAGCTCTGCACAAAGGTGGGCGTGCCGCTGGCACAAGCGCCCGCGCCGCAGCGGATGGGCTGAGCCAGGCCTGCCCCGCGCAGGCGCAGTTCCGCTGCTGGCGCATCGCCGTGCCCGTGCGCCGCGTTCGGAGCACCTCTCCGCGTTGCTTGCCGGGCGCGTGTTCTGTATCAGTGCATTGGTGAGATATCTGTTGTATAGTGGGTGGCTCTGCGCGCTGCTGCGTGCTCGTACCAGAACGGTTCCCATATGCGTGACAAAAATGTGGCTCAGCTTGTCGGGGAGGTGCTGCTCTAGTTTGCTTACTGATCTGTCAGGTCTACCGCGACCACAAGGGCCCGGTCAGTGGCCTCGATTTCACATATGACGGGCTGAATTTGGTTACGTCGGGCGAGGACAACAGTGTGTACAGCACGGGCTGGCTCTGGCGGCCGACACCGGATTAAAGTTGTAACAGCGTCGCTGTTGGTTTGAAGATGGGAGAAAGGGAGGGATGACTATGAGGCAGGGTGGGGACGATGAGAAGATAAGAGCGGAGGGAAAGTGTGAGGGCAAGCAGGTAGCGCAAGAGGAGGAAGCATTGAGAAGAAAGAGGCGTGGTCCCTCCATTCATTCTCCAATCGAGAACGCCGGCGGCGCATCACTGGCCGCTCCCTGGGAGTTTGACGCAGCGTCTCGGGAGCCTCTTGGAGGCAGTTTTGAAGCCTCTTGGGCTCCTCTTAGGGGCCGTTAGGGGGCCTCTTGGGGCTTGTTTTGGGCCCTCTTTGGGGCTTATTGTGGGCTTCTTGGGGCCCGTCGAATGGTTCTTTGGAGCCTGCTGGCGGGGTCGGAGGTCTCTTTGTGGCGGCAAGCTCGAAGTGTCCTTTCGATTTCCGCCTCTCGGGGCTCTCTTGCGGCACTCTTGGGCCGTATTGGGTTTCTTTGGGGTCGTCTTGGGGTGCCCGTGGACGGTAGTTGGGCTCTCTGCGGGGCTTTTGGGGCCCTCTTGGGGTGACCGCGGGGACCTCTAGAGCCGTCGTGGACGCTGTGAGGGCTACAAGTCTGATATGCTACAAGTGTACATTTCCTAAATGGACTCCACATATGCCGAGCGAGCACACATCGCTACTGGGTCTGCGCAAGCTGATCCAAAACTTGCACCAAGTGACAATTCACTTGTGCTTGTGGTGCTCTCTTTGTAGGGCTCTTGCCGCCCTCTGAGGGTCTCTTGGGGGTTTCCTGGGGGGCTCTCGGGGGGGTTCCTGGGAGCTCCTTGAGGCCTCCTGAGGGCCTCTTGGGGCCTGGCGGTCCTTGGAGCGGAAGGCTCGAGCTTTCCGTTCGTGGGAAACTTCGGGCCCCCTCTTGGGCTTTTTTGGGGGCTCTATTGGGCCGTGTTGGGCGTCTTTCGGGCCGTCTTGGGGCTCTCTTGGGCTGTCTTGGGGCCCTCTTGGAGGCTTCTTGGGCTGTCTTGGGGCCCTCTTGCAGGCCTCTTGGGCCGTCTTGGAGCGTCGGGAAGCCTAAACAGTGAAGTTGTGAAACATGTACGTTTTACAAAGGGAGAGGGGCAATTTTTGCGTCTGGGGACCTCTTGGGCCGCATCTTGGAGGCCTGTTGGGCCATCGCAGGGGCGCCTGGGGGCGTCTGGAGGCCATCTAGAGCGGCTGAGAACGATCTGGAGCCGTCTGTATGCTCTCCAGGGCCGTCGTGGGGCTCTCTTGGGCCGTCTTGGGGCGCTCGGTCGCCCCCGGGCGTTTGTAGGGTCGTCTTGGGGTTCTTAAGTCGTTCAACTTGGGGGGGTCTGTGAGGGACCGCCGACAGAGGTTGAGCCCCTGGGAGGAAATTCTGGATGCTTTGACCAGACCCTGGCGAATCCTGCCAGGCACGCTGACAGAGTGGTCTCGCACGGCCCACACCGAGAGGCGTGGTCCCTCCATTCACTCTCCAACTATCCGTAATCAAGGTCTTCGCACTCTGCCACCGGCCCCCCCTCCATCAGCATGGGACATGCCAGAGCTGCGATGGGGCGCATGGGCGTCGACTTGATACAACATCGGATTCACATGGTGATCGTTGTTTTACTCATTGTTTTGCCGATCGGCGCGGGCCCTTGCACCCCCCCTCCCCCCCCTGGAGTGGATCTTGGCTGTTTTTGGCGCCTGTTTCGAGCAGGCGGATTCCCTCCCCCATAGGGCGCACTGTCGCAAACAGTCGCACTAAGCAGAGGTCGGGGGCCAGACCCCCCGCCCTCCCCCCCTTACCGCCCAATGTCGAAACGCCGAATGAAAGAACGCTCACGTGCGAGGACTGCTGGTAGTCGTGACGTTGCGGTGCAAGGGAACGTGGCCTCGTGGGCGCGAATCCAGGCGAAATTTGCAAGGGACCGCCGCCTCGGGGGCGCGAATCTGACGTAACCTACGGCGAGGATTGTGGTTTCGGGGGCGCGAGCCTGGTGTAATTTTAAGCGGATTCTGGCCTCAGGCGCGCGAAGCTGGCGCAGTTGCAAAAGCTTCTGGCCTCGGGGGCGCCAACCTGGTGCAATTCACAAGGGGTTATGACCCCCAGAGTGCGAATCTGTGGTAATTTGCAGTGGGGTCTGGCCTCGGGAACGCGAAGATGGTGTATTGTACACATGCTTCGGGAGCGGGAGTCTGGCGCAATGAACCAGGGATTCTGGCTTCGGGATCGCGAATCTCTCGTGCTTTAACCATGGATCATGGCCTCGCTCGAATTTCGCGTAATCTCAAAAGGGTTGGGTTCTAGCCTCGGGAGCGTGAATCCGGTGTAGTCTACGAGTGATCCTTGCTTTCGGGGCGCGAATCTCAGATAATTCGACGTGTCCCGGGCCCAGTGACCCCACAATGGGGGCCGGCGCAGTCTCCATGTCTTCTTTCTCTGTGCCTCTACTTCCTCCCGATCACACAGTGGAGGCCCATGCCAAGAAACACCCTGCTTGCCTCTAGGGTGCCCTGGGTTTCTTGGGTCTCGATGGTGTTGCTGTGGAAGGCGTGACGTTCGCACAACCAATGGACGTCCTGGGGTCTCAAGGTTGGGTGTTTTTGTGGAAGGTTTCTTGTGGTCGAGCCCCTACTGTATCCCCTTCTCATCATGCTCTTCCGCATCATCTTCTTACATCACCGTAATTTGACTTACCTGTTCTTCTTCTTCCCTCCTCCCCCTTTTTCTCTCCTCCCTCACCTGTTCGTCCTCCCTCCCTCCTCATCCGTCCTGCTCACCTCGTCTCATCCTCTTATGTCCTCCCTGTGGTCGTCCTCCTCCTGTCGAAGTTTCGGTCTGATTGCCAGATCCCAGGGATGTCCAGTTTCCAAGTGTTTCTGTGGGGAGATGCACCTGGGGATGTTCAAGACTTCTTGATCCTCATCTTACCTCTTCTCTTCCTCCTCGTCTCTACTCCTTCTCTCCTCCCCTTCCTCCTCTTACTACTCCTACCCCCCCTCCTCCTTCTCCTTATCCTCGTCTTTTTCCTCCTCTCTCCTCCCTCCCTCCCCTTCGCCCTCCTCCATATACTTACAAATAATTAGCACTACTCTCTATCCCCTGACTCTGTCCAGAAGATGTCCCGCCCTCTCCCATACAGGACGTCATAAGTTGGTCGTTATTGTGTTGTTTCCCCCCTGATCGTATTCGGTCCTTCAAAACGGTATTCCCGCTGCAATTCTGGCTTCATTTCCACTCTTACTTCTTCAACATCGTGCTCCCGCTGCAGCGCTGGTCTCACTTCCGCGTGTTCGGTCCTTCAGATTTGTGTTCCCGCTGTAGCGTTGGCCTCATTGCCGCGCTGTCGGTCCTTCAACATGTTGCTCCCGCTGCAGCATGCAGCCATGGCATGCAGTTCAAAGCCATGGTAGGTACCGCTACTATTCAATTACATGCCTTGCTCTGAAATGTTGTGATATGCAGTTTTGGGCTACGCACTTCCATACCATGCTATAGTGTGCCATGCCATGGCATGGCATGCAAGGCTCTTGTACGTATCGCTATGCGATACCGTTCCTTGCGCTGCAAAGTTATGGCTTCCTTGCAATGTTTGACTACGCAATGCCACACAATGCTATGCCATACTACGGTCTGTCGTGCTCTTATACGCCACATAATGATATGATTTGCATCGCGTACCTTTAAGGGGTCGTTGTCCGTTTCGACATCCGACTGTGCGAATCGAGAGGGGTTCCGTGCAATGGGAAGGGTTGGGAGGGAGGGGCAGGACGTCATATAGTCAGATATGGCGCGAGCGCGCCTAGCTTGCCTTTCTCATCTTTCTCTCTCTCTCTCTCTCTCTCTCCTCCTCTCTCCTCTTCTTCCTTCCTCTCTCCTCCTCTTCTTCCTCCCCGCCCTCCTAATCCTTTCTCATCTCCCCTCATATTCCTCTCCATTAGAACTGCTCAGAATGGCGCTGTGCAGAAGAGTAGGGGTGGTAACGCGCTGGGAGGGGAAGCACCTGTCAAGAGTTTGCCATCCGACCGCAGGAGGAGGAGGAGGAGGAGGAGAGACGGTGGACGGAGGAGGAAGAGGGGTGGGATGCGGAGGTGAAGGAGCAGGAGCACGAGGGAGAGTCGAGCCAGCCAGCTCGAGTGGTCCCTGAGTCCTCGCCCACTTCAACCCTCCCTCGCGATAAGACGAGCACACGTGTCCGGCATGAGCTGAAATTTGTAGAGATCGGACGGGGCCAGGACGAGGGCAAATCCGTTCCAGAGCGTTCCAGAGCGCTCTCAGAGCGCTCCAGAACGCTCCGAGAAGACCACGTCGCCTGAGAAATCTTCCATAGCCGCTGGATCTCAGAGATTCCCCTCCTCCTCCTCATCCGCCTCCTCCTCCTCCTCCGCCTCCTCCTCCGCCTCCTCCTCCGCCTCCTCCTCCTCCGCCTCCTCCTGCTCCGCCTGCTCCTCCTCCTCACCCGAATTTGCCCTCATCCTCCTCCGCCTCCTTCTCCGCCTCACCCGAATTTGCCCTCGTCCTGGCCTCGTCTTTCAGAGGCGAGCCCGCGCTCCCGCCCACGGAGTTCCCCGGGAGGCACTCGCGCGCGCGCGGCCCCGCTCTTCGACGGCCTGGGCGAGCGAAGGGCACGGGCGCCGCCCCGGGCGGGAGCGCACCCCTGGCAGGTTTCATTTCGATTCGATTGCCCCCCCTCCCCCTCTTCCTCC
>CAUYUJ010010247.1:236352-257486 GCA_963575745.1 Prorocentrum cordatum | reverse complement strand
AGGACACGGGCAACAAGCTGCACGACCTCGCGTACATCGAGGACCATCCCTCGGAGAACTCGTCAGGAGCAATCGAGGAGGCGAAGAAGGAGGTCTTAGATCAGATCATAGACCTCGAGCGTACGAGGCAGGAGATATCGGAGCGCAAGGAGGAGCTCGCCAGGAAGCACGCAATTAAACATGGACGAGCAAGTTCGGCAGCAGTTCGACTTACTGAGGCAGGAGTTCGCAGCCCGCATGAGTCAGACCGTCGACGAGATGAGGAGGCTCGAGAACGAGAATCAGCGGCTTCAGCAACAAGTAGCCGGAGGACTCGCGGCGATTCCGCAGGCGATCGAGCGCATGGGCGAGCAGATCCGAGGAGCTACGCACGCGGGAGGAGCCGCACCAGGTCTCGTCGACACGAAGGGGATCGGCAAGCCCACGACGCTAGGCGACGATCAGGAGAAGTTCGGAGCTTGGAACCGCAAGATGGAGAACTACGTGATAGGCGTGTACGGAGAGAGCTTCCGTCCTGTTCTCCGGTGGGCGGCAGAAGCCGAACGCCCCGTGACGATCGAAGGGGCACAGGAGGCGCGCGGAGGAGTACCAGAGCTGGTGACCAAGATCAACCAGCTGTACGCGGCGCTGATCAGCACGACGGCGGACGGCAGCGAGAGCAACGACCTCGTGACGGGCGCACCCGACGGGAACGGTCTCGAGGCCTGGCGGAAGCTTCACCGCAGGTGGGACCCGACGACAGGTCCGAGGAAGAGGCTGATCCTGAGGTCGATCATCTCGCCTCCGAAGTGCAACGCGGAAGAGCTGGGGTCCGCCTTAGAGAAATGGATCCAGCAGATAGGCAAGTACGAACGCCGCCAAGGAGAGGACGGGCTGGCCGAGCTGCCGGAGGATATCAAGATGGCGGCCCTCGAGATGCTCGTGCCTCAGGACATCGAGAACCACCTCGTACTCAACAAGCATCGGCTCGTAAGGTTCCAGGACAGTCTGAACGAGGTGATGACGATCGTGGAGGCTCGGACAGGCGTGAAGATCAAGGAGCCATCGATCCGCGCACGGGCGCATCATCCGGACGACATGGACGTCGGATCGTTCGGAGCCCCGAAAGGAAAAAAAGGGACAGCAAGGTAAGGGGCAATGCGGCCAGGCAAAGGGAATGGCAGAAGAACCAGGGACGAAGGGAGGGAAGAGCAAATCGATCGAGCGGATTCAGTACTCAGGTCCCGTCACATCCCCGGCGGGTTGGGCCGTGGTTCAGGCGCAGCCCACCCCGAAGCGCACCGGCGTGGCTTCGACCGGCAACTGTCGGAACGCGAGGAGATGGGGCCACAAGGCATTCCGGAATGCGGGGGAAAGAGCGGGATCGAGTACGAGGGCTGGAAACTGGATCGCAACGGGGGCAAGCGCTGGTGGTAAAGGCCTGGTAGGCCGCGGCTGTATCCAGCGAAGGTGCAGGCAGCCTGGAGGAGGGCCTGAAGGGAGGTCGCCGCCTGGATGCTGTCAATGAGTTGTTGCGTTGTACGTGGGTACATTGGTAGCAAGGGTATTTGATGCTTGGTTGTGGTTTGTGTGCCGAGTTTTGTGCGTGTGAGAAATGGGCAGCTTGGATTGCCTGGAGCTCGCCGGCGGCAGCGGCCGCGGCGTAGCAGCGGTCGACCTCTCTCCCTTCGCGCAGGACGACTGGATGAAGTTCAACTGGGACAGCGGTGCAGCGGTCTCAGCATTCCCTCGGAGCTTTGCGCCGCCGACGGGATTGAAGGGCAACGGCAGCACGTATCGCACGGCCAGTGGTGAGCTTGTCCCGGACGAGGGCAGCTTGCAGCTCAAGGCGGAGGATGAGTACGGAGTGCTACGAGCGCTCAAGGGACGCGTGACGAACGTGCACAAGCCGTTGATCTCGGTGGGGCAGGCAGCAGGAGCTGGACAGTGTTCGTTCCTAGGCCGCAATGGCGGCTGGATATTCCACGAGAAGAGCCCAATCGGCAAGCGTGTGGTAGGCATGCTGGAGAAGGAGGCGAAGACGGCGAAGCACCAGATGCTGCCGGTCTATCGTGAGCAGGGAGTTTACAACTTCTACCTCAAGAAGGGCCAACATGGCTCGGTTGCTCCTCTCGAGGAGGGATTTTCGGCGAAGTCGAAGTCCGAACTGGTGGAGCTACTCAGCGGCAAGTCGAAGGAGGAGCTGCTGGAGATCCTCGAGAGGACAGTCCCCAGGAGGCAGCCCTCGGCGTAAGTCCACTGGAAGACTCAATACAGCAGTCCCCTGCGGCATCGGCTGCAGGGGCAGCAGCGGCGGGGTCGGGGCCTTCCGACATGAGACCGCCGGGTTTTCAGCCAGCAGCAGCTGCGGCGGCTGACGCTTTGCCAGCTGCTCCTGATGGACAGCAGGCCGACGAGGGCGAGGAGGAGGCTCGCCCGAGGGTGCTGAAGGCACCTCATGAGCCCTCTCAGAAGGAGATCGCCGAGCACGAGGCGATGGGACACGCGACTTACCGCAGCTGGTGTCGCGTGTGCATTGCGGCAAAGGGCCAAGGCCAGCCGCATCTCCGCGCACCGGAGGACGACGAGACGGCGGTGCCGGTGGTCTCGTCCGACTACGCCTTCATGGGCCAGGACGACGCGGACACCATGCCGATGCTGGTACTTAGGGATCGGCGCTCGAAGATGATGGCGGCGACATTCGTGGAGAAGAAGGGCGACGACGCCTACGCCATCAAGTTCTTCGCACGCTTCTTACGGATCCTGGGCTACAGGAAGATCGTCAACAAGTCCGACGGCGAGCCAGCGATCCTGCTGGTCAAGAGGCGTGCGGTGGAGGAGGTTCCTGGCCTCGAGGCCATTCCCCAGGAGTCGGCTCCGGCCGATCATCAGGCCAATGGGGAGATCGAGGTCACGGTGCGCGAGATCAAGAAGCAGGTGCGAGCGCTCAAGATGGACCTGGAGTCCAAGCTGGGCGTCATGGTGGAGGACAAGCACCCAGTGCTAGCGCACCTGCCGGAGCACGCCGCATCGGTGATCAACCGATACAGGCGCGGCCAGGACGGCAAGACCGCTCTTCAGCGGCTCACGGGACGGCAGTGGAGGAAGCCGGTCCCGCTCTTCGGCGAGCGCCTGATGGTGCGGTTCGCCGGGGAGCGCACGAGGAAGAACGCGCTGGAGGAGCAGATGGTGGAGGCCCGCTACATCGGCCACCACCCGCGCGACGGCTCGATGATGGTCATCACGAGCGACGGTGTGAAGGAGGCGGTCGGCTTTCGCAGCCTGCCGCAGAGCGAGAAGTGGATCACGGCGGGCTGGGACAGCCTGAAGGGCCTGCCGTGGGACGTGGCTCCGCGTGCGGCCAGTGCGCCGCGAACCATCGTCGGACCGGGAGTGGCCGGTCCGCCACCGATTGTGGTGGTGCCGCCGCAGCCGCAGGCGCCGAGGAGGATGTGCGTTCTCAAGGCGGACGTCGAGCGGCTGGGCGCAACGCCGGGATGCCCAGGGTGCGTCTCGATCGCCAAGCACGGCAAGGTGCTGGCTGGCCATGCGCACAACGCGGTGTGCAGCAAAAGAATCTTCGAAGCGCTGGACGCTGAGGAGGCAGGCCGGGAGAGGACCGGCCAGTATCGAGAGCGGAGGCAGGGCCAGGAGGCCAGAGTCCGCCCAGTGGCAGCGGCCGCGGCAGGGACCCCTCCGCCGAAGACGGCTCGGAGGATCACCGAGCCGGTGGCAGCGGCGGCGTCGGCGCCGGCCGCGAGCCGATCGGCAGCAGCGCCAGCAGCAGCGGCGCGCATGCGAGAGAGCCAGCCGGGAGCATCAGGCTCCGGCGTGGCGGCTCCTTCAGGAGGAGCGAGCTCCAGTTCGGGAGCAGTGAGAGCGGCAGAGGCCGCCGAGGATGTCGACATGACCGCGACCAGGTCGCGGCGGAAGCGCTTGGCGGAGGTGGCCCCGGATGACGTGCCGGAGGCCCTCGAGCGCGGTGATCCACAGCCGGCAGACGTGCCGGTGCCGGTGGACATGGAGGATCTCGCGGCGCAGCCGGCGCCAGCGGAAGGACCTCAGCTGCCAGCTGGAGTGGCAGTCGTGTGGAACGCCAGTGAGGGGAGACACATGCGGGTGCTCGCTCTCGACGTGGCGTCGATCGAGCTGGTCGAGCTCGGAGTGCTGACGAAGGCGAAGGCGGAGTTGCTCCCGCTCGTTCGCGAACAGGTCAGCGGCCATTGGGCCAGTGTCGGCGTGGACATCGCCGACGAGGAGGTGGACAGCATCGCCTTATCGGCGATGCAGCTGGGCGCCGTGGACGCGGCAGAGGTGCACTCGCCACATCGGTTCTCGGCTCGGGCGGCGGAGTTTCAGCTGCGCCCGGGCTTCGCGGCGGACCTGGAGGAACTCAAGGAGGACGGGACGCCGTGGGACTTGCGGCGACCCGAGGACATCAAGGAGCTCGAGGAGCTGCAGGAGCGGATGGATCCCATCCTGCTTACGGGGTCCCCTCCATGCGAGAAGTTCAGCTTGCAGAGGGGCCTGAGCGCCAAGTTCAGGACCGATGAGCAGGAGGCGGCTGAGATGGAGGAGGCCAGACACCACCTGAAGGTGGCAGTCGACGCCTACTGGCGTCAGCTCAGGAAACCAGGCAGGTATTTCCTGCATGAGCATCCCTGGAGCGCGCGATCGTGGGATGAGGACATCGTCAAGGAGCTGGTCGCGCATCCAGGAGTCTTCACGGTCAAAGGCCCCATGTGTCGGTGGGGCATGAAGCTCACGAACCCACGCAGTGGCCAGGAGGAGTTCGTGCGCAAGGAGACCGGGTGGGTCACCAACCACCCAGGCTTAGCCCGGAGACTGCAGGGCACTTGCAGCAATGTGGACGGACGCGCGGAGTGGCATCGCCACATCACGCTCGTGGGCGGCCGATCGGCGGTTCGCACGGAAGGTGCTATCCGACGAGAACGTTGGTGGTGGGCGGTGATACGTAGTTTTTTGAGTTTTTTGGTTTTCGATTATTTGGTGCCTTGGTTTGGTGTTTGGATTTTTGTGTTTATTTTGCTTGGTGTTGGTTTGTTTTGGTAGGTGTGCTGTTGACGTTGTGGAGGAGCTCAAGGACACGCTGAATGACGTGGGGGAGCTCAGCACCGCCCAGGTGCAGCAGTCGGGCCCAGTCCCTCTGGACGCGGCGGTGCCGCCCGGGGACTGGACGAGCTACTGGGACGACGTCAACGGCGGCTACCTGGAGGCAGGCCTTGCGGCCCAGGCTCGCGCGGTCGAGCGCGAGTGGGTCAAGAAGCAGGAGCTGATCGAGATCGTCCCGAGGTCTCAGGCTTTCGCTGAGACTGGGCGTCCGCCCATCCCACTCAAGTGGGTCGACACGAACAAGGGCGACGCGGAGAGGCCCAACTACAGGAGCAGGCTCGTCGTGAAGGAGATCAAGGCGAAGAAGCGTCCTGACGAGCAGCTGGAGGCGTCCGAGGTTTTCTCGGCAATGCCTCCGCTGGAGGCCATGCGGTCGCTGGTCTCGCTGATGGTCACGTGGACGCGGGAAGCACCGCTCCACATTCAGGAGTCGCTTCGCAAGATGGGCAGGAAGCCGGGCAACTTCAAGATCGGCTTCTTCGACATCAGCAGGGCGCACTTCTACGGGAAGGCGCAGCGAAGGATCTTCGTGGAGCTGGAGGAGGAGAGTCGCAAGGAGTACGGCGAGGACAAGTGTGGCTTACTCCTCAAGTCCTGGTATGGCACGCAGGACGCCAGCAAGATCTGGCAGGGCGACTACACGGAGCTGTTGGAGGAACACGGCTACAGGGCGGGCGTGTCATGCCCAGCGGTCTTCTACAAGGAGGTGGACGAGACAAGGCTGCTGGGGCACGGCGACGACTTCGCGGTGCTGGCTCAGCAGCAGGACATCGACAGCTTCGAAGCCACGTTGGGCAAGAAGTACGAGTTCAAGAAGACTGCGAACCTCGGCTTCGACGAGGGCGACGACAAGCAGGCGGTCTTCCTGAATCGGGTCATCGAGGTCAGTGCGGGAGTTCCGCCTGGCGGTGGCCGGCCCTGCCGGCATGCGATGATCGAGCCGGACAAGCGGCACGCAGAGATCGTGATCGACGAGCTGGGTCTCAGCAAGGCCAACGGCGTGGACACGCCGATGGAGAAGCGCAGCGCCGACAAGCAGATGATGGACGCGAAGTCAGCGGCGTTGGGAACGGCGGAAGCTTCGCGCTTCCGATCCCTCACCATGAGGGTAGCCTACCTGTCTCAGGACAGGCTGGACTTGGCGGAAGCATCGAAGACGCTCGCCAGGTCTATGCAGACGCCGACGGAGGCGAGTTGGCTCATGCTCAAGAGGGTTGGCCGCTACCTTAAGCGGCATCCCAGTACGGTGACGGTCTTCACGGAGCAGAAGATGTTCGACAAGATCCGAGTGTACGTGGACTCCGATCATGCGGGCTGTGCAGTCACTCGGAAAAGTACGGGAGGCTTCGTGGCGATGCTGGGGCATCACGTCATCAAGCACGGCAGCAATCTGCAGTCGACGGTCTCTCTGAGCAGTGGGGAGAGCGAGTACTACGCCCTGGTCAAGGGCGGGAGCGTGGGACTGGGTCTACACAGCCTCTTCGCAGACTGGGGGCTGGACCTGAAGGTGGAGCTCGCCTCAGACTCATCGGCGGCCCGGGGCCACGTCCAACGGCGAGGTCTCGGGAAGATGCGACATGTTCAGTCACGATACCTGTGGATCCAGGAGCGCGTGGGCAAGGGCGACCTTTCGATCGCCGCAGTTCCTGGTAAGAACAACGTCGCGGACGTGCTGACTAAGAGCGTGGGCGGATCTCTCTTGAGGAGACATATGGCGACGCTCAACATCTGGGATCGGGCACCGAGTTCGACCCAGAAGGACATCAAGTGAAGGAGTGGATCGAATCCATGCTCCGCTACCTGTGGGGCTGGATGAGTTTCCGCCGGTGGCGGTATGATCGCACCGGACGGGTGAAGTGAGGGGCTCGCGGCATGGCCGCAGCCCGGCTGACGAAGTGGGCGCGTCGGCTTGGACGCGCCCGCGCGTGACGAGATGGGCGCGTCGGCTGGGACGCGCCCGCGCGTGACGTTGAGATGGGCGTGTCGGCTTGGACGCGCCCGCGTACGACGCATGTCGTGCCTGGCCGGGTTGGCGGCCAGGCCCGAGGAGGAGTGATTCTGACACCCTCCTCCGTGTACCTATTTTGGCTCAAGATGAAAAGAGATCTTGTTGCTAATCAACGCATTATCTCATCACTCGCACTCGAAGGTCACCGCGGGGGTCGACGACTACATCCTCACGGACGCTACGGTCTCCTTGTCAGCAACGGTGCGACGGATCCCGTGAGTGCTGAGCAGACGCGACGTGCCAGTGAGGATGATGCGCGGACGCTGCCAGTGAGCTGCAACCCACGTTGTGAGAGGGCTCGGTCGTTCACGAGTGCGCGGGAGGCGCTCTCAGAGGGGACGTTCGGCGACTTCCAGGTGCAAGGACCTCTGACGACGGGGCGTTTGTTGGAAATTTTCCACCAAGCTGACCAGATCCCCGTTGCGAGACACCGCTGGCGGCGGCAGATGCTGGGTGCGACCGCAGCTGGCCCTGGCATAGATGAGCACCTCTTTCTCTCGGGGCTTTTTTTCAGAATGGTTTGCCCATGCGACCCGCTGAACCTGCCGAGCGGTGCTGCATTCGAGGCGGCCGCCCGAAGGCACCAGCTTTGGGAGGAACGCTAAGGAGAGCAAGATCCTGAAGGAGCGCCGCAAGGGCCGCGAGGAGCGGAACCTAGTGGAAGTGGCGGCTACAGGGGTCTCCCCGAGCTCAGCCGCCAGAGCGGGTGGAGCCCATGTCCGACATGGCATGTCGCGCCTGACCATGCCGCGCCGAAGCGGGCGCTTGAGGCCAAGGCGAAAACAGAGCCGGCGACCTGAGTCCTCCCGTCAGTGCCCATTTCGGCCGCCGAGCGCGCAACCCCCATCGCGTGCTTGACACTTGTTTCGTGGGAGGCCATCGGTTTACCATGGCTGCGCTGTCGCGCGGACATCTCCCCCCCTTTCCCTGCGCCCCTCCGGCACTTGGTCTGCGTTCCACGGGCACCAATGCGCGCTGGCTGCAGGAAGGGATTCGAGCGCTCAGCTCGATCGGCGGTCGCGGAAATTGCGCGCCCAGCAGGCCCCAGTCAATGTTGTAGGCGCATGCCCAATCGAGGCTGGCCAAGGTGCACGCTGAGATCCCTGAGAAGCCGAGCGGCGTAACCGTCCAGGGTGCGCTCAAGGTCACTCTGGGAGGAGACCCTTGCAATGGCGATGACCTGGCCAGCGGTGGCCACGACCTCTACCAGCGAGGCCGCGTTTCTCTGCCTCGCGTCGCCACGGGCGCGACGCGTCTCGGGGGCGCGCTGCCTGCCGACGACCGCTCTCTGCTGGTAGGGAATCCGCTGGACTTCGGGCGAGCGCCGCTATTGCGCCCGAGAGCTTCTCGGGCAGACTTGCTTTCGATCCCCCTCTGGCCAAAGGCGGAAAGGCGCATGGCAGATCTTCATCAGACCTCCGGGCTCGCGGGATGCTCGAGGGGGGGGGCGCCGCGAAGATGGTGGCTCCTCTTTTTACGAGGAGGAAAGACGGCGCCTTGCGTTTTTTTTTTAGTTGCGTCCTCATCTGTTGACACTCGAGACCTATGGCCGAACACCTCGTTTGCCCCCCCCCCCCCCCCCCTCTGCTCACCTTTTTAGCCGCCGCGCAGGCGCTGAGCTAGCTCGAAATGCAGGAGGGTTGCTGTTTGCGCTGTGCCCAGGGAGACGTCGCCTGCTACTTATACCAGTGTCTGCTGCCAGAGTCCCCTGCGAAGCTGGCTCGGACTTCCACCCGCGCATTGGTCCGACCTGCCCGCCCGGGCAAGACGGGGCCTTTGCGCGCCCGGTTTTTTTGGGACGGTCAGGCTTCGGCCCCCGGTCGCGCCCATGGATTGGTCGCGGGCAGGGTACTTCGCCCAGTCTGCAGCGAGGAACATCCTGACCCCCGCTGTGCCCAAGGACCCCTTCCTGGCCCAGCGCGGGCCCCTGGGCCCGATCTCTCAAGCTGGCGCCGTCAGTGCAGTCTACGTTGGTAATTTCGCGTCTCTGTCTGTTTCGGTCGAGCGGTCGCAGGAAGGACTTGCCTCCACGCTCGCGGTTGTAAAAAAGGCTGGCCTCGACGCTGGCGCGGAACCCGACGGCGCCCCCTCACTTGGGATATTGCATCGGTCCCTCAGGTATTTCGCGGGCCCCTTCGGCCGCGAAGCTGCGGGGGATTGTCTTGGCTTCGAAGGCGGTTTATCAGGGTAGGGTTTGGCGGGCTGCACGACGGATTGCACGCTTGGCAGGTCGCGTCTTGGAATTTGTTCAGCTACGCCCCGAATTACGTTCGATGCTTCCGTTGTGTAGACCTTGAGCACGCGTTTTCGGGATCGACCTGCGTGGGTCTGGATCTCGGTCAGGCGCGAATGCTGGCTCGCTTGGGCCCCCTCCCCACGGCTGTCACTCGGTTGGATCTCAGGTGGAGCTCCAAGGTGACTTCGGTCGACGCTTCCCTCCGCAGTTTCGGAGTCACGGCTTGCGACGTTGATCGGGAGCTCGCGGGCAAGGTCGGGCGCGTCAGCGAGAGGCGCCGTTTCAAAGGCGAGTTCAGCGAGGTCCCCGCCTAGCTCGCTAGGGGTGCCCCATGGGTGGCCATCGCTGCTCGCAGGTGGAGGAGGAACCAGAAGACTCTGAACTTCGAGGCGGAGGCGGCCCTGCGGGCTGCGCATCGGGTCAGCCGGGACAGACGACTCGGTGATCATCGCCATCTCCTGCTCAGTGATTCAATGGCTTGGGTCTGCTCTGCCACGAAGGGTCGAGGGAGTCTCTGGTTTATTGAATCGCTTCGCTCATTCCGCCGGCCCGTGATATGGCATCGCTGGTTTTTGTCTGTGTGTTCGTTGCCCATGTTGCGCTCTTGGGGGCGGGTGTCGTTCGGACGCGTTGCGTGGGGAGTTTTGATGGTGAAGCAGTTCCCTGGGGGTCGTCTCTCGATGGGGCGAAATAGAGTCGTCGTCAAGATGCTTCTTTGGGGGGCCTCTTGGGGTCTGTTGAGAGGCCGTTCGGGGGCGCCTGGGAGACATGTTTGAAGCCTTCTGGGGCTTCTTTTGGGCCTCCTGGGAGTCTCCTGGGGCATCTTGGCGACATCTTGGGGCCTCTTGGAGGCCTCTTGGGGCCTCTTTGGGACCTCCTGGGCGCCTTCTGGGACGGAGGGCTCCATTTTTGAGTTGTCGGTATCCCTCCTGAGTCCCTCTTGGGCCCGTCTTGGGGCCTCTTGGTCCGTCTTGGGCGGCACTTGGGCCGTCTTGAGGGCTCTCTTGGGTCGTTTCGGCGCCGTCTTGGGAGCTTCGTGGGCCGTCTTGGAGCGGTCTTGGGGGCCTCTTGGGCCGTCTTGGAGCGTCCGGAAGCCGAAAAAGCCAGAACACAAAAAACATAGAAAAAACCAATGAAAATCAACGATTTTGGCCTCTTGGGGCTCTCTTCGGAGGCCTCTTGGAAGGCTCTTGGGGCGTCTTGGAGGCCTCTTGGGCTGTCTTGGGGGCCTTTTGGGCCGTCTTGGGGTCATCTTCGGCGTCTTCGAGCGCTCTTTGGGCGTCTCGGGGGCCTCTTGGGCAGTCTTGGGGGCCTCTTGGGGCACTCTGAGCGCGCTCTGGGGAGCCTGAGAGGCCGCACCCAGAAGGAAAACCATCTCTGAGTAGACTTGGTCGGGCGGCGGTCGGGCGGCGGTCGGGCGGCGACCGGGCGTTGGTCGGGGTACTTTTCGCCGGGGGACCCCCAGGGGCCGCCCCGCGCGCGCGAACTAGAAATACTGTTAATACTGTTAACCAGTTACCGGAGATCTTAGCACGCCCTGGCCCGTTGGGCCGGCGAATTCTTCGTCGATGTCGTGAACTGCGTGCTCTCGCAATCGCCTCTGGATGTCGCATCATTTGCCGCTGGGCCCCTTCGGGGTGGAACGGCGCTAACGCTCCTAGCCAGCGCTGCGACCCTGAGAGTGAACATTTTGCGAGGCATTTTCACGACCGCAACCCTCCTGGCTCAATTCCACCCACCCGTTCTGCGAGCACGACCGCGCCTTGCGAAGGCGACGCCCTACCGAGCGTGGGCCATGGACTGCCGCATCCTGCGGGGCTCCGGTGTCTCGCGGCCGTTGCCCCGTTCGCGCGCGGCCCCCTTGGGCGCCGGCAGCGGGCTGACTCAGCTGACGCTGGAGACGAGTTGCTGGCTTCTCCCGAAGGTTGTGAGCCCCGAGACGATCGCGGCGCGGCACTTGGAGACCGCGGGCTCGGGCCCGCAGAATCTGTCCGCAAGTGCCCGCCAGTCAGCGCGGACCCCGGCCACGGCCTCGAGTGCCTCGCGACCTCCTCCGGCCCCGAGCCTGAGCCAGCCCCTGAGTCCGGCGGGGCTGCAGCCGTTTTCGGCCGACGCCAGGCCCACTCGGCGGGCCGGCGCTCGCCGCAGGCAGGCGCGACGATAAGTCAACAGGCAGCCGACGTCGAGCCTGGCCAGGTCTGCCCTTCGGTCAGCAGCGACCTTGACGGACTTGGGCTTCAGGGCGACGCCGCCGGGGGCGGGGTCAGCGTCGCTGGCAACCCAGGCCAACTACTCGGAGGCTGCCGAGTGGGACGTGCTGACGACCAACTACGCGGTGCACCTGTACAACGAGGGCGCGGCTGAGAGCGCGGCAGGAACGACCCCGGCTGCCCTCCGCTGGGCCGAGCCAGCGATTCCGCGGCCCCTGAGGCGAGGGCCCCCCCCTCGCCACGGCTGCGGCGTCGGGTCGGTGCAAGGCGGAGCCAGGGCGGACTCGACCACCTCTGCCACGAGAGTTGGCGGTGGCCATCGCCCTCGACCCGCGCGACTACGGCTGTCGCAACACGGGCTTCTTGGCGATGTTGGCCTTCGAGACGCACATGCGGCCGAGCGAGGCCTTCAGCGTGCAGCGCTTTCACTCGGTGCCTCCCGCGGGCGCGGCACTGCTCAGGGCCATGGGCCGATGGGCAGCGCCCATCAGAGCATCCGAGCTCGGCAGGCCTGGCAAAGACAGGCGATTTCGACGGGAGCGCGAGCCCGGATCTCGACGGGCATCAATTGCTTCTTCCAGGGCTGGAGTCGATCGTCGGCCGTCGGGGGGCCCGCGAGATGGTGTTCGGGTTCGACTACGCGTCGTTCTTGAGGCACTGGAGGGCCTCGCTTGCACGCCCGGGCCTCGGGCGCACGCAGCTGGCGCCCTACTGCCTGCGACGCGGAGGCGCATCGGAGGACCGAGCCAGCCACGCTCGACCCATGATGGAGGTGATGAAGCGCAGCGGCTGGAAGACCGCCTCGAGCGTGGCCAGGTGCGAGAAGCGCGCCCGCCTCGGACTGTCGCTTCGACGGGCCGATCCCACGGCGGCGGCGACGGCGCGCAGGAAAGAGTTCGAGTTCACCAAGCTCTTTCGATAAGCATGGCGGCAGCCAGACGCGATGCCCTCATCGGGCATGGCAAGGTCTTCCTCGACATCTTCTCGGGTACTGGGCCAGTTGGCTGTTTTTGTTGAGGGGCCGCGGTCGCGGCGTCATCTTCTTCGAGAAGAAGCTGGGGCCGCGACGTGACCTCCGCAGGACCGATGTCCTCAGCGCTGTCACGAGTTGGAGGCAAGTCGCGCGCGGGGATTCTGGCTGGCGACGCCCTGCGTGACCTCCACGCGGGCTCGCCAGAATGGGGCGGCGCGCGCGCCCCCACCTCTCCGACCCAATGCGCACTATCGTTGGCGCCCTGATGTGGAGCCCTGGATCGCTGAGCAGGTCCGAGAGGCCAACGCCCTCATCGACCGGAGTGGGCAGCTGCTGCGGGCTGCCGAGAGGCCTGGCATCCCATGCGGGGGGGGGGGCCCGCCGCCTCGCGCCTCTGGCTTTTTCCTTTCCGCCTTCGCTTGCTGGCCAAGTGGCCCCATCCTCGCGTTGATCTCTGTTCCCGTGGGTTGCCGGTCAGGAAGCGCGCGCGTCTGCTGTTCCCGCGCGCGGGCATCCCTGCCACAGAGAGATCTACTTGCCCTGGACAGTGCGGCCTGCGTATGTTCTCTGGCAAACCTCACCTTCACATCGGCGAAAAATGCATGGAGCTTGGGTGTCTGAGCTGGCAGAGCCCATCGCAGAGTCTATAGTTCATACGTTGGACACTTCAGTTCGTAATTCTGGCAGTGGCACGCTTTAGCTGACTGTAGCCGCGCCAGCTCAGTGGTGCTTTGTGGCCGTGTAAAAGGTTTGAAGTTTGGCCGCTCCCAGGCCCGTGATGATGTGTCTCGGCGAGCTGCCTCTTGGAAAGCCTGGCATCGCCTTCCATGGCAATGCGTGCGTGGGAATGCGCATGCCGCGGCCAGTGTTTTCTCAAGACATATGTTGCCGCCCTTCTACGCCGCACCCGAGCCATGCATAAGACTTGTAATCGGCAGCGGGTTGAAGTCTGGCCTCTGCGAGGCCCGCGGCGATGTGTCTCGGCAAGCTGTTCTGGACAACCTGGCATCGTATTTCCGGAGTTGTGTGCGTTGTGTGTGCGTTGTGGGTTGTGTTGTGTGTTTGTGTGTGTTATGTGTTGCGTGTGTTGCATGTGCTGTGGTGTGTGTGTGTCTGTGCGTTATGTGTTGTGTGTTGTGTTGTCCGGGTTGTGCGTCTCGTGCGTTGTGCGTTGTGTGTGTTGTTTGTTGTGTGTTGTGTGTTGTGTGTTGTGGTGTGCGTTTTGTTGTGTGTTCTGTGCTGCGTGTGGTGTGTGGTGCGCGTAGTGTGTTGTGTGCGCGTTGTGTCATGCGCGTGTGCGTTGTGTGTTGTGGGTTGTGCGTGTTGTGCGTGTTGTGTGTGCGCGTTGTGTGTTGCGTGTGTTGCATATGTTGTGTGTGATGTGTGTTGTGTGTTGCGTGCATGTGCGCGTTATGCGCGCGTGACGTGTGTGCGTGTGTGTCGCGAGTTGCATGTTGTGTGTGGTGTGCGTGTTGTGCCGGTGTTTTGTGCGTTGTGTGTTGCGTGTTGTGTGGTTGTGTCTGTTGTGTGCGTTGTGTGCGTGGAATGCGTGGGTGTGCTCGCGCGCGGGCGGGCATGCGGGCGCGCGCGCGCGTGCGCGCGGCGCGGCGCCGTGCCGTGCCGTGCCATGAGGGGCGGCGCGGTGCGCACGGTGCGGCGCGGTGCGGCGCGGCGTTGTTCGGCGCGGTGCGCTGCGGCGCGGTGCAGCGCGCGCGCGTTGGCGTGCGCGGGTGCGTGGGTGCGAGGTTATGTGGGGGTGTGGCTATGCGTGGTTGTGGGTCCGTGGGTGGGTGGGTTCGGTGCGGCGGGCGCGTGGGTGCGCGCGCGGGCGCCGCGTGCGCGCGTGTACGCGCGCGCGCGCGTGTGCGTGTGTGCGCGTGCGCAGTTGTCCGCGCGTGCGCGCGCGCAGTTGTGCGCGTGTGTTGTGTGTGTTGTGTGTGCGTGTGCGCGCGCGTGCGTATGCGAGTGCGTGCATTTGTGCGCGTGTGCGTGTGCTCGTGTGTGCGTGTGCGCGCGTGTGCGTGTGTGAGTGTTTCCGCGTGTGCTCGTGCGCGTGCGTGCGCGCGTGCTCGCGAGCGTGCGCGCGTGCGTGATTGCGTGCGCGTGCGCGCGCGTGCGTGCCTGCGTGTGTGCGCGTGTTTGTGTATGCGTGCGTGCCTGCGTGCGTGCGCGCGTGCGTGTGTGCGTGCGTGCGTGTGTGCGCGTGTACTTGCGTGCGTGTATTCGTGTGTGTGCGCGTGTGCGTGTGTGAGTGTGTGTGTGTGTGTGTGTGCGTGTTTGTGCGTGTGTGCGTGTTCGTGTGTGCGTGTTCGTGTGTGCGTGTGTGCGTGTGTGTGTGGGTGCGTGTGTGCGCGTGGGTGTGTGTGGGGGTATGCGTGGGCGCGCGCGGGTGCGTGCGTGTGGGCGCGCGCGTGCATGTGCGTGCAAGCGTGCGTGCGTGTGCGCGCGCGCGGGTGCGTGCGCGCGCGCGCGTGCGCGCGCGCGTGCGTGCGTGCGCGCGTGCGTTCGTGCACACGCGTGCGTGCGCATGGGCGCGCGCATGCGTGCGTGCGTGCGTGCGCGGGTGCGCTCGCGCGTTCGTGCGTGCGTGCGTGCGTGTTTCCCTGCGTGCGTGCGTCCCTGCGTGCGTGCGTGCGTGCGCGTGCGTGCGTGCGTGCGTGTGCGTGTGCGTGCGTGCGTGCGTGTGCGTGTGTGTGTGTTTGTGTGTGTGTGTGGTGTGTGTGTGTGTGTTTGTGTGTGTGTGTTTGCGTGCGTGCGTGCGTGCGTGCGTTGCGTGCGTGCGTGCGTGCGTGCTTGCGTGCGTGCGTGCGTGCGCGTGCGTGCGTGCGTGCGTGCGTGTGCGTGCGTGCCGTGCGTGCGTGCGTGCGTGCGTGCGTGCGTGCGTGCGTGCGTGCGTGCGTGCGTGCGTGCGTGCGTGCGTGCGTGCGTGCGTGCGTGCGTGCGTGCGTGCGTGCGTGCGTGCGTGCGTGCGTGTGCTGCGTGCGTGCGTGCGTGCGTGCGTGCGTGCGTGCGTGCGTGCGTGCGTGCGTGCGTGCGTGCGTGCGTGCGTGCGTGCGTGCGTGCGCGCGTGCGTGCCGTGCGTGCGTGCGTGCGTGCGTGCTGCGTGCGTGCGTGCGTGCGTGCGCGTGCGTGCGTGCGTGCGTGCGTGCGTGCGTGCGTGCGTGCGTGCGTGCGTGCGTGCGTGCGTGCGTGCGTGCGTGCGTGCGTGCGTGCGTGCGTGCGTGCGTGTGCGTGCGTGCGTGCGTGCGTGCGTGCGTGCGTGCGTGCGTGCGTGCGTGCGTGCGCGTGCGTGCGTGCGTGCGTGCGTGCGTGCGTGCGTGCGTGCGTGCGTGCGTGCGTGCGTGCGTCTGTGTGTGTGCGTATGGTTTTGTGTCTCTGTGTGTGTGCGTGTGTGTGTGTGTACGTGCGTGCGTGCGTGCGTGCGCGCGTGCTTGCGTGCGCGTGCGTGCATGTGCGTGCGTGCGTGCGTGCGTGCGTGAGTGTGTGTACCTTCGTCGGTGCATGCGTGCGTGCGCGCGTGTGCGGGTGTGTGTGTGTGTGTTGTGCGTAAGTGTGTGTGTGTGTGCGTTTGTGCGTGCGTATGCGTACGTGCGTGCGTGCGTGCGTGCGTGTGTGTGTACCTTCGTGCGTGCGTGCGTGTGTGTGTGTGATTGTGGGTGTGCGTCTGCGTGTGCGTTTGCTACTGAGTTTGCGTGTGCGTGTGCGTGTGCGTGTGGGTGCGTGCGTGTGTGTGTGTGTGCGTAGGAAGGCCAAGCTCGTGTGTGCATAACCATGCGTGTACCAGCGGCGAGCGAGGGGGGGAAGTGAGAAGGAGAAAGCCTTTTCAGAAGGCGGCGGGATTTCTCAGAAGCCTTCGCGCCTTCTGAGAAGTTTCGTTTCTGTTTCTGGGGAAGGTTCAGAAAACTGTTCACAAGGCCCGGGGACTTCCGAGCCTTCTGAGAAGGCCCGCCCCTTTTCACTTCGCCCCCGCGCTCGCCGCCAAGCGTAACTATGCGGAGCCCTGCGTGTGGAACCCTGTACGTGCGGAGACCGATGTGTGTAGGGGGGGATAGCTTCCCATGTGCTTGCGAATGCGAAACCCTATGGTGTGTGAACCCTGGCTAGGGGCCTCGGGCATTCCACGCCAACGCGCCTGTAGGCGGGCCTGGCGGGGATCAAAGGGGATATGCGCCCCAGGTCTTTCCGGAGCCAGGTCCTGGGCCACCTGGACCCGCGCACCCTCGCGGGCGGTTGCCCAAAATCGCCCGAAATGCTGGCAAATCGGGGGCGCGGGCCTGTTAGGAGCCCTCCAATCCATCTGTTTCTCACAGTTGGCATGACCTCGGGGCACAATTCTGCGTGCATTGAGGCACTGTGGTGGATGTGAGTGGAGCTTTAGGAAAGTGGAACTCCAGAAGGCCGCAGGTCAAGAAAGAGAATAACTCCATCAACATAGACTGTCGGCCGTCCGCGCGAAATTACCGGATCTGCGCTCGACACCCCTGGCGGCGCATCCGGCGCCGTTCCTGGCGCGGTCCGCGCGCCAGGGAGGAGGATACAGCGCCCATCCAAGAAATCCGCGCGGATTGGCGAGAGTTCTTGTTCATGCCATTGCATCTTCCTCTCAGCAGGTGCTGGGAACCCGGCGGACCCCCCACCAGTAGCGGCCAGTAGCGGAAGCGGCCAGATCTTCGCCGACCTGGCCAGCTCTGGGCCTCTCAGAGCACAAGCGCTGTTTGTGCAGTTGCGCCTTCCTTAGACAACGCCATAAAGGGTCACCGCCAGCGGGGTCGCAAGTTTTTCCTGAGAATCGAGTTTCGAGGATCTGAGGTCGAGGAGATGTCGGAGGATTCTGACAGGGCCGGCAGGCTCTGGGGGGCTTTGGGGGGTCCTGCGGGGGCGACCCCCCTGTAGTGGTCACCCCCTTTGGCATTGCATTGCTCAGAGGGCTGGTCGGGTTCGGAGCTCCCGCTCTTCCCTTCGGTGTCTGCCCCCCCTCGGGGGGGGGGGACCACAGCGCGCAGCTGGCCCTCGGGCGCTCAGGGAGCCCGCTGCTGGGATCTGTGGACGCACGGCTGGGCAGGCTTGCCGACCAGAATCTCATCCCACATGATCCTCCTCCACCGCCTCCTCCACCTCTTCCTTGCGTCTTCCTCGGCATGATGCCTGGCGCCTCGTCCTCTTCTTCATAGGATGCACCCCCTGGGGCATTCGATTCCGCATCGACGTTGGCTTACACGTAGTCGAAAACTGGCCTAATCCGCCAATCCCGCATTGTTTCAGGATCCCGCCTAATTTGTTCCAAACCCTCCCTTGGTTGGGTTCTTGTTTTGACTAGTGCAGCGGGGTCGCCAACTCCCTTTCCTTCTCCTCCTCCCCCCCGCTCTCCTGTCGGCTCTCTCCCCTCGCATCTCTCTTGGGGGCTGCGAAGCGCGAAACTGTCGCCACTTTCGAGAGCTGTTGGGGGCGGGGCAACACAGTGGGGTCCCACGCAGTCCCAAGAGACCTCGCCATCCCTGGGAGGGGTGCGAAGTGCGAAATTGTCGCCACTTTCGAGGGCTGCTGGGGTGGCCAGCACAGAGGGGTCCCACGCAGACCCAAACGGGACCTCGCCATGCTTGGGGGGGACCGCAAAGGGCGACACCGTCGCCACTTTCGAGGGCTGTTGGGGGGGACAGGACAGTGGGGTCCCACGCAGACCCCAACGTGACCTCGCCACCCTGGGGGGGTTCTGAAGTGCGAACCCGTCGCCACTTTCGAGGGCTGCTGGGGGAGCCAGCACAATGGAGCTTCACGCAGATCCAAAACAGATCTCGCCATCCCTGGGGGGCTTGCGAAGTGCGAACAAAAACGTCGCCAGTTTCGAAGGCTGTCGGGGGAGCCAGCACAGTGGCGCCTCACGCAGATCCCAAAAAGATCTCGCCATCCCTGGGGGGGGGGCTGCGAAGTGCGAAACTGTCGCCACGTTCGAGAGCTAGCGGCGCGCCTGCGCGCGTTTGGTGCTCACACTAAGCGGTGCAGGCAGGAAGCGGAGGGGTTGGCGGGCGAGCTAGGCCGTGTCCTCTTCTTACACTATTACAGTAGTTTTTGCTCTTCCGAGGCGCCGCAGCAATGCGGAACGCTGGCCGCGTAGGTGTTGATCATTTGGGCATGGGAAAACGCGACGCTTCATTGTCTGGTTGCGTCTCCACCGATGTAACCTGATCTTGCCCATGTTCCATCATCTCGCTGTTTCTGCCGAGGCGGTCGTTCTTCCACCCCGATGTTTTTGTCAAGTCCTTCCCAGTGCAATGCCTCCTGGCCTTATGTACCTCTGTTCTGCTCCATGCACAATTCGCACGACATAGATATCCGCTGCGCACCGTCTCTTGCAATGTTGTTGTTACGCTATTTTCTGTACACCCTATACTTCCCGTGGTGCCAGTGGGTGGGGTATGCCGCAGGGTAATGTATAAAACCATTCATATGGCGTCATCTGGGGACTATATACACATCGACTGGTCCGGCGCAGTCGCTTCTGAATCGGATTTGCGTAGCACTTAGTGGTCCCCACGGAGTCATCCCAGGAGCTGCCTCCTAAGATCAAACAAGTTTTACGCCATTCCGCCGACCCCCTATGAGGCAGAAGGAGCCTTGAAGGAGAACGGGGCGGAGGAAGGGGAAGACAATAGCAGGACGACGACGACGTCGAGCAGGAGGAGGAATAGGAGGACGACGACGACGAGGTATTTGTCCCAACCTTCCCTTGGTTGGATTCTCGTTTTGCATAGAGCACTGGGGTCGCCAACTCCCGTGTCCTCCTCCTCCCGCCCTCTGTCCCCCTCTCGCCTGCCTGCGTTGGGGGAGCCAGCTCTGTCCCCCTCTCGCCTGCCTGCTGGGGGGGACAGCGCCCCGGGACCCCAAGCAAAACAAAACGGGACCTCGCCATTCCTGGGGGGCTGCGACGTGCGAAATTATCGCCAATTTCGAGGGTTGCAAAACGGACCTGCTGGGGGGGGGGCAGCCCAGTTGGGACCCACGCGAACCCCAACGGTATGTCGCCATCCCTAGGGGCTGCGAAGACAGAAATCGTCGCCACTTTCGAGGGTTGCTGGGGAAGCCAACGCAGCCGGGTCCCACGCTGACCTACATGGAACCTCGCCGTTCCTGTGGGGCTGCACAAGGCGAAACCGTCGCCAATCTCGAGGGCTGCAAGGGGGGGCTAGCACAGTGGGGTCCCACGCAAACCCAAGGGACCTCGCCATCCCCGGGGGGGGGAAGTGCGAAGTCAGAAAGTATCGCCATTTTTGCGGGTTACTGGGGGAACCAGCACAGGGGGGACCCACAAAGACCCAAACGGGACCTCGCCATCCGCGGGGGATTGCGAAGGGCGAAACCATCGCCATTTTCGATGGCTGCTTGGGGGGGGGGGGGGAACACAGTGGGGCCCCACGCAGACCCAAGCAGAACCTCGCCATCCCTGGGAGGGGTGCGAAGCGCGACATTGTCGCCATTTTTGGGGGCTGCTGGGGGAACCAGCACAGTGGGGCGCCACGCAGACCTCAACGTGACCTCGTCATCCGTGGGGGGTTTTGAAGTCCGAAAGTGTCGCCGCCGTCGAGGGCTGCTGGGGGGGGGCAGAGCAGCGGGGTCCCACGCAGACCCAAACGGGACCTCGCCGTCCCTTGGGGGCTGCGAAGTGCGCAGTTTTCGCAAGTGTCGAATGCTTCTTGGGGGGCAGCGCAGTGGCGTCCCACGCAGATCCCCCCAAAAAGGCCTCGCCATCATCTCGCTGCTTCTGCCGAGGTGATGGTTCTTCCACCCCGATGTCTTCCTTTTGGTCATCCTTCCCACGACAATGCCTCGTGACCTGTACTGCCTCTGTTCTGCGGGTCGGCCACGCACGCTTCGCACGACATCGATATCCGCCGTGCACCGTGTCTTGCAGTGTTGCTGTCACACTATCGTCGGTACACTTTGTATCATCATTTGGTGCCGATGGGTTGGGTACGCCGCAGGGTAATTCAAGGTGTCTTGGGGCATGTCGCATGGCAGCTCTGCCTCCTCACATCCTGGCCCCGCCCACCCCCAGCGCCCTCTGGGCCGCCACGGTGCCCGCAGGAGGCGGAGCTGCAGAGCCTGCAGGGCGGCGTCCAGAGACTGGCGGAGCAGGTGCACGGCATGCAGAACCAGCGCCAGATGTTGCAGCAGACGCGGCCTTGGCTGCCTTCCCCGCCCCCGTTCCGACGTCTGCCTCCCCCGAGGAGTGCGCCCCCCCCCCCCCTCGCGACCTTCGTTTTGCGTCCTGCTTCTGCTTTCTCTCTTAACCCTTACCCATGACAGGCCCGCGTCGTGGGAAAGTCACGACGGCCAGTTTTGGCAGTTTGCGACCTCCGCAGGCTCTCGCCGGGCCATGGGCCCGTAAAAACGGCTCAAGATGACCAGGCGGTCCCGGGGGAGTGGTCTGAACTTCCAGGGGCCCGCGTTGGGCACAACACGTTTTTGTCCTACCACCTGGGGAACCCGGCGGCGAGAACGGGTGACAAACAGGCGGGAGAAGCAGGAGGACCAGGAGGAGGGGAAGGGGGGGCACCCTCCAGAAACGTGGCCCGCGCCAGGGCGAGAGCGCCATTCTTA
>CAUYUJ010010247.1:198852-231352 GCA_963575745.1 Prorocentrum cordatum | reverse complement strand
GCTGGACTCACCGGACTCCCCGGACCCGACTCACCGGACTCGCCGGACCCACCAGACCCACCGGATCCGCCAGCAGCGCCGGATCCAGCCGGGCCCACCAGACTGGGGCAGCAGGGTGCACCATCATCCCTCCTCCTCCTCCTCCTCCTCCTCCTCCTCCGCCTCCTCCTCCTCCTCCTCCTCCTCCTCGTTTTACTCCCATCATCTTTCTAATATTTTCCTCGTATCCTTATCCTCCTCCCACCCCTATCTTCCTCCTCCTCCTCCTCCTCCTCCTCCTCCTCATCATCATCATCATCATCATCATCGTCCTCCTCCTCATGTCCTCATCCTACCCCCATCTTCCTCCTACGCCTATCCCCCTACCCCTATCCTCTTCCTACCCCGATTCTCCTCCTACCCCTATCCTCCTCCTCCTCCTCCTACTCCTCCTCCTCCTCCCGGTTGCCTCAGGCCTGAGGTGCCCACCGCTCCCCACGCCTCCCTGGAGCCCTCGGCGCCCCATTGGCCTTGTGAGAGGGGTAGCTCTTGGAGAGGCTGGGCTCATCGCTTGGGCCCTGGAGGAGCTGGGGTCACCTCGGGTCAGGGCCGCCGCCTCGTTCCCTCCTCCTCCTCCTCCTCCTCTTCCTCCTCTTCCTCCTCTTCCTCGTCCCCATGGCCCTCCTCCCCCCCCCCCCCTTGGGGCAGGCCGGGGACGAGGCGCGCCCCTCCGAGTGCGTGGCGAGGCCAGGAAAAAGGGAGGGGCGGTAAGCAAGAGCGGTGGAAGAGCGCGCGGGATGCGGAGCGGAGCGCCGCAGGTCCCGAGAGGTTCGGCAGGGCTCATTCCGGTTCCTGCGATTCGATTCGATTTCGATGGCCTCCGATTCCGATTCGTTTCGACTTCGCATTTCGATTTCGATGCCGATTCCTCAATGGAGGCCTACTAGCCTGCCGATTTCTGCCGATTTGACCCCTCCCGACTTGGCTGCCGATTTCCGCCGATTCGATTCGTTCCGATCGCCGATCCGACTCTCGATTCGATTCCGGGCTCTCCTGGCTTCGCGCACTGTGAGACCGCCAGCCCAGACAAGTCGATAGGAATTCTGCAGGGGTTCACTCGACGATGGCATTCGTGGCGTGCGTGTGCAATCTTCTGTCGGTGTCGCTAGTCGACTTGTCTGTCGCATGGCTGTTTGCGGTGTTTGTTGTGACGTCGACCAGCTACTCCGCCCAGGTGCACTCGGAATGCGGAGCCGCGCGCACCCGAGGAGTGCCATGGGTACCTTTGAATTCAGGGCGTGTTGTGCAAGTTCGATCTGTCACTCATCGAAAGTTCCCTTGCAGGTCGGCTTCTGCGTTGTTCCTGGTTCGCCTTGCGACATCTCGATTCGCAAAATGGTTGTATCACACGTGGTGTTCCGCGTGAAAGAGAGTTCCTTGAGATCGGACGTTGCGAAAGCATTTCAACACCACACGAAATCACGACCAGAGCGCTAGACCCCATCTTTCTGTGGACTTGTTCTAGCCGGCTCGATATGTGATGGTCTTGGTCTCCGAAACCGTTCGAAAATGCCCGGTGGGGAGAAGTCGCAACGCCCGGTTCTCAGGGTTGTTGAATCATTCATGGTTTGCGGTTAGAAAAGACGGTTGCGAAAAAACAATTGTCCAGATGATACAGCAGCAGTTGCAGACCTTGCAGCCAGAGTTGCAGCGGCAGCAGGCGCAGCTGCAGCAGCGGCAGCAGCAGCTGCAGGCACAGCAAGCGCAGCAGGAGCAGGTCTGCTGGGCAGTCAATACGCTGCCAATTTCGAATATGTTCTTCGCAGGACGGCCCACTGAGACAACCGCGGCCCTCCCCAGTATGTGCTACTCTCTGTGGGGCCTCTCAGAGGCTTCTCGTCGCCGCGGCCGGATCCGCATCTGAAAACGGCGGCAAGGGTCTGGGGACCAATTTTGAGCGGTTTTGGTCGGGTCGGGAGGGCCGCCGTTGTGTCAGTTGGCCTTCCTCCGAGTACAGTGGAAGCCCATGCCAAGAAACACCCTGCTTGCCTCCAGGGTGCCTTGGGTTTCTTGGGTTTCGATGGTTTTGCTGTGGAAGGCGTGACGTTCCCACACCACAGTTCAGTGGACTTCTGGGGTTCTCAGGGTTTGGTTTCTTGTTGACGGTTTCTTGTGGACTGGCCTCCACTGTATCCTGGCGGGTCCAATGGGCTGTGGAATAGGGTATCGGACACCCCCGCTGGGGCTCACACAGCTGCAGACGTCCCTCGAGCTCCGAACACTTCAGCCAGTGTTTCAAAATCTGGCCTGCAGGGGTAGAGTTAAGTCGGAAAGAGCACGTTCTGTGGTCGCTTGGAGGGGGGGGCAGTTTGGAACCGGACACCCCCCTCTGGATGGAGGGGGGGGTTCAAATCACACACACCCTTCCCCTACTTTTCCTTTCTCCCTTTTGGTAAGGCCCAGTGAAGCGACCACCCCCCCCTTTCAGTTTCGTTCAGTGCGTCGCCCGAGCGTCGCCCGTGCGCCGGCCCTGGTTTGCGCCTCTGTCCCGAATCCCGGCCTCCCAGAGTGCGTGGGCGGCATATGGCGCGACTTCGGAATTTCTCTGGCGATATATGGGTTTCTGACGCCGGTGCACCAGCAGCCATTTTGGCGGTCGCGGCGCACTCTAGTTCGACGGTCCACCAACGCGTTCTGTTCCCAATGCGGCGCAAGAGGATTTGCTGGTGCTCATTTTCGGGGGCGCCAACCGTTGCTGAGGACGAAAACGCCTCGCTTTGATTGGGGGCTGTGCGTGTCGCGCCGCGGCGGGAGCGACGTCACGTCGCGCGACGCGGCGCCATTTCGCCCCGTCGCATCGCGCCCCGCACCCCCATGTCGTTTCGCGCCAATCCTCCTGCCCCCCCTCTTCCTTCCTCTTCCCCTCGTCCAACGCGCTGCGCGTTTTGTCCCGTTCGCCAAATTTGTATTCAGGTATTTTGTGTCAGGCTGCCGTCCTGTCCGCCTCCTACTCACCCCCCGTTGTCCTTCCACCCTCCTGGAACTTCTTCTCGCCCCCCTCGCTCCCGCCGCCCCCCTTCGATCGCCTTCCATCGCTCCCGCCGCCGCTGCGCCGCCCCCGCGCGCCCCCTCCTCGCCCGTCCGTTCCAATTTCCGCCCGCCCTTCCCTCGCCTCACTTTTATCCTCTCCCCCCCCCCAATGCATCGGCGGGCGAGACGTCGCCAAATTGCTGCAGCGACGGGCCGATGTTCAAAGTCTGACGGGGCGTGCGCTTGAAATGGACTAGTCCGCGCGCGCTGCATCTCCATGTCGTCGATTGGTTTCCTCGCGCTCGTAGTTCTCACGCGCGTGTCTCGCTATTTCTACGATTGCGGCGCGCATCCCTTGATTGTTTCGCCGGCGGGCCGTGCAGTTCACGCGCCGTCAGGAGCCCGCGGCGCCCTTCGAGCGATTCGCACGCGACCTGCGCGCGACGCGCGAACGACCCGAGCGACGCCCGCGCGACGCACGCGCGACTCGCGCGCGACGCGCGCGCGACGCACCCCGACCCGCGCGCGACGCACCCCTGCCAGCGCGCGACGCACGATCGACCCGCGCGACGCACGCGCCACGCGCGCGACGCAGTCGCGACTTTGCCCGCCCCCAGCATTTCTCCGAGCAGCAATGCGCAACGGCCGTCGGCCCGCCGTGCTTGCGCTGTTCACAAGTGGCGACGGCTGCGTCCTCCATTGCGCCAGGAAGGGCGGTTCGTGCCCCTGTTATTTCCCTTTTCCTTCCTCGTCGTCCCTCCTCTTTTGTCATTCCTCCTCTTCCGTCGTCTCCCCTGCCTCGTCTCCCCTTCTCCTCCCCTTCTCCTCCTCCTTTCTACCGGCATCCCTCTGTCTGTCCCTCCCCCCTCCTCTCTCGTCTTTGTTTTTTTTGTCCTTTGCCACCCCGCGTCCCTCTTCATTTTTTGTTTCTCCTTCGGCCCCCCTTCCACGGCCGCGGCGCGTCGCCGCGAGCGGCGCCCCCGCATTCCGCGAACGGCCCCGCCGCTGGCGGTGGAAGAATAAGATTACGAGGAGAAAAGGAAGGGGGGGGCAGGGGCGCGAGGCGAGCGCGGCGGCAAGGGCGGCCCGGCAGGGGAATGGGGAAGGGGGGGGAGGACGGAGTGGGCGGGTGCTTCTATAATGGTCATGTCGGTGATCATGGTCATGGTCGCGTTCGTCGCCTTGGTCGCGCTGGCGGCGGTCGTGCCGCTGGTGGTGGGCGGGCTGGTGGTGGTTTCGTCGGTGATCGTGCTGGTGTCGGTCGTTGTGGTGGTCGCGAGAAGCGTGGTGGTCGTGGTGGTGGTGATGGCGGTAAATGGTGTTGGTCGTAATCGTCGCGATGGATGCGATTGCGGTCGCATCCGTTTGTGGTGATCGTGGTGGCGGTAGTTTGGGCGCTGGCGGCGGTTGCGGCGGCTGCGGCGGCGGCTGCGGGGACCTGCTGGCTTATCGCCGGGGTGCGTTCAGCAGCATCGTTGCATTTTTAATGTTGAGGGATTTGCTGATCTGCCGAGGTAGCCCAGCGGCCGCCTTCTTCTCGCCAAGAGGGCCGCAGCGTGGGCGACTTTCTTTTTCCCGAAGTCGACCGGCCTTTTCAGCGGCCGTGGAGGGCGACGCGCGTGCGATCCGCCCCGTGGGTGTCCGCCGCGCTGGCGACGCACTCACCACATTGCCCCGTTGCGTGGGCGACGTGCGCGTTCGAGAGGACGGCTGGCCTTTTCGGCGGCCGACGCACGGGCGGCGCACGGGCGACGAATACGCGACGCACCTCCTGTCGCGAAGGGGGGGGGGTCAGCGCGCCAGTCGCTTTACTGGGCCCCAACACTCCCTTTCATCGGGCTCGCGCCTGTATCGGCGGCGGCTGCGGGGGCGACGATTTCCTTTTCTGAGCCGGCGCTGGCGCCTGCGGCGGCGGGCGGCGGACGACGGCGACAACGATGACGACGACGACGACGCTCCGCCACCGTGCCTTGGTTTTGGGTCAGTGTCCTGATGGATGCCTCTTAGGGTCCCGTCGGAGGGCTCTCGGGAGCTTCTGAATGGCACGTGTGAAGCCTCCTGGGCGCCTCTTGGGCGTCTTTCGGGGCCTCTCCGAGGTGGTGATGGTGATGGGCCGTGGTGGTGGTGGTTGTGGCGATGGTGGTGGTGGCGGTGGTGGTGGTTGTTGTCTGGTGGTTGGTGGTTGTGGCGGTGGTGGTGGTTGTGTAGTGGTTGTGGTGGTGGTTTGTGGTGGTTGTGGTGGTGGTGTGGTGGTTGGTGGTGCTGGCGGTGGTGGTCGTGGTGGTGGTGGTGGTGTGGTGGTTGGCGGTGGTTGTTGGTGGTGGTGGGTTGTGGTGGTGGTGGTTGTGGTTGTGATGGTGGTGGTGAGTTGTTGTGTTGGTAGTGGTTGTGGTGGTGGTTGGTTGGTGGTGGTGGCGGTTTGGTGGTGGTGTGGTGGTGGTTTGTGGTGATGGTGGTGTTGGTGGGTTGTTGTGGTGGTGGCGGTTGTGGCGGCGGTGGTGGTGGTGGTTGTGGTGTGGTGTCGATGGCGTTCGTGGTGGTGGCGGTGGTTTGTGGTGGAGGTGGTGCTGGGGGTGGTTGTGGTGGTGGTGGTGGTGGCGGATGTGGTGGTGTGGTGGTTTGTGGTGGTTTGTGGTGGTGGTGAGTTGTCGTGGTGGTGGTGGTTGTGGCGGTGGTGGCGTGGTGGTGCGGTAGATTGTGATGGTGGTGGTGGTGATGGGTTGTTGTGGTGGTGGTGGTGGTGGTGACGGGTTGTTGTGGTGGTGGTGGTGGTGAGTTGTTGTGGTGGTTGTGTGGTGGTTTGGTGGTGGTGGTGGGTTGAGGTGGTGGTGGTGGTATTGGTGGCGGCGGTGGTAGTGGTGGAGGCGTGGTGGTTTGTGGTGATGGTGCTGCTGGTAGCGGTGGTGGTGGTGGTGGCGTGGTGGGTGGTGGGTGCTGGTGGTGGTAGTGGTGGTGGTTGTTGCGGTGGTGGTGAGGTGGTTTGTGGTGGTGGTGGTGGATTGCGGTGATGGTTGTGGTGGTGGCGGTGGTGGCGATTGTGCTGGTAATGGTGTGGTGGTTTTTGGTTGTGGTGGTGGTTGTGGTTGGTTGTGGTGGGTGGTGGTGGTGGTGACGTTTTTGGTGGTGTTTGTGTAGTGGTTGTGGTGATGGTGGTGGTTGTGGTGGTGGTGGGTTGTGGTGGTTCTGGTGGTGGTGGTGGTGGTGGTTGTGGTGTGGTTTGTGGTCGTGGTGGTGGTGGTGTGGCCTTCGGCTCTTCCCGCCACCGTGTTTTGGCTTTGGGTCAGAATTCTAACGAATGCCTTTTGAGGTCGCTTCATAAGGGTTTCGGGGGCGTCTGAAGAGCAGGTGTGAAGCCTCGTGGACCTTCCTAAAGGGCCTCTGGGCTTCGGGGCCCTCTCTGGTAATCGTCGCTGCGTCCCCGCCGTCCGCGTTGCTGGCCGCCGCCAGCGCCGGCGCCCGCGCCGGGGCGGGGGGGGGGTTTCGTCGCTGCGTCCCCGCCGTTGGCGCTGCTGGCGGCCGTCAGCGCCGGCGCCGGCACCGGCGCCAGGGGGCGGGGAAGGTTTTGGACCCCCCCCCTCCTTGGGAGGGTGTGTGTGTTCGGGAGGGTGGGTTAGGGGGGAGGGGAGTCCCAATGGTTCTGATCGACGGCGCCGAATGTTGAGGGGGGGCCCGCCCCCTGGTTCGAAGCGCGCCGCCGAATGTTCCCAAGGCAATCGCCCGCGCTCTCTCTTAAGTCGGGCGTGTCCCGCTACAGGAGGAATATCCAAACATAGTCAAAACATAGTCAGGGGACGATTTTCCGAGTATGTCTGATTTTTTTTGCATTTGTTGATTGTATTCCGCTTTTCCTCCGAACTCCGCCTGTAGGAGGACATGCCAGACCGAACCTCAAGAAGGCATTAAGAAGCCCCCCTCCCCCCCACCCCCCTTTCCGGTGGATGATAACGCCCCCACACCCTGGAGCGTTATGGCCGCACCGGAGGACCTGGCTGCGGGGACTCGGGGCCTAGCTAAGGCTTCGCAGGGCCTAGCAGTGCCCAGCTGAGGTTAGCAGAGGTGCGTAGCAGGGCACTTAGCAGAGCTCAGCAGCTCTCAGCAGGGCTTACATGTAGCAGGGCTTACAGGTAGCAGGGCCTAGCAAGGCTTACAGGTAGCAGGGCCTACCAGGGAATAGTCCGGCATAGCAGGGCCTAGCATGGCTTCGCAGGGCCTAGCATAGCAGGGCTTAGCAGGGCTTAGCATGGCCTGGCATGGCTTAACAGGGCTTAGCAGGGCTTAGCAGGGCTTAGCAGGGCTTAGCAGGACTTAGCAAAGCTAAGCAGGGCTAAGCAGCCAGAGTTTAGCAAGGTTTAGCAGGGCTCAGCAGGGCTTAGCAGGGCCTAGCAGGGCTTCGTAAGGCCAATCAGGGCCTACCAGGACTTAGCAAGGCCCAGCAAAGGTTAGCAGGGCTTGGCAAGGCCTAGCAGGGCTTAGAAAGGCTTGGCAGGGCTTCGGAGGGCTTAGCAAGGTTTGTCTGGGCTTAGCAAGGCTTGTCTGGGCTCAGCAAGGCTTAGCAGGGCTTTGCAGGGCCTAGCAGAGCTCAGCAGGGCCTAGCAAGGCTGATCAGGACGTAGCAAGGCTTACCAGGGCGTACTAAGGCTCAGCAGGGCCCAGCAGGGCCAATCAGTGCCCAGCACAGGGCATAGCAGGGCTGAGCGGGGCCTAGCAGGTCTCAGTCGGGCTTAACAGTGCCTAGCAGGTCTTAGGAGGGCTCAGCAGGGACAACCAGGACCCAGCAGTGCCTAACACGTCTTAGCAGCGCAGGGCTTAGCAGGTTTTACATGGCTTATCAGGGCTTAGCAGGGAGTAGCAAGGCTTAACAGGTCCTAGCAGGGCGTAGCAGGGTGTATCATGACTTAACATGGCTTATCAGGGTTCAGCAGGGCCTAGCAAGGTTTAGCAGGGCTTAGCACGGCTAAGCAAGGCACAGCAAGGCTTTGCAGGACTTAGCGGGGCCCAGGAGGGCTTGGCAGGGCCTAGCAGGGCTTAGCAGGCCTTAGCAATCCTGAGCAGGGCTTAGCAGGGCTACGCAAAGCTAGACAGGCCTTAGCAGGCCTTCGCAGAGCGAGTCAGGGCTCAGCAGAACCTAGCAGGGCTTAGCAGTTCTCCGCGAGGCTTAGCAGGGCTCAGCAAGGCTTAGCAGGGCTCAGCAGGGCTCAGCAAAGCTTAGCAGGGCTTGGCAAGGCCTAGCAGGGCCGAACAGGGCTGCGCAGGGCTTAGCAGGGCTTTGCAGGGCTTTGCATGGCTACCAAGATTTAGCAGGGCGTGGCACGGCCTAGCAGGGCGTAGCAGGGCTTAGCAAGCCTTCGCATGGCTTAGCAGGGCCTAGCTGGGCCTAGCAGGGCTTAGCAGGATTCAGCAGGACCTTGCAGGGCTGAGCAAGGCTTAGTTAGCAGTTCCTGGCAGGGCTTTGCAGTCTTAGTAGGGCCTAGCAGGGCCCCGCAGGGCTTGGCAAGGCTCCGCAGGGCTCAGCAGGACTCACCAGAGCTAAGCAGGGCTTAGCAAAACTTACCAGGGCTTTGCAGGGCTCAGCAGGGCCTAGCATGGCTTAGCAAAGGTTAGCAGTGGTTAGCAGGGCCTAGCAGGGCTCTTAGCATATTTCAGCAACTCTAAACAAGCTTACAGGTAGTCGGGCTTAGCAGGGAATAGTAGGGCTTAGCAAGGCCTAGCATGGCTTAACAGGGCTTGGCAGGGCTGAGCAGGGTTCAGCAAGGTTTAGCAGGGCTTAGCATGGGTTGGTCAGGCTTAGCAGGGCTTAGCAAGGCTTAGCAAGACTTCGCAAGGCTTGGCAGGGCTAGGCAGGGCCAAGCAGGGGGGGGCTGAGCGTGTCCTACCAGAGTCCAGCAGGGCTTAGCAGGGCCTGGCAAGGCTTGGCAGGGCTAGCATTGCTAAGCAGATCTTAGCTTGTATTATGTTTATGATGTGATAATTCTGTTCAGATTTATTCACATTCCCAATCACTGCGCGGGCGCACCTCGGGCTGCTTGGAATTTCCGCGTCGCGTGGGCGCTATGATAGCGCGGGGATGCGCGGCGGGGCGATACCCTGGGCTGGACCCCCCCCCGGAAGGCCGACGAGGTTCGATTTCTTTAAGGGGGATATAGAAGGAGTCGCACAGGAAAGAGGAGGGGGGGAGGAGACGGAGGAGGAAGAGGAGGGGGAGGAGGAGGACTCGGGGGATCAGGACAGGGGCCCCTCAGGAACACCGCGACGACGACGACCGCGACGACGACGACGACATTCAGATCCACTCTGCGTCCGCGCTTCGGGCTCTCTGGGATGACCGCGCCGCCCGGTGCTAAGGCGACGCTTCGGCGCGGAGCGGGGCGTTGCCCTCGGATGGCCCCCCGCGGGGGCGGCCGACGAACGTCGAGTTCTGCAAGGGGATTGCAATGCGTATCGCATGGGAACAGGAGGGCGAGGAGAAGCTGGAGGGAAAAAGGAGGACAAGGAGGAGAAAGCGCCCAGAGACCCCAAGGACAGCCCGCGAAGGTTGTAATGGAGCCTATGAAAATACCAGGTAGCATGGCAGACCAGGGCTTAGCATGGCCTGGCAGGGCTCAGCGAGGCCTTAGCAGGCTTTAGCAGACCTTAGCAGGGCCTAGCAAGTCTTGGCAGAGCTTATCTTGGCATAGCAAGGCTTAGCAGGGCCTAGCAGGGCTGCGCATGGCTTCGCAGTGCGTGGCAGGGATTAGCAGGGCTTCGGAGGGCTTGTCGGAGCTCAGCAGGGCTTACCAGGGCCTAGCAAGGCTTAGCGGGGCTTGGTAGGGGCTTAGCAGGGCTCAGCAGGTAACAGGGCCTTGCAGCGAATAGCAGGGTTTACCAATGCCTAGCAGAGCTTAGCAGTGCCCAGCAGTGCATAGCAGCGTTTGGCAGGGCTTAGGAAGGCTTAGTAGGGCTTAGCAGGGCTTCGCAGGTAGCAGAGCCTAGCAAAGAATATCAAGGCCCAGCACGGCCTAGCAGAACCCAGCAAGGCTTATCATGATTCAGCAGGGCTTAGCAATGTTTAGCAGGGTTTATCAGGGCTTACCAAGGACCGACAGGGTTGAGCAGGGCTGGACAAGGCTAAGATTGCTTGGGAAGGCTTAGCAGGGCCCAGCAGGATTCAGCATGGCTTAGCAAGGCTTAGCAGGGTTTCGCAGAACCTAGCAGAGCTCCGCAGGACTTAGCAGGGCCTGGCAGGGCTTAGCAGGGCTTGGCAAGGCGTGGCATTGGCAGGTCTTCGCAGGGTTTGCTTAGCAAGGCTGATCAGGCCTAGGCTTCGCAGGGCTTAGCCTCGGACCGCGCTCGGACCACGCCTAGCTTCGCAAGGCTTAGCAGGGCTTCGCAGAGCTTAGCAAGTCTTAGCTGGGCGCAGCAGGGCGCTTAGCAGGGCCCCGCACGGTTTCGCAAGGCTTTGCAGGGCTAAGCAGGATTTAGCTGGGCTTTGCAAGGCCTAGCAGGGCCAAGCGGGGCTTATCAGGAGTTAGCAGGGCTTAGCAATGCTTACCAGGCTTACCAGGGCCTGGCGGGGACGAGCAGGGCTGAGCAGGTTTAGCAGGGCTTAGCCTCGGACCACGCTCGGGCCACTCCTAGCAGGTCATCGCCGGGCCCACGCCTAGCAGGGCTCAGCAGGGCTAGGCAGGGCTTAGCAGGGCCGAGCAAGGCCAAGCAAGGATTAGCAGGCTTAGCACGGCTTAGCAGGGCCTATAGCAGCCTCGGACCACGCACGCTCGGACCACTCCGAGCAAGCCGTTGCAGAGCGTAACAGGGCTGAGCAGGGCCTGCCTCGCAGAGCTTAACTAGCACGGCTTGGCAGGGCTCCGCGCAAGCCGTAGCAGGGCTTAGGAGGGCCCAGCAGGAATTAGCATGGTTTAGCAGGGTTTACATGGCTTCGCAGGGCTTCCCAGAGCTCAGCAGGGCTTGGCAGGGGTTAGCAGGGCTTCGCAGGGCTGAGGAGGGCTTGGCAAGTCGTAGCAGGGCACAGCAGGGCTTATTTAGCAGGTCTGAGCAGGTCTCAGCAAGGCCTAGCAGGGCTTAAACTGGGACCGCGCTCCGGACCACGCGTAGCAGGGCTTAGCAGGGCGCAGCAGGGCTTCGCAGGGCCTAGCAGAGCTTAGCAGGGCCGAGCAAGGCCAAGCAGGGCTGCGCAGGGCGTAGCAGGGCTTAGCACGGCTCAGCAGGGCTTAGCAGGGGTTAGCAAGGCTTACCAGGACTTAGCAGGCTCAGCAGGGCTTAGCAGGGCCTAGCAGGGCTTAGCCTCGGACCGCGCTCGGACCAGGGCTTAGCAGGACTTCGCAAGGCTTTGCCTCGGACCAAGCTCGGACCACGCCTAGCAGGCCATAGCAGGGCGTAGCAGCGCTGAGCAGTGCTGAGCAGGGCCTGCCTGGCAGGGCTTAGCAGGACTCTGCACAGGGCGCAGCAGGGCTTAGCAGGGCTTGGCAGGGCTTCGCAACGCCTAGCAAGGCCTAGCAAGGCCCCTCGGCCCGCAGGGCTTAGCAGGGTTTAGCAGGGCCTACCACGGATAGAGGTCCACAAAAATCTGGGCTAAATCTTTGACATTCGCTGCGACACACTCTCTTGGCCTTATTGGGGCGGCCACCGATGGATTTTGTTTTCTGTTTGCGGCGGGTGCTAAATTTATCGTTTTGCGAAAATTGCCCGCCTGGAATATTGAAAAACCGGGTGCTAAGAATAACCTAGGGGGGTTCTTAATGCCTGGCCAGGGTTAGTGGTAGAGTTTTTGGTTCGTATGTGGTTGCCCACTCAAGGGAGTCTTCAGGCGCGCGTCCAGGAACTTCGCCAACCGCATTCGGCCACAACAAAAATCCACAATCTTAAGCCGGGGGCTGGATGGATAATTTCCCCACCCAATCGGCACCCATGGTTCCCAGCCCGTCACGGCCAACATTGATATGATAAAGTTTTCGAGTCTTAGGGATTGTGGAGCACCTCGGTGTCCCAGAGAAGTTTCACGTTCCTTTTTCCCTTCACGTCATCATTATCATTCTCCTGTCTCTGTCTCTCTCTCTCTCTCTTCCTCTCCTTCCCTTTCTGTCAGTCATTATCATTATCTTCGTTATTTTCTGCCTCCTCCTCCGCCTCCTCCTCCTCCCCTTCCCCCCTCCTCTTCCTCCTCTTCCTCCTCCTCCTCCTCCTTCTCCTCCTCCTCCTCCTCCTCCTCCTCCTCCTCCTCCTCCCCCTCCTTTTCCTCCTACTACCCCTCATGCTCGTAATATTTGCCCCTCTCCCTCCAGCATCTTCTCCCCCATGAAAGGACCCTGGCGTGGGGAGACGGAAGAGTCGTAGCACCTCATTTGTTTCTTTCTCTCTCTCTCTATATATATACATGTTCATCGTCCTCATACTTCTTACCCTTCTTGCATTCCACACTCCACACACCACACATGGGGGGAAGAGCGGGTATGGGATCTCTCTCTCTCTCTCTTTCTCTGTCTCTGTCTTAGTTTGTTTTCTCTCTCTTTCTCTCTCGCGCGCGCTCTTCACGCACAGCGCAAAGGGGTGATCAGGGTGGCGGGATTGAGTGTTTTCTCGTATTATCAACCCAAACATCCAGGGGAAACTGTGAAGGAGCAGCGGATGCCTTCTCACCCCCCCCCCCCCCACCACACACACACACACACACACACTTGGGAGGAGTAGGGAATGGAAACTTGATGCTCTCTCACATGTCCGCGAACAATACTGACGTGGAACTGTGCGTGGAAGTGGATGCTCTCTTACACTCCCGCAAAAAAAAAACACGGAGGTGAAGCGAGAGGGTGTAGCGGTTGCTCTCCCGCACTTTGCACGCACGCACCCAGAGCGGGGGCAAACGGTGGGGGCGGTGATTGTTCTCTCTCTCTCTCTCTCTCGTTCTCTCTCTCTCTCTCTCTCTTTCTCTTCCTCTCTCTATCTCTCTTCTCTCGCTTTCTCTCTCTCTGTCTCTCTCTCTCTCTCTCCACACGCAACGCAGAACAAAGAAGGCAATGAAATGGGGCTGCGGTTACCTCTCACGCTCTTCGCGCACAAGGCAGAGGAGGAAGTGGAGGTGTGGTGTTTTGTTTGTGTTTTTTGTTTCTCTCTCTCTCTCTCTCTCCCAATATATACCTCTCTCCTTTGCGCTCTTTCTTTCTCTCTCTCTCTCTCTGTTTTGTCTCTCTCTCTCTCTCGCTCTCTCTCTCTCTCTCTCTCTTTTCTCTCGTTCTCTCTCTCTCTCTCTCTCTCTCTCTCTCTCTCCTCACGCAGCGCAGAAAAAGGGCAATGAGATGGGGCGGCGGTTACCTCTCACGCTCTCCGCGCACAACGCAGAGGAGGAACTGGGAGTGGGGTGGTTTCTCTCTCTCTCTCTCTCTTTTTCTTATACATATAACGGCGCACCGGGTCCGGGGGCCCGGGGCCGGGACCTCGACCACAAATGTGCACCCCGGGGGGCCCGGAGGCTCGTCGGGGCTTGCCGGAGGCCTCCCCGGTCAGACAAGACGGCCCAAGAAACTTCCAAGAGGCCTCCAAGAGGGCTCCGAGATGCTGAAGATGGCCTCCAGACGTCCAAGGACGCCCCCAAGAGGCCCCAAGAAGCCTCCAACATGCGTCCCAAGAGGGCCCCTAGACGCAAAAATTGGCCCATTCCCTTCGTAAACGTACATTTTTCAACAAAGTTGCTTTTTGGGCTTTCCGACGTTACAGGACGGCCCACGAGGCGCCCAAGACCGCCCCAAGACGGCCCAAGAAGCCCCCAGGACAGCCCAAGAGGGCCCCAAGACGGCCCAAGAGGCGCCCAAGATGGCCCAAGAGGGCCCCATCCGTAGCCATTTTGGCTCAAGGCTCCACCTTCCCATTGTTGCCCATGCCGCGATGTTGTGCCCATGGCACTGCCAACCAGCCAATTTGGTCGATGTGGCCGACCAAGCAACCTGCCAACTATCCAGGCAGTTGCCGAGTGGTCAGGTCGGGCAGGACGCTATCGGTAAGTTAGAAGCTTGCCTTAAAGAGTCGATCAGTAAAGCTTTCAGTACGAAGCCATCGGACGAATTTCCTGACACAGCAGTGCAAGGGGCTCCAGACTTGGTGCATGACCTGTATGGTTGCCAGACTGGGGAGGATTTTTGGGACTTGAGAGGCAGGTTTTCGGACAAGAACAAGTCGACGTTTAAGGGCAGCAGTGGTCGAAATGGCGTCCAGTGTCAGTTCTCGCTGAGCGTTGGGGTCCTCATGGAGCAGGAAGTTCCGAGTTCGGCAGAGCCTTGTCCAAGCGGGACGTCGCAGTCTGGCTTAGTGAAGACGGTTGCCGTCCAGTTCCACGACATACACGTAGAGCGCGTTAGCCCTGTGATGCAAAGGCGGGGCAGTGCGACCAGTGGGATTAGCACGTGCCCTGATTTGACTCACAAGAGTTTTGATAAGGAGTTGCCCTTCGGTGCAATCGAAGATGAGGTGCTGGCCCATTTTATTCGAAACGCCAGGGCAGACTGCGTAGCAGTGCCGAAACACAAACTACTGACGTGTGACGCGTGCTCCTCCCAGCTTCATTTAGATTCGATACGCGCCGTGGCGGACATAATCACAGAGGCCGTAGTCAAGGTGGTGCACAGAGTGCGGACGAGAAGTGGATGGGGGTGCGACCTGTGGTGGAAGGAAGGTGAGGACCCGATTCAGGACCCTGAGAACAGCTTGAGGACGTGGAACGACGCCCTCTTGGCGTGGTCGAAGCAGTTCGAGCACGTCAACAAAAGGTCCAGCGTGGAGGCGAGCCTCTGGCCACATAGACCAGAGGATGTTGAAGACCGCGATCGGTTGGGAAGCCCATGCGACAGGCTCTGGTCGGCTGTGCGGGACTCTGATTATGACATGGTGAAAGACGTGTTGAGCGATCCATCGCAGGCGGCCTGGCTGTTGCAGATCAGGCGGCGATTCAAGGTGAAGTACAACCCGAAAATTCTCAGCGGTCCGGTGCTCACTCTGGCCATTATGAACTATGACTACGCCAGTGCAAATGCCAAGATCGAGGACGAGAAGGATCTCAACAAGAGGATCGTGCATTTGCTACTGGATCGCAAAGCCAACGTTGACGCAACATACGACTTGTTTCCAGCAGGCGCCCAACATGCGCATGTAACAAGTCCTTTGTGTTTTATAGCAATGCGGAAAGCGTCGCTCGATGTTTTCAGAGATCACGGCGCTGACCTACTTCGCAGGTCGAAGGTGAATTACCACGAGCACAGCGATATTTTGAGGGAGGCAGCTTGGGCAAAGAATGAAGAGATCGCGCAGTGCCTTTTGGGCTGGATGGAGCAAGACGAGAAGCTGTCATATTTAGCAACAAGTGCTTCGAGAGGATGGCATTCCGACCACCCCCCGCTCTCCAGGGAGAGTTGCGCCCGTCGCACCACGGCGCTTGGGAGGGCGATCGATGTGAGGATGAACTGCGTCGAGAGGCTGATCTCCCACGCGCAAAAGTGGACGAGGGAGACCCTGGAGTTTGACATCACGCAGATTCTTCCAACCATGCACCCTCGCATATTCACTCAGCTCTTGGACTGCAAGTTTGACCTGCGGTCGAAGCTGTGCTTCCTCATGTGGATCCCGGAGGCGACGGCACAGAAGATGCATCGCACGCTCTTGGAGCAGATGTGGCAAACTCTTCAGAGACACGACAAGGTCATGGCAAATGGAGAATTGTGTAAGGAATGGACGGAAGAGATCAAGCAGTTGTCTGGGGAACAGCACGTGCGAGCAAAGAGGTTGATTGCCTTGCTGATTCATCACGCTCCAAAGGCAGCCACAATACTTCTAGATAGCTTCTTTCTGCAGGAGCCCACAGTGGAGAGGCCGAACAGAAATCCCGTGGCAATGCAGGCTGTAATCGACAGGTACACAGAAATGAACACAGTGTCGGCGCACGACGGCACATGGACGTTCAACGGCAAGAATATGCAAGGGTGCCAGCCCTGGCAATCTGCGTTGGTATCCTGCTCCACTCTGTTCGATGCGCTGGACTCGTGGGTTCTTGCGGTCCAGTCAACGACTTGTTGCCGGCGACTGCGCTTCCTATGGTCTCGAGTTTCGAGGTGGCTAGTCTTACACGACATGCACAGCGTTTTGCATGTACTCCAGCTCTGTGCACAATGCCGTGCATCGTGCTGGGGATTCCTCCGCGGTTATTCCACCGCATCCGACATTAAGGTGTCTCGGTTCTGCCAGATACGCGTAGTGCACTTCAAGGGGATGCTGGACATACGTATGTTTCGTGCAATGACCCAGATGCCTGTTCAAGAGCAGGTTGACTTGTTGCAAGCGTGTACCACGCTACGCGCTGTTGTGTGCTACACGTACGGGAAGTGGACGTGGTTTAGCACTATTTTATTCTTGGAGAATGTCGTGCAAATGTTGACGCTCGTGCTGGTATGTGTCAGGGACGCTGACTTGCACGAGCTGGCTGTGTATTGGTTGCTCTTTAGTGCGCCAGCGATTGCCCAGGTGATATTCGATGTTGTGATGTTTGTGTTATTTGTAATGTCAGCGCTGCGAAGCCTCAGCGACGAGCTGAGGATCACGAAGTCCATGTCGAGGAGGGCATTCGTGGATCCACTGCACCACGCGGCAGGTGTCTATCTCATCAGTTGCGGCTGTTGGGAGGAAAAAGAAGGCCCACGACCAGAGGCATGGACTTGGTGTCTAGTCTTGGCCCTGCTAATCAAGCTGTTCAGGATCCTTGATCATTTGTCGAGAGAAAGCAAGATGGGGGAACTGCTCATTCCCATGACCGACGCTTTCATGGACCCAAAGATGATTAGCATGCTCATCTTACTCATACTATGCTGGATAATATCCGTTGCAGTGCTTCAAGCAGTTCAAGGGCTGTTCGGGCAGGACACTTTGCCACATACACTTCTGAAGACTTGGGTGAATCTCATCGTGGGGGAGCCTGTGATGCTCGATGTAGAACACTTCGATTCGCCCTGGTATGATTCCGCCTTGATAGTTGTATTCCATTTTGTTTTCAGTGTCGCATTTCTTAACATGTTGCTAGCCACGACCATCGATACCTACAACAAGAAGAGCGTCAGCTTAAAAGGCCGCCTCATGCTGAGGAAGAAAAACGTTTACATGCACTGGCTCACACAGCGGGAGTGCATGCTCGATTCTTACCGCTACCTGTTCGATTCCACGCCGCACCGAGCGAAGTTCTGGGCGTTCGTCGCGGTGGTCACGACCGTGGCTATCCTCCTTGTCGTGGAGGCGCTGTCCGTCTGGATGAGCGCGATGACGCCGGCTTGGCTGCCGGCGATGATCGTTACCACAGTTCTGCTTGGTTGCAGAGTGCGTTTCATGCTGCAGAGCGCGCTGGTGCCGGAGGGCAGCAACAGTTCTGTCGACGGGGCCTGCGGCGGCGCCGGGAAGCAGTTCGATGAGCCGCCGTTCCTCTGGGCGTGCACTCCGGAGAGGTTCGACAAGTCCTGGGTGGAGGAGAGCGACGACAACAACGCGGCAGGCACAATGGAGAGCCGGATGGGGACCTTGCAGCAAAGCATGGACTTCCTGAAGGAGAGGGAGGGCACGATGGAGAGCCGGATGGAGTCTTTGCATGAAGACATTGTCTTCCTGAAGGAGCTCCTGCAACGGCGGCTGCCGCCAGATCCACCTGACCTGACATGAGTGGCTCTTGCCATAGGCCTCCATCCTCCCAGGGCTTCCCTCCTTACTCGTCTATCCTCCTTCATAGAAGATACGGTGATAAGTTGGCTCGGAAACCCAGGGGATGCGTTTTTGTTTGAATCGGCACAGCTGGCTCTCGCGCGCCAAAGGATGGGCAGTTGCTATGACGTTGCGATGACAGGTTGGCCCTGTTACCCCCACATGACCTGTCCGAATCGTGTACTTACGTCTCACTGTCTCACTGCATCCTAGTCGTCTGGCAAACGTTACGTGTCTGCGCCTGCACTGCGTTCAGCTCAAATGTTTGGCAAGCTCACCTTGCCTGGGACTGTGAACTGTAGGCTCTGTCTCCTGTCCGCGCCGCCCCCGGATCAAAAAGGTTGCTCCTAATGTGGTTTCCTCGCTCTCGGCCCTCCTTTCCCCCTCCTCCATTCCTGCCCCCGCGGCCTCTCGCGTTTAATTTTGACGAGGGCCGGCAGAAGTCTCCACGGGCATGCTCCCGCAGAAAGGCACTCGGGATTACACGCACGCCCGAGCTGCTCAAGCATGTCGTTTTCCCCGCCGCTGCGTTCGCAGAAAGGCACCCGGGGTTGCACGCACACCCGGGCTGCTGACGCAGTTTTTCTGTTTACTCGACGCTTCCGCGCGCCATCCGCTGCAGGGCGGGGTGCGGCCGGGGACTTTTCCAGCGCCTTCTGCATGCGACTTCCGCACGCAGTACCGCATCGTTTCCTCTTGCTCCTCCCGCGGCGGTGCGCGCCGGCGCAGCCGACGGGCCGGCCCGGCGATGCGTCGGCGACTACGAGGCGTAGCTCGCGACGCACACATTCGAGATCCGATGTCAAAAAAAAAAAAAGATGGCCCAAGAGGGCCCCAAGACGGGCCCAAGAGGGGGCCCAGAGGGGGACCACGAACCGCAAGCTCGAGCCTTCCAGGAGGCCCCTCAAGAGGCCCCAGGAGACCCCAGACGTCCAAGGACGCCCCCAAGAGGCCCCAAGAAGCCTCCAACATGCGTCCCAAGAGGGCCCCTAGACGCAAAAGTTGGCCCATTCCCTTCGTAAAACGTACATTTTCAACAAAGTCGCCTTTTGGGCTTTCCGACGTTACAGGACGGCCCAAGAGGCGACGGCTCAAGAGGCCCCAAGACGGCCCAAGAGGCGCCCAAGATGGCCCAAGAGGGCCCCAAGACGGGCCCAAGAGGGGGCCCAGAGGGGGACCACGAACCGCAAGCTCGAGCCTTCCGCCCCAAGAGGCCGCCAGGAGGCCCCCAGGAGGCCCCTCAAGAGGCCCCAGGAGACCCCAGACGTCCAAGGACGCCCCCAAGAGGCCCCAAGAAGCCTCCAACATGCGTCCCAAGAGGGCCCCTAGACGCAAAAATTGGCCCATTCCCTTCGTAAAACGTACATTTTCAACAAAGTTGTCTTTTGGGTTTTCCGACGTTACAGGACGGCCCAAGAGGCGCCCAAGACCGCCCCAAAACGGCCCAAGAAGCTTCCAAGAGGGCCCCAGGACAGCCCAAGAGGGCCCCAAGACGGCCCAAGAGGCGCCCAAGATGGCCCAAGAGGGCCCCAAGACGGGCCCAAGAGGGGGCCCAGAGGGGGACCACGAACCGCAAGCTCGAGCCTTCCGCCCCAAGAGGCCGCCAGGAGGCCCCCACACCGGGTCCGGGGGCCCGGGGCCGGGACCCCGACCACAAATGTGCGCCCCGGGGGGCCCGGAGGCTCGTCGGGGCTTGCCGGAGGCCTCCCCCAGACAAGTCAGAGCGCCCAAGACGGCCCAAGAAACTTCCAAGAGGCCTCCAAGAGGGCTCCGAGATGCTGAAGATGGCCTCCAGACGTCCAAGGACGCCCCCAAGAGGCCCCAAGAAGCCTCCAACATGCGTCCCAAGAGGGCCCCTAGACGCAAAAATTGGCCCATTCCCTTCGTAAAACGTACATTTTTCAACAAAGTTGCTTTTTGGGCTTTCCGACGTTACAGGACGGCCCACGAGGCGCCCAAGACCGCCCCAAGACGGCCCAAGAAGCCCCCAGGACAGCCCAAGAGGGCCCCAAGACGGCCCAAGAGGCGCCCAAGATGGCCCAAGAGGGCCCCAAGACGGGCCCAAGAGGGGGCCCAGAGGGGGACCACGAACCGCAAGCTCGAGCCTTCCGCCCCAAGAGGCCGCCAGGAGGCCCCCAGGAGGCCCCTCAAGAGGCCCCAGGAGACCCCAGACGTCCAAGGACGCCCCCACGACGCTTCGCGTCACCAATTTCTTCTCACAACGATTCCTGGGTCTGTGACTCGACAGAACCTAAGCGCGCGCGAAGCGCGCGCGTGGTTCTATATATATATATATATATAATATATATATATATATATATATATATATGTGTATATATATATATATATGTATTTATGTGTGTGTGCTTCTCGCTCTCTTCCTCTCTCTCTCTCTCTGTTTGCTCTCTCTCTCTCTCTCTTTCTCTCTCCACGCGCAAGGCAGAAAAGGGCAATGGGATGGGGTGGCCGTTACCTCTCACGCTCCCCGCGCATAACGCAGAGGAGGAGGAGGAGGAGGAGGAGGACCAGGAAAACAGTAGGAGGAGGAGGAAGAATAGGAGGACACCACAGAACACGTAGAGCACTCAAAGACGCACGCGCGAACTCAGTGTGAAAGTCTCGCGCGCTTCCTCGACTCCGAGGTACTCCACAATCCCCCGTTCTCAAACTTGTCGCGTTGGGTTCTATGCTGGGGCCTTTTTTGATTGGCCTTGTCGGGGGACCTTTTGGGGCGAACGAGCCGGCAGGAAAACCGTCCGTGGATCATATAGGGTTCGCACCTGGGCAGCTTTGGCGACACAACCCAAGAGTACCCCTGAGGCGGCCCGGCGGCGTAAACTGAGCCTTGAAGGGCAATCTGGAGCGACAGCCGCAGAGAGCATGCACGAGAGAACCGTGCCAGGGGCCAGGCTGTTTTGAGCACGCCACTGGGCCAGGGAGCGAAGGGAGGCCCCACAGGCAGACCAACGGGGCGCGCGTGTTCCTCTCTCTCGACACCGTTTCGCATGCCTTTTTCTCTTCGGCCTGGGGCAGTCGCCAGAAGGAAGAAGGATTCTGACCAAGAACCCGCCGCGCGCGCAAGTGGTCCAATAGTTGCCCATTGTCCTCCAGGTACGCGAGTTCTGCTGCCCCACGAAATCGGGTGGCCGACGTTCAACAAAAGGCCACGGTGATTGCCCCCTATTCCGTGAACGCACGAACGGCGATGTAGGCAACGGCGATGTAGGTGTTGGTATTGAAGGTGGTGGTGCTTCGTGGCCATCCCAACTGCAGGAAAGCGCTGTAAGCGTTTTCCTACTATCTGTTCTGCGTGAGTTCGGCGTCGCAGACGCCAGATTCCCAACATCGCAGTTCAGCAACATCGCCGTCAGCGTGGCATTGGTTACAGTCAACCCGAATGGTAAGGATGGGCCACTCTCCCAAGGGTACCCTTGCATCCTTGCCTCCTCGGTCCATCCTTGGCCACTTTCGTTGGCCGCGCCCCGCTCGAGAAGCTTCGAAGTGGGCGTCCAAGGCCCTTGCATCCTTATCGCGCATCCTCCTGACACGGGCCGACGGTACTGCCCTCCCGATTCCGGGGCTCGCGGGCCTTGACCCCGGAGCTCTTCTGCCGGGGCGGCCTCGAGGCCCGCGGCAGTAGCCCCAGGGGCCCGGGAGTACGGCGAAGAATGTCGAGGACCCTCTTCCTCCAGGACTCCTTCTCCTCCTCCTCCTCCTCCTCCTCCTCCTCCTCCTCCTCCTCCTCCTCCTCCTCCCCTTCCCCCCCTCCTCCTCCTCCTCCTCCTCCTCCTCCTCCTCCTCCTCCTCCTCCTCCTCCTCCTCGTCCTCCTTATCACCTCGTGATGGTGTCCACTCCACTCCACTCCTCCTCCTCCTCCTCCTCGTCCCCGTCCTCCTCCTCCTCCCTGTTGTGAAGGCCTTACCTCTGGTGCCGCCGCCTTCCTCCAGAACCTCTTGTGAGGGCCTAACAGTGGAGACCCATGCCGAGAAACGCCTTGCGTGCCCTGGGTTTCTTGGGTTTCGAGGGTTCTGCTATGGACAGCGCGACGTTCTCATACCAAAAATCAATGGACGCCCTGGGGTCTCAGGGTTGGGTTTCTTGTGAAAGGTTTCTTGTGGTCGAGCCCCTACTGTACGGCCGGTGCCCCCGACCCAGAAGGACGACGACGACCACCACGACGACGACAATGACGACAAGGACAACGACGAGCTGATGGCCCTGCCGCAAGCTCGGAACATGGGGCGGCGAAGAGCGTCGAGGACCCTCCTCCTCCAGGGTCATGGTCTAGGCTGCAGCGCCTGGGAGGCTTAATTCGGCATCAGCGCTGGTATATCCGTGGCCGAGAACTGGCCCAGTCCATCACAATCCCTTTGAATTCCGCTGAATTTGGCGCAGCCGGGCTCAAGCTTTGGCTTTATCTGGGCTTGTCCGGCTCAATGGGCAAATTTGGTACAATGGTAGCCCTTCGTCGATCTTGCAAAGGCAGAGAGGAGCAAAGAGAGAGAGAGAGAGAGAAAGAAAAAAAAAGAGAGAGAGAGAGAGGCCCCTGGGGATGCTAAGGGGCGTCTGCCCCAGCAGCGCGCCAGTCCGGAAGCCTCAGTGCAACTTCCAGAGCAGGCTGGTGAGATACAGGACACGGTCTTCATGCTTCTGGCCAGCGTTGGCGCTGCCCTCCGGTGCTCCTCCTGGCGGTGACGCAGAGCCAGGGGATCGCGTCGATCAGACGCGCAGTCCAGCGCCTATCACCCGCAGCATCCACATTGCCAGCTCAACGCCCATTTGGCCCTCCATGCTGCACATCGCCCAGTCATCTGCGCCGCTGCGCTCTGCAAGGGCCAAGCCAGTGGCGGTGGCGCGCTCGATGAGCTCCGCCCAGCACTCCTCCGGGCGTCGCCTCGCGCCGACAGTCGGCCCGAGTGTCCTGCTCTGCGTCGGCCGTAGCTCGCCGTTCTGCGCTGCCGTCAGGGTCCGCGTGCTCGCGGCATGCAGGAGGCACGGAGCGGCGCTCGCCTCAGGAGCGAAAGAAGGACGTACACGTACATGAATCCACGTTGGTTTCGAGAGTTCGCACTGCGCGATTGTTCGGGTCACGCGGCCGGTCTCGCGGGTCAAGGGCCCGCGTTCATGTACATAGTTGGGCGCGTACGTCCTTTCTTTTGTGGGCTCCCTATTGACGGGAGCAGGTGCATCTTGTGCGCCAGAGGAGCGTGCCCGTGGCACAATATATGCTTCCATTTGCGGAAGGACTCCCGGCCAGCGGAAAGCCTGTGTTCATCTGCCGTTGAGTGACGGTCGTTCAGCGAGAACCGCCGACCCAAGCATGTTCCGTACTCTCTAGCTTGACGCACCCGTACATTGTGGTCGCCGCATGAGACGTTCTGCGAACGATGTGCAGTAGTGGTGAACACCACTGTTTTCCCCATGTGCACCTTCAGCCTGTACAGTGGAGGCCCATGCCAAGAAACATCCTGCTTCCCTCCAGGGTGCACTGGTTTTCTTGGGTTCCGATGGTTTTGCTATAGACGGCATGACGTTCCCACACCAAAAATCTATGGACGTCCTGGGGTCTCAGGGCTGGGTTTCTTGTGGAAGGCTTCTTGTGGACGGGCTCCTACTGTAGTGGTGAACACCAATTTGTTCCCCATGTGCACCTTTAGTCTGTATTTCCTGGACACCACGCCTACGTCGGCAACCATGCGGGCCACGTTCCTTCTGCAACCCGCCCGCAAGTTAACGCTAATGGCGAGGCACAAGGTCGTCAACTGGTCGGCATGACCAGCCCATAATATTGTCGCTGCTTGCGCTAGTGCTTAGATTGTTCGACTTGCCTTTCAGCTTGCGGAAAAACGTTGCAATAAGAAAGATGAACAACGATGAATTGATGGGCCCTCCTTGCTTTACTCGAAGAAGAAACAACACCATAGACATAAACTGTTGGCGCTCCGCGCGGATTTCTTGGATCCGCGCTGGCCCCCCCCCGCCACCGGCGCCACCCATGGCACGCTCCGCGCGCCAGGGAGGGGGTCCAGCGCAGATCCAAGACGTCTGCGCGGAGCCCCAACATTTCAAAATATGTATGCCTTTTTAGAGTTACTCTTCGCGCCAGGTTAGAAGAGCGACTTCATTCTCCTGCTACCGCCGTTGCTTTCTGTTGAGCACGCTGGCTCCTTCTCGAAGCCGATCATGCCAACCCACACGTCGTGAACTCGTGGCACCTTTCCGCCACGAGGGCAACGGCCCACCATTTTGAAATGTGTTTTGTATGTTTCTTGGTCCACCGATTGTCTCGACACGATGACGCTGCGTAGGTGGCTGTACAGCATGTTGCGAAACACATGTCAGATCACGGCAAATATCGCAGATCGGCCTGTAGTTTGCCAACAGTGTGGCGATTTGTTTTCCGAACAAGACGGTGATCCGCGCAGTGAGCCATTTTTCAAGCAAGCGCTTGTCTGGGCACGGTATGGCATTGGAGGATGTCACCACCAAGTCTTTCAACATTGGGCAATCTACTTTGGGAAGTTCAACGTACAGACCGTGAAATCTGGATCGCGTTGTTCGCCATCGAACATGTATGTCTCTTCCCAGCTGCCGCTGCGCATGCTCGTAAATTTAGTTTCAAAGAACTTAACAAACACATGTGCGAGCCCATGCTACGTCTCGCTAGCATTCCTCGTGATCGTGATGATATGCTCTCGTGTCTTGGATCCTGCAGCTGCTGGTACATGTTGTATTAATCGGGAATTGGAAAGGACATGTCTCATGTTCTCTGAGCGCCGTTCTGCTGCCCTGGCCCGGATGAGCCTCTTACTTTCTCTGCCCCACGCAATTCGCAGTTTGCTCTTGTCAAGGGCAGGCAGGTCGACGCTCTGAAGGTTGCGGCGCATCTGGATCGTCATCGTGAGCTTCTGGTCCGGTCCATGTTGCTGTTGGTGCGGGGTTGGTTTTTGGTGTTGAATGTTCACGGGTTTCGCGGGCAGCCTCCACCATGCACGTCTCCAACATGTAATTCATTTCAGTGCAATCAACGTCTCCCACGCAACGTGGTCGACCTTCTCCTCAAGACGTGCCACACATCAAGGTCTGGGCTGCAGATCCTGCCTTTGTGTATTCTCTGTTCTTACGCCGTCTTGAGGCAGGCATCGACCTGCGTAAGCGCAGGGGCCAGTGATCAGACCCGGCGTCTGCGCCATTCCGGAAACTGGAGCATATACCTTAACAGCGACGGGCTGTTTTTCACTACCAGGACGTCTTGAGGGTCGGGGGCGACGTCGGGGTGGTGTGGCGTATACTTGTTTCCCCGTGTTCCTGGAGAAGACACGAAAATTTACACACCAGGATCCCGTATACGCCGGGATCCATTTTCTTCAGCAAATTTCAATGCAGGGCCGCAAAAAGCATCGGTGTATGGAGTTCGGTTCCCTGCCATTGGCGACTGTGCATGAAACCACAGCTGGACGCATGGCTTGGCCAACAAGAAGACAATGTAACTGTGGTTGCTTTCCATTCGGGTATGCGTCTAGGCTTCATCGAAGGATCCTTCTTCTGGACATTGAGTTAACAATCGCAATGCCGTTCGACATGTACCACTGAGCAACCATACCGCCTCTCACGTTCCTCTGCGGCATGGGGTTGTTGCCTACGCGCGTCATCAGATTCGCTTCTCTGCCCCAGCTCGGCATTGAAGTGTCCGGCCGCGATGACAGCGCATCCCTTGATAAATACATCGCCGCTCTGTGTATATGTTCATAGACCAGCTCTACTTCAATATCATCGCGCCGGCCGTACGGCATGTAGACACAAATGATTCGTAGCGTCCATACTATTCGTATTTCGACGTCAAGTGATGCTAGCGGCTGGGCGAGCGGTCGAAACGCTTTGTGAGAGCACTGCTCATGTAGGAGAAATCCATCACACACACACACACCTCCGAGTGCCCCCGCTTCCGAAACGATGTCGATACGATGTGTTCCACTCTTCCTGTGGCTACTCCCTCCATTTTTTGGGAAAACTAGCGAATCCCAGAGGTGTTCCTCCATCTCGTCGAGAACACCCCAAATGATCATCAAAGGACATGAGAGAGAATGAACATTGTATTGGTGTACACTAAGCCTCTTGCTGGGTTGAATGTGTTTCGTGAGGCCTTCGATTAGCAATCCTCCTTCGACTACTATTGAAAGGTCCTTGTGGTACGGGTTTCTTTTGCTAGCCCCATGGGGCTTCTTTCACGGGGTTGCGTATTCAAGCACCTTCATCGTCACAACAGTGCCAGACCTTTTTATCTTGTTATCGTTCCAATGGACCTTCTTTTCTCCCGTTCATCCACCCTTCGATTCCCCTGTCCTGACACGGTTCACGAAGGTCAGCCCTCTCCAGTTCTTGCGAAGACCTCCCAGGAGTTGTTTCTTCACAGTTGGAGCCACCCCCAGGAGGCGCGGCAGCAGGCGCAGCAGCAGCAGCAGCAGCAGGTGCCGATGGCGGCGCTGCCGGGGCAGCAAGTGCCAGGGCAGCAGGTGCCGGGGCCGCAGATGGCGGGCCAGCAGGTGTTGGGGCAGCAGGTGCCCCAGCAGCAGGAGATCCTCCATGAATCGGAGAAGAAAGACACGTCATGAGCATGAACATGGATTGTGGTGTGGGAGTTCCGCGCGGATTTCCCGGATCGGCGCTGGGCCCACTGGCGGCGCCTCTGGTGCCGGCCCTGGCGCGCACCGCGCGCCATGGAGGGGGATTCAGCACAGATCCAAAAAATCCGCACTGGGCGTCACGTGATAGAGTCGGGTCCTGGGCTTTTGGCCCTGGGCGTTAACAAGCTCCGAGGTTCGCACCTTTGATTATTTCAGAGGTGCGCCTGCCAGGCAGTTTCGGCAGTCAGGGCACAGACAGCGATAGGCCTTGACGTCGCATTGCAAAAAAAACCTTAAGGAGAAAAGAACCCCGAACCCTAATAACACCATCGTCGTCTTCGCGTTTGGGACAATCATTATGGGCGATTTGATTCGATCTGGCTGCAAAAAAGAAACCCTATCCCTAACATTCCTGGCCCTCCTAACTTAGGTCCCCCGAGTGATGGAACCGGGTCCTGAGGGGAGCGGGTCCTGTTGTTTTTGTTATCGCTCTCGGGCTCACGGAGCCCTCGACGGGGCCGCCACAGCACACGACGCAAGTTGAGCCGTGACGGTTCCCGAGAGAAGGCCCCGTGACCAGGGCCCGCTTCCTTCGGCGAGCCGCTTCTCGAGGCCTTCTAGATGGGGTCCGACGAGTGCAGTGCAGGCCCATGCCAAGGAACACCCTGCTTGCCTCCAGGGTGCCCTGGGTTTCTTGGGCTTGAAGGGTTTTGCTGTGGAAGGCGTGAAGTGCCCACGCCAAGAATCCATGGACGTCCTGGGGTCTCAGGGTTGTGTTTCTTGGGGAAGGTTTCCTGTGGACTGGCCTCCACTGTAGATGAGGTCGGAGGATCGCGCCGCATCGCCGTTGCAGGGGCGAGGCGGCTATGCACCGCCGAAGTCGGCGATGCATCGCCGATGCGGCGCGACCCTCCGACCTCATCTGTTCGGACCCCCTATCCGGGAGGCCTCCAGGTTCTCCCTCTCGTGAAAGCTCACCGTGAGGCAGGGGTGGCGGCACGGTGACGGGAACAAGAGTAACGGAAGCGGACAGCAGCCCCTGTCTCGGGAGCCTTGAGACGGGGGTCAATGCAAACTGGGGTCAGCCAGAGCGCCCGATCCTGCAGGATCCTGCACGGCCAGGTTCGCATTGACCCGGGTTTGGGTGCAGGATCCTGCAGGATCCCTCGCATTGACCCGGGTTTGGGTGCAGGATCCTGCAGGATTTTGCAGGATCTTGCAAGGCCCGGCTGACCCGGGTCTGCATTGACCTGGGTCAGCGGATCTCCGATTTTCCATGCCGGACAGGGGTCATTGTCCGTGTTTCCGCAGACGATGTGCAATGGAACGAATGGAGCTTGCCCAACAGCGGGCGCTGGTGCTTTGGACAACATTTTGTCGTTGAGCATCGTTCTCGGCTTGTCTGGTCCCCATTCTTGCAGGCTCTGGCTTGAGCTCAGAACAAGTACGTGCCCCCCAGGGGCGCGAAGATGATTGTTCTTCGCGCACCGCGGCTCGGGTTGGAGAGGCGCCCTTCTCCAAGGTGGCTTCGCGAGGGCGCAAGCATACACACGAGTTGCACATCGCGGGGCGCGGTGCGGGAGGATAGGTGTCATAGAGGGTGATTTGTTTTGGCGACCTAGTTAGGTCACGTACCTAGCTAGCTGTCTTAGAAGTGCGGTGACCTAGTTAGGTGACCAATCACTCGAGTGCCCTGGTTTGTGAACGCTGTCTGAGCTGCCCAGGAGATGCAGCAGCAGCAGGCGCCACAGCAGCAGCACCTGCCGCAACAGCAGCAGCAGCAGGCGCTCCAGCCAGCTGCTGCAGCTCCGCGCCGCTCCTCCATCCTGTTTCACTGTTCCTTCTTTGCGTAACGTTTCATTATATCAGTATGATGGGAGAAGTGATTCAATGGGGTCTATGGTTCGATCCTGAGTTTCGGCGCTCCGGCGACCCCTCCGAGCTCTTAGAGGACTGCCACCCCCCCTCCCCCCCCCCGGGGCGAACATCGGGGCGCTTTGCCTTGCCACTGTTCCTCCTCCGTACATCTCCTCCTCCCACCGCTCATCAAAAGAGAAAGATGTACCCAGACCGCTGCCCTTCCCTCGTGGCGACTGCTGGGTTTGCCCCGAAACTCTAAGCAGAATGTACCCCTGAAAGGGTTTGGGGAGCAGCGGCATCGAGGAGGAGGAGGAGGAGGACGGGAGGACGGGAGGACGGGAGGACTAGGAGAAGGGGGAGGAGGGAGGAAGAGTAGGGACAAGGGAGGACGAGGATGGAGGAGACGGTCTCTCTCCGTTCCCCCAGTTCATCCCCCTCCCATGGCTCGGCATTGGCCTCTCTCCCCGCAGCCGTGAACTCGGTACGACGACGACGGCGACGACGCTCAAGGTCGTGCGCTGGCCCCTGCTCGCCCTCCGCGGCCGCTCGTCCTCCAGAGGCTGTGGCCTTCGTCGCTTATGCTGCTCTGCTCCGATCCCCCTCTCTCCCCCGTCACTCCGTCCGCCTACCCTCCCGCCTACCTCCTCTGTCCCCCATGTTGTTGTTGGTCTTCCTCCTCCTCCTCGTTCTCTCCTTGTTTACTCCTACTTCCAGTCGCCTCACTTCCTCCTACCCTCCCTCCTTCCTCCCCCTTCCCTTCCCCCTCCGACCCTCTGAACCTCCAAGGACCTTTCCCGCCCTTGGAACCCTCATCCCGAAAAGTTTCTTCAGCATCTCTGCATGTCTTCCGTCCTCCCTCGTGTTCCCCTCACCGTCCCGACGTGGTGCAGAGCAGTTCGCCTCGCAAGATGGCATCATCTGGCAAGTGTGGCGATGAAAAAGCTGGCGATCCTTCAAGGTTGAACGATCCACGTGGCTTCAGAACCCAGCGCTTGGGTCGTCACGACACGAATCCACCGTAGACTACGGTGGAGACCCACTCTCCGAGGCCGCGGACGGTTTCTCAGAGGGCCCGAGGGCTTCTGAGAATCCCCACCGCCTTCCGCCCCCTCTCACTTCCACACTCGGGGTGACGCCGAGGGAAACCCAGCCACCGTGCCGGCGCTCAAAGAAGTAAAAACGCCATAAGCATAAACGTTTGGCGCTCCGCGCGGATTTCTTTGATCCGCGTTGGGTCCCCCCCCAGCGACGCCGCCGCCGCCGCCCCTGGTGCGCTCCGCGCGCCAGGGAGGGGGGTCCAGCGCAGATCCAAGAAATCCGCGCGGAGCGCCAGAAGTTTATGTTTATGCCGTTGTTTGTTTCTTCTAATTTCCCCACTCGGGGCGACGCCGAGGGAAACCCAACCACCGTGCCAGCGCAGCATGCGCTACTTCGAAGTCCGTGCGCTTTCCAGAGCGGACTCGGCAGAGCCAGCCTTGAGGTCTGTCTGGGGGGGCATCTGCTGCGACATGCTGTAGCGTACCGCGGTCGTGACGCTGCGTGCTGTAGTTGCGTCGGTTTCTGGGGGGGTGTTGTCGAGAGGTTTCCTTGGCTTTTCTGTCCAGTCTTCCCAAACGGTGTCCGCGTAGGTGGGGTCGGAGGATCACGCCGCTTCGCCGATGCATCGGCGATGCGGTTCCATGTACAGCCCGATCTTCTCCACACCGACGTCGCCGATGCATTAACAATGGCGATGCATCGGCGATGAAGGCCAGATCCTCCGACCCCAACTACAGTCAACCCGCATAGTCAGGATGGGTAACTGTCCCGAGGGTGTCCTCGAATCCTTGCCTCCTCGGTCCATCCTTGGTCACTTTCGTTGACCGCGCCCCGCTCGGAAAACTTCGAAATTAGTTTCCAAGGCCCTTGCATCCTTGTCGCGCATCCTTACTGTAACTGCACTCGGATCCCATCTGGGAGGCCTCCCGTTTAGGGCATATCCGGGGCCTCCCGGGGCCCTTTCAGGGGCACGTGAGTGCCCCTTGGAGGGGCCTCTCGGAGGCCTGCCAGGGGTCCCGGGACCGTTTTGGCAGCGATGGTTCTTGCGAGCCTTCCAGAAGAAGCTCGGTCGAGCCGACCAGGGGCCGTTTGGGTGGGTCCCCAGGCCTTCTCCAGAAATAACGAATCGCTTGCACGCTTCATCCAATTAGCGCTAAGTTCACGTTTCTTGAATAACAAAACAGATTTAAGCAAAAAACAATGTTTAAAAATAAGTGGTAAGCCCATGTTGTGCTCAGCATGCCTGAGAACCTGAACGAGGGCCCCTCTCCCACCAGAGGCTCAGTGGCAACCTCGGACGGGAATAGGCTCAGGGGGGGAAACATCGATATGGAATCGGTGATATACATCGCCGATAGATCGGCGGTGGAGCCCCGACAGCGGATTCGCATGGTCCTGGGCGGGATGGGCTTTCGGGCCCCTATCGGCCCATCCCGCCCAGGACCATGCGGAGTCGCTATCGGGATCCTCACGCCGATGCATCGGCGAGGCATCGCCGATTCCAAGTCGACGTTTCCCTCCCTGAGCCTTTTCCTCCCCTACCAGTTGGTCGTTGAGCGTATGTATCCCTGGATGTCCACGTCCCAATCCACTTTTTAGGCGCACTCGTACTTCAAAAGAGTGGAGTGGCCTTCCCTCCTCCCTCGTCCTCGGGGGGCGGGAGGAAGCCTGCTTTCATCGCCTTCCTACTTCATGTTTCTACCCAGGCGATCGCAAACATGGATCAAAGGGGCGTGGATTGGCGACGGGTGACGGGTCCCGTTTCCATGGGAAATCGCGGATTTCCGCCGCCGAACGAGGTGGTTCTGGCCGCGTTTTGGGGAGGGCACCTCCCCCGATCCATGGATTTGGCGACCGCGCGCCAAATCCATGGATCGCTCATCCATGTTTGCGCTCCCCCGATTCTACCCACTTCCCCCGACCGGCGTGCAACGTTGCCCCCCCGAGGCGTTCCCGGCGTTGCAGCAGCAGCAGCCGCCCGTTACCCAGGCGTCCCGCCCTCGGCCGGCCCGCAGCAGCGGCCTCCCGCGCTCTGTGAGTGGTTCCTCGCCTTCCGCCCGCCCCCAGTCACCTGTCGGCACCGTCGGTCGGCATCGATCGGCGTCGTTCGGAGCCGATCGCTGTCGTCGATCGCCGCTGGCGACCGCTGTCGTCGTCGATGAGAGTCGCCGCCGTTGAGCGTCTCCGTCGCCGTCGTCGTTATCGTCCTTGATCCTCTTCGTCGATCGTCGTCGTGACCGCCGTCGTCGGCGTCGTCCTCGTTGACCGTCTTCAGTCGTCGATCGTCGTCGCCGTGGCCGCCGCCGCCCGCTGTCGTCGTCATCGTTTCGGGTGCTCTGGGGCGTCTCGTCGTCGCCGCCGCCGCTCGATGACGGAGACGTCTGATCGATTGAAGTTCACGAGCAGAGAGTAGAGTTTTTGTTGACGTGCTCCGCACTTGTCTGTCCTTTCCCAGACCTCCGGGGGGCGTGGTGGGCTGGGGTGGAGAGTGTGGGGGGGCCTTGGGGAACGATGTATGTCTTTGCAGAACTCTGGAGGCCTCGGGGGTCGTTGTCGTAGTCGTCGTCGTGCCGACGCCGCCGTTTCCGTGGCTTACGGGAGATTCCTCGACGTCGTTACCTTCGTCTTCCTCCGCTCACGCTGCTGCTTGCTATTTCTCATTGACGAGCTCCCTCCTCCCTCTCGTCCTCGTTCCCGTCATGTGCCTCCATGTGTTGTTGTTGCCTCTTGCTCGGGCCCTCCATTTTTACATTCACCACTTGTATTACCACGAGTGGGTTGTTCGGCTGGGTGCTGAGCTGGCGCTGGCTCAGCCAGCGACAGAACATGTTGCCAGTCTGGCTGTCTTTAGGGCGGGTTTAGGTTGAGTTGGTTGAGTGTTTTTGTGTTTTGATGCCGACGACGATTGTAATGATGGTGTTTATCAAATCGTAGTGCTGATGGTGGTGGCGATGGTGATGGTGATGATGGCGGTGCTCATCACATCCACAATCACCATCATCACCATCACCATCATCACCATCACAACCGCCCTCACCATACCATCACCACCATCCCCATCATCATCATCATCATCATCATCATCATCATCATCACCATCACCATCACCATCACCATCACCATCACCATCCATACCATCAGCATCGCCATCACCAGCACCATCGTCACCATTGTGGTCCGTAGGACTTGGCTCAAGGTAATGTCGTCGTCCCCTCCTTCGGTTTCCCCGAGCCCTGCGGCCTCGTCGAGAGCGTCC
>CAUYUJ010010247.1:183852-193852 GCA_963575745.1 Prorocentrum cordatum | reverse complement strand
GGCGGCGGCGCTTTACCGCTTCACAACCGATTGCGCAACGGCTAAGACGCCCCCCTGGCGAGGGGGCGGTCTTAACCGCTGCGCAACCGATTGCGAAACGGTCAAGGGGCGGCGGCGGCGGCGGCGGCGTCGGCGGAGCGTTTAACCGCTTGACAATCGAATGCGCAACGGTTAAGGCCCCCCTGGCGAGAGGATGGTCTTAACCGTTGCGCAATCGATTGTGAAACGGTTAAGCGGTTGCGGAGCGGCGGCGGCGGCGGCGGCTGCGGCGCTGAACCGTTTCACAATCGATTGCGCAACGGTTAAGGCCCCCCTGGCGAGAGGGGGGGGCCTCAACCGTTGCGCAATCGATTGTGAAGCGGTTGCGGGGCGGCGGCGGCGGCGGCGGCGCTTAACCGTTTCACAATCGATTGCGCAACGGTTAAGGCTCCCCCATGGCGAGAGGGGGTCTCCAACGCTGCGCAATCGATTGCGAAACGGGGCGGCGGCGGCGGCGGAGCGCCCAACCGTTTCGCAATCGATTGCGCATCACAATCGATTGCGCAACGGTTAAGACTCCCCTGGCGAGAGGGTGGTCTCAACCGTTGCGCAATCGATTGCAAAGCGGTTAAGGGGCGGCGGCGGCGGCGGCGGGTAGGTTAGAGCTCCCAGGGAGCTCTAACATGGTATGTTACAGCTCCAGGGAGCTCTAACATGTTATGTTAGAGCTCCCAGGAGCGCTAACATGGCATGTTAGAGCTCCCGCGGAGCTCTAGCATCGCATGTTAGAGCATGTTAGAGCTCCCTGGGAGCTCTAACATCGCATGTTACAGCTCCATGGGAGATCTAGCATGCCATGGTAGAGTTTCACGGGAGCTCTAGCGCAACATGTTAGAGCTCCACGGGACTTCTAACATCCTATGTTAGAGCTCCCAGGGAGATCTAACATAGCTTGTTCGAGCTCCCTGAAGCTCTAACATGCCATGTCAGAGCTCCCTGGGAGCTCTAACATGCCATGTTAGAGCTCCCTGGGAGCTCTACCATGTCAGGGAAATCGATCAACGAATGGGGGATCCCTCAAATCGCCCTGCCCCTCGGGAACCCACAAAATAGCCTCCTGGACCCCTCTTGGGGCGCTCTTGGAGCGCTCTTGGGCGTTCTTGGGGCCGTATTGGGGCTCTCTTGGCCCCCTCTCGGGGCCCTCATGGGCCATCTTGGAGCCATCTTGGGGCCTCGGATGGTCATCGGAAGCGAAGAGGCGAGAAGGCACACATCACCTATTTTCTGTAAGTGTTTCAAGGATTGTGGCATCTTGGGGGCCTCCTTGGAGGTCTCCAAGGCCACTTGGAGCCGTCTTGGAGCGTGTTTGGGGCCCCTTGGAGAATATTCGGGGCCATCTTGAGGCATCTTAGGCTATCTTGAAGCATCTCAGAGGTCATCTTGGGCTCTCCGAGGCGCTCTTGGAGCCGTCTTGGGCCACCTTGGACCCCCTAACTACCCGCGGGGCGCCCCGTCCAGGCCCGGGAAGGGGGGGGGGGTAGGGGCAGGGGGAGGGGGGGCGTGAGGAGGAGGAGAAGGAGGAGGATGAGGAGCAGGAGGAGCAGGATAGCAGGAAAAAAGGCTAGCAGGAGGAGGGCCACGGGCCATGGGGGGATGCTGATTACGATGATGACGGTGACGATGATGATGATGATGATGACGATGATGATGATGGTGACGACGATGATGATGATGATGATGACGACGGCGATGATGATGACGATGACGATGACGATGATGATGATGATGCTGGCGACGTCGACGATTATGATGATGATGATGACGATTAGGGCTCACATGGAGCTCTAACATAGCACGTTAGAGCTCCCAGGGAGCTCTAACATAGCATGTTAGAGCTCTAACATGCTATGTTAGAGCCCCCATGGGAGCTCTAACATGCCATGGTCGAGTCACGCTCGATCTACTCGGGAGCTGTAACCTGCCATGTTCGAGCTCCCAGGGAGCTCGAACCTGCCATGTGAGAGCTCCCATGGAGCTCTAACATAGCACGTTAGAGCTCCCAGGGAGCTCCAACATGGCATAACATGCCACGTTAGAGCTCCCATGGAGCTCTAACATAGCATGTTAGATCTCCCATGGGAGCTCTAACACAGCATGTGAGAGCTCCGATGGAGCTCTGACATAGCGAATTAGAGCTCCCATGGAGCTCTAACATAGCATGTTGGAGCTCCGACGGAGCCCTAATATACGAGGTCAGAGCTCAGCCTATCAGGTTGCACCTCACTAGCCTTCATGCTAGGTCTCACACCGAGCTCTTAACAAGGGAGGTTCCACTCTTCCCCCGAGATGCCGTCGTCGCGCCCTCTATGCCGACCTTCCCTCCAGGGGGAGCTCAGTCGCCGTCGCTCCCCTCTCCTCCATCCGCCCCTCTCCGCAGGTGGTGATAGGCGACCTCGGCCGTGTGGGGATGGCGGATTCCCACGACAGGTTGAAGAAGAAACTGCGCTACAGCCCGACCTGCGATGACCTCGGAGAATGCACGCCCGCTTGCAGAGCGGTAGACGTTTTCTTGGGGAACCAGCGCTACTCAGAGGACCTGGACATCTGGTCCATCGGGTGCCAGATCGCGGAGTTGCACACGCGCCAGGCGTTGTTCCAACCAGAGCCTTTTGGCGCGATCGGGCAGCCATGGGCGCGCCCGAAAGACTTCGCGGACACCTTCAGGGAGGTCTTGGGGATCCCAGGCGAGGAGCCAGGGTCCGGAGACTACAGTTACGAGGATCCCGCCCCGTGGCTGGACAGCCTGCTTTCCTTTAAGAAGTGGTTCGAGCGGTCGGGCGAGGATTGGCTAAAGGCTGAAACAGCGAAGCCACTCGACGGCCGAGGACGCCGGCCCGTTGCCGAACTTGTAGGCTGCCCCCCAGACTTGCTGAAGGCCGCCGAGAGCTGCCTGCTTTGGCACCCTGGCGCCAGAGCGACAATCAGCCGTCTAAGGGCGCGTCGCTTCCTGCAGCTGGCTGGCGCCCAGCTCGACGTGCGCATCTCCATGGCGCAGGGGAAAAACGGCGCGGGCACGGTAGCGGAGGCGGAGCTGGACCCAGACTTGCTCCGCTTCTTGCAGAGAGACCCGCGCTGGCACAACTGCTGCACAACTTGGCCAAGGAGCGCCTGGGCACGGGAGCAACCGTCTCCAAATCCGTCCGAGGCGACGAGGCGGCAAAGGGCTTCAAAACAGAAGTCCCAGGCAGCGCGGACGATGAAAGCCTCCCGAAGTGCCGCAGCCTCAACAAGGACACGAAATTGAAGGCCACCCCCTCGGCCCACCTCGCCGCCCCCGTGCGAGCGGCGCGGAAGAAGATGCGCCCGCGGCTGCAACAGCTGGGAGACAAAATGCGCGAGGCAGTCATAGCCGACGGCATGCCAGATGCCATCGCCGAGCAGAACGGACAGCCCATCATGGCAGAGCACGTCGCCGACAACGCGTTCGCGTACGCATCGATCCAGCTCATGCAACCAGGCGCACGGGACGATGGTTGGCACGCAGATGGCGGATGCTGCTTGTTGCACGCGGCCGTGACGCTTTTCGGGGCGCGCTCCGTGCAAGTGAGGATCCCAGGGGTCCTGGGAGCACATGGGGCGTCACCCTCGAGCACAGCCTCCTGCGGAAGGTTCGCCGCCCTCGAGCAAAAGCCTGGGTCCTTCTACATGGGCACCCTGTCCTCCCCTCGAGCACAACGTGCGCCGCCACGCCACCGCGGCCTGCCGGGACTGTTTCGCCCCCCCCCCCCCCCCCCCCCCCACACCACACCACACACACACACACGCACACACACACACACACACACACACACACACACACAACACACACACACACACACACACACACACACACACACACACACACACACACACCACACACACACACACACACACCACACACACACACACACACACACACACACACACACACACACACACACACACACACACACGCACACACACACACACACACCACCCCACCGCGAGCTGCAACAGCACGTAGAAGACCGCAGGCTGCAGATCGCCGCGACGATCCGCTCCGACGTCTTTCGGGAGTACAGGGCGCGCAGAATCGACGCCGCGCCTGGCCCGAAGGAGTTCTTCACCGTCGCGAACCACGTCGTGGCCGATCACTTCGCACGGGCCCCCGCGGCGCTGCCCGACCTCATGAATAGGATGAGGAGGGGGCGGGTGAGGAGGAGGAGGAGGAGGAGGAAGCAAAGGAGTAGGAGCAGGAAGGAGGAACAGGAGGAGGAGGGGGAGGAGGGCAAGCAGAAGGGCCAGAGGTCTCTTGGATGCCTCTAGGAGCCTCTTGGAGCATCTCTTGGGCGATGCTTGGGGGCCTCTTGGGACGTCTTGAGGGTCTCTTGGCGATCCTGGGGGGCTCTTCGGGGTCTCGGGTGCCTCGGGGGGGGGGGGGGGGGGGGGGGGAGAGAACACCCCCCCCCGAAGGGGAAGAGGGAGGGGTGGAGGAGGAAACGCCTAAACCACCGACGCCCAGAGGGCTGGTGGGATTATGATGACGACGATGATGAGGAGATGGTGATGATGATGGCGATGACGCGGACGATGATGAGGATCATGCGACGATGATGACGATGATGATGACGATGATGCAAAAACCGAGTGCGTCAGTCGAGCTCCAGAACCCCCCCCCTCAAGGCAGCCAGCAGTGGCAACGTGATCTGTCGCCGGGCCCCAATTCCTCGTCACTTCATTACGCCTGCGAGTCGTTTCCTTTTTTCCCAAGTCTTCCCCCCTCCAATTCCCCAACTCCTGCCCCTCGTCCTCCTCCCCCTCCCGTCTCATCCTGCCTCTTTCTCTCGCTCACATGAGATGCCTTGTCGCCGTTTGGCTCAGCGCCGGCGCATGCAACGCATATTTCAGATAAGGAAAAGAGCGCCGCTATCGCGGGCATTGCCGCCATTCCAACCGCCCTGGTTCCACCAGCGCCCACAATTCTACTTGGAGGCGGAGCTCGGAGAGATCCCAGTTCGCGATGCACGGGAACTGCGCAGCGCGCGATGCGGACGTGGAGCAGTTTGTGTTCATGGCGGTTTTGCAACCCTGCGGAAAATTCTCCAGACCGCGTGAGTCCTTGTGGGGGCCCGGCTGCAAGTGCAACGGCAGTTGTTGGCTACGCGCAGTTCGCAGGCCCACATGCGACGCCAAGGCTTCCGCACAACTGACCAGCATTGGCCGGAGAGCACATTCTTTTGCGTTGGGCCGCATGATTGGGCCAGTATTCGGATTCGGGCTCTGTGCCTTACAGTTTGTTTACGCTCGAGCGCAGCATGTGGAGTACCTCGAACCGCGCACTGCTTGCTCATGTGCTTGTTTAACCACTTTTAGCACGGACTAAGGGCGTGAGCACCACATCTGCTGCCCCAACCATCGCGATGCCAGGACGAGCCGAACAGCAAGGTGGAGCAGGTGGAGCAAGTGGCGGCAACACCGACCGCCAGCCACTTGCCTGGTCGCCTAAACGCGGGTCCGTCGATCCATTTGGTCATTGCGTACATGGCCTGCCTCTTTGGAGCTAACTTGCAACTGACATGAAAATAGCTCAACAGTGCACGGCAATCATCTTGAACCTTGGCGGTGCCTCTCGCGAACATATTCGCTCCATGAACTTCAGCGATGGCCCAGGGAGGCCTTGTCAACCAACGGCCAATCAGAAAACGCCGTCACCGACCACCTCGAGAATCTTCGCCACCCAATCCGGGCCCCTCGGCGAGAAGTCACGCCGACAGGCATCTTGGGAAATATCGAAGTTCACGAGACGGCGCAGCGGGACCACTGAGGCGTTGGTCTCGCGGTTACTCATGCTGCGACCCCGAGCGTCGCGCAACGGCGGAGCTGAGAAACCGCGGGGAGGCTACAGCTGGCCGCGCCTCCGAACAGTCGGCGCGACCGCCAGCCGACTCATGGCGCTGCCCCAGCCGAGCGGCCAACGACGCACCGCAGCTGGCGCTGAGTTCAACAGTTCCACGACCGCGTTTACGCGCGCCGGGCACATCGTGGAGCGTGCGCTCAACACCATCACCGTCGCCCTCCGCGCACCTCCATCCACCGGAGGCTTCGTAGGCATGGCCAGCGATAACAGTCCGCAACCCATGCAGCAACGCGGCGAGAACGCCGCAGGCTCTTGGCGCGAACATGAGTTCGACCCTTCGGCTGCAAGCACAGCCGCCCTGCAGGGCTTCGGAGGTGCCGCGCTCGCGTTGACAAGTCTCAGCCGGGCGCTTCGCCTCCGCGGGTCGGCTTCCCAGCCGCCGCGCGGCCGCCCGCCGACGGGGCTCGGAGTTGCCTCGACCACCTGAGCGGCGCCAGCGCAGATTTTGAATGAGCTATTGCTTATTCGTCGGAACAAGTCAGAGGTTTGCCCCCATGCAAATCGTCGCCAAGCTCTTTTGGCAGAAGGTACACGGCAAGACGCAATGGAGACGCCACACGAACAGGCCTGCCAGACCAGTCTGGATATTCAAGAAGAACGGACGCGCATACTCGAATCATGGAAGAAGAATGGGCGCAGGCACCCAGGAGTACACTTCGCGCACTTTTCTAGCCCAGGTGTTTTGGCTCAAGACCCGGCGGGAGGGTCGGGCGCCATGGCGGGGCAGTGGGCCCCCCCGCGGCGCCTCCGCGCGCGGCGGCGCCCAGGCGGCGAGGGCGCGCCCGCGGCGCCGCTGCGGGGGCGCGGCCGCCTGAGCAGCGGGGCCCCGGCTCCATCCTGAAGCGCGCCCTGGCCCTGGTCAGCGCGCACTGGTGCATGTAGCGCGACAATTACTTTTGGGCCGATTCCGCCCTGGCGTCGCTGGAGGCTGCCTCATCGCGGGTGCCCTGGGGCCCGCCCCCATCCAGGATTGCGTCAGCTACGACCTCTGCCTCGGCCGGCAGGTCATCGTCAATCCGCGGGGCGCCAGCGGCCCGAAGCTGCCTCCGCTGCCGCAGCTCGCCGGCGCCTTGGAGATCGCGGTGGGCGGCTGCGCCGCGGCAGTGCTGCCCCCCCCCCTGCGGCGACTGCAACGCCGCGTGCTGCTGGGGCCGGCAGCCGCCCTACCAGGAGCTACCCCATGCCCGAGCGCTACGTCTTCAGGCCGTCGCAGGAGCCCCTCTGCCCCGCGCCGGCGCCGGTGGAGGCGGGCGCTTTGCGGCTTTTCAGCCGCGCGCGCGCCGCCGCGCATTTTTTTTGCTGCCTATGAGATGTTGTTCGTTTCTGCAGCCCGGGATGCTTCCAGTCATAGTGGGGGGCCTCCAGATGAGGACTCGCCACCCGAGGGCGCGGCCTACTTCTCCGTCAGCATCCTGGCCACGTCCGTCATGGGCTACGCGCTGCGGCTGTTCGCGCTCGGGGCGATGAGCACTTTGGAGGCGATGGAGTTCTTGCTGCGCCTCTTCATCCGGCGCCGCACCAACGCCCCCGCCTGGCGACGACGCCGCGCGCGGCTCGCGCGTCAGCGCGCCGGCGCCGCCCTCGGCCACAACGCGAGCCTCGCGGCCGCGGGCGCCGCGGGAGCAACCGCGGGGCGCGCCGCTGAGCGTTGGCCGCCGCAGCTCGCGCCGCACCGTCCGCCGCGCTTGCCGCCCCATCCCGTTCCAGCCGCCCGGGTCGCTGCGAGGCGACGCGCGGTTTTCGACGCCGCCTTAGGGTGCCCGGGGGGGGCCCTGAGAGCCCCCCTGTCTCTCCGCGCCCCAGCCGCGGGCGCGCCTCGGCCCTTTCCCCCCGCGCGCCCCGCCGGAACCTCCAGCCGGCACTAAACCGGGCCGGGGGCCCAGAGCCGCGCGACGCTGCGCCGGCCCCGCCTCCGATCGAGGCCCTGTCGTTCGACGCGCCCACGAGAGCGCCGAGGAGGCGCGGCGCGCGGGGGGGAAGGAGGAGCAGGAGCGGCCGCAGAGATATCGGGGGCGGCCGCATCCACTGCCCAGCGGAGGGCTGCAGGTGCGGGCCGGGCCAGGACCGCCGAGGATGGGCGACAGTCGGCGCCGCGATCCCGCGCATCAGCGTGCGCCTCTCAGGACAGCTGCGCGGTGCCGGAGGAGTGGCTTCAGGCGAACCGTCGCGCTCGCTGCCGCGTCTGCGGGCTCTGTGCCTTCGCGCTTTGCGGCGGCGCCCATTCGACGTGCCGCCCGTTCGATTGGCGGCGAGCTCGGGCGCAGCCGCCAGGGGCACCGCCTGCGCAGGCTGCACCCGCAGGCGCGCCCGCCCTGGCTGAGATCCACAGATGCGCAGTTCCCACACTGAAGCACGCGCCCAGGGGGCGTTGCGGGGCGCGGGCCCAGGCGCTGACCCGGTACCTCGCGCAAGTGGCCCCCGCCAACCCCATGGAAGCATGGGCGGGGCTGCACATTCCCCCCAAGTGCGCGCTCGCCGCCCCGCCGCGGCGCGGTCGAGCACGCGCCCGGGCAGCTGCCGCTGTCGCGGCCGACCGCATGGCTCGGTGGGAGCACGGCGAGCGCGCCGAACACTGGACAGGCCTCGCGGAGCCGCAGAACTGGAAACCAGAATTCGACGGGGGCCAGGCAGCAAAGGGCAGACGACTTGGCCCGCGACGGGCTGGACAGGAAGGCGCGGCAGCGCTGACGTCCGAGCCGCTGGCGGACACGACCGCGGAGGCCCGCCGCAAGCCTGAGGCGCCCCACCCGACTGAACCGCCGCCCCCGTCTGGGCCGCCAGCCGGCCTACCGCCAGCCCCCCGCCTGACCAGAGACCAAGTGACCGAGGCCCTCATGTCGTTCCCACAAGGCAGCGGCGCTGGGCCGTCAGCTCTTGCGCGCAGCACATGCGCGACGCCCGCGCACGGGCTTGGCGGCTGGGGTCGGCGGCCTGGCGGCGGTTCTCGGCGGCGGCGGAGTCGGCGGCGGCGGCGCGGCGGTCCTTGGTGCCATCGGCGGGGCCGCAGGCGGCGGCGCGCTCGCGGCCGCGCCCGCGGCGGCAGCCGTTCCTGGTGCTGTGCCTCTTCTCGGCGGTGGAGCGCCAGGCGCGCCTGGGGCTTTGGCGGCGGCGGCCGCGGGCGCGGCCCCCTTGGCGCCTGCAGCGGCTGCTGGGCAAGCGCCCGGCGCGGCCGCGGTCGGCGCGGCGGCGGCTGCTCCGGGAGGCGACCTGAGGATGGCCGTGACCCACGACATCCGTAGGGAGCGGCATCGCGATTCCGGCGACGCCGCGCGTCTGCTCGTGAAGGCCCTGTTCAGCGACTGGCCGATCGGCGGCCCGAGGACGCTGCTGGGGGTGAATCTCTTCATCCATCGCGTTGCCCGGTCTCCGATGGCGCGGCACCTGAAGTGGCGCACTGACGGGCAGCTTCACGATGACGAGCCAGGCGCGGCGAACCATGAGTTCATGTACAAGTTGTTGGAGGTCGGCCTGCGTTACGACCAGCTGCACAGCTCTGACTTGGCTTCGATGGAGCTCGTGGCGAGGGCCATTCAATCCGAGAACGAGAGGTATCGGCACCGTTTCCGGACTTCGGAGTGAGCGAGAATCTGATGATGGGCCTCACGCGCGGTCGCGGCCACGCGTGCGCGGCTCCGCTCCTTCGCGATTTCGTTTCGCAGCAGCTGCAGAAGGATGCGGCCATTGCGAAGGGGCGGCGCAAAGCGCGCGAGGAACGTGCTCTCGCAGCTGGTGGAGCCGATGCTGGACCTGAGAGGCCTCGGAATCCGAAGCCCAAGAAGAAGGGCGGCGGGCGCGGTGCGTCCGCCGCGGAGCGCTGGCGCCATCGCTGCGGAGCGGCCCCCAGACATCCGAAGGTATTGTTTTTTTTCATAGCTGCGAAATGTCTTGGTTTTTGTGGATTGGCTTGGTTTTTGTTCCGGATTGTGCGATGTCTGGGTTTTTGTCAGATGTCTTGGTTTTTTTGTTAGATGTCTTGTTTTTGTTGTCAAATGTCTTGGTTGTTCTAACAAGTATCACAACAGGCCGTAGAAACTCTGCTTCTTCTGCAAATACAATACACGCGCTCGATACACAAACAAAGGAGAC
>CAUYUJ010010247.1:133852-178852 GCA_963575745.1 Prorocentrum cordatum | reverse complement strand
TCATCACCATCATCATCATCATCTTCTTCATCTTCATCATCATCATCATCATTGTCATATCGTCCTCGCTCATCCTCACCGTCCCCTCATCTTCCTCATTCCTCCTCTACCACCACCGTCATCAACAGTGTTCGAACCCAAGGTACTTGCAGGAGCGAGCGATTCGGCGCATCCACGCGCACTACCAGAAGATGACAGGAGTGTGCATCCAGCAGACGAGGGCGGAGCTGGAGGCGCCTCTCTCATCCACCGTGCCACGCCCCCCGCCCTTCTCTGATCCCCGCTCGTCCCTCATTTCCCCTCTCTCATCCTTCTACTTCTCCTCCTCATCATCCTTCTCCTCCTCGCGCCTATCCCGCACTCCTTTTCATCCGCTTCCTCGTCCTCCTCCTCCTTCTCTTCCTCCTCATCCTTCTCCTCCTCGTCCACCCCCGCCTCCGTCCTCTCTTTCGTCATTCTGACCCATCAGCTCTCAGTTGTTCCTCCTCGGATCCCCCCCCCCCCTCCTTCCTGACAGGGCCAGCGCAGATAGGCAGATCACGCCCTACGACAGCGAGGATGAGGAGCAAATTACTGAGGGCGGCTTCCGCCAGATGTTGGCACAGGTCTGCCAGGGAAGAAGCTGACGAAGCGGACGAAGGAGGACGAATGGCGAAGATGGAGGAGAAGGATCGAGAGAGGGAGGAGGAGGATCGAGGAAGAGGAGGAGGAGGTAACACGGAAGATGAGTCAAACCAACGCGTAAGAGGGAAGGCACAGGTGAGACGAGGGGATGAGGGGCAGGCGAGGGAAGAGGAAGAGCAGGAGGAGGAGGAGAAGGAGAAGAATCGAGAATAAGGAGAGATGAGGGGAAACATGCTGAGGAGACGGGGGATGATAATGAAGTAAGGAGGGCGATCAGGAAGAGGATGACTTGAGAGAGGCGCACAAGGGCGACGAGCTCGACCACGATAGTCAAGAGATCGAGGAGCAGGCTGCGCCGCGCGGCAAGATCGAGAGCCCCGCGCCGAAGCGCAAAATCCCATTCATCAAGTCCCTGCTCGCGAGCAGGGTGACGCCAAGGATCGAGGGAACGAGTGAACCAGAGTTCGAGAGGGAGGAAGGACCAGGAGGAGGACGAGCAGCGGCAGCAGCAAGTGAACGATGATACGACGCCAAGGCAGATGATAATGCTGATGATGATGCTGATGATGCTGATGGTGGTGATGATGATGCTGGTGAGGGTGGTGGGATGATGGTGACGATTATGATGATGACGATTATGACGATGATGATGATGATGGTGATGGTGATGACGATGATGACGATGATGATGATGATGATGCTGATGGTGACGATCAGGCAGAACGCGATGGGGGCGCCCTCCAGGCGAGGAGGCAAGTTATGAGAAGGAGGACGATGATCGGTACAAGGAATGATGAAGAGGGAGGAGGATGAGGAAGGGGATGATGATGATGAGGGTGAGGAGGAGGAGGAGACAGATAATGAGGACGTAACCAGAGAAGGTAAAGCATTCAACCGATGAGGTGGATGTGGAGGAGCAGGACGGCACGAGGAGGAGGGCGAGGATGACCTCTTAGGAAGTCGCGGATCAAGGAGAAGACGAAGAAGCCGAAGAAGAAGCAGCAGCTGGAGCAGAAAGAGATGGCGGCCATCAAAGACGAGCCGATGCTGCAGCTGCCGACGATCAAGCGCCCAGCAGCAGCAGCAGCAGCAGCAACAGCAGGCAGCACGCAGATGAAGCGCATGAAGCGCCCAGCAGCAGCACCGAAGGCTTCCTCGTCCTCTTCGCCCCCCTCGTCCCTTTTCTCCTCCTCGATCACTCACTTCCCCACGCCTAGGCAATACTCAATCCCGCATCCATGTGTGCAGCTCCGTCCCTCTGTACTGGTTCCTATGCATGCTCGCACGCGCACCTACACGCATGCACGCATACACACATACATACATACGTACATACGTACATAAATACATACATACACACATACACACATACATACATACATACGTACGTACATACATTCATACATACACACATACATACATACATGTCTACATATATACACGTATATGCATACATACATACAGGCATACATACATCCATACACACATACATATACACACATACAAACATACATACATGCCTACATACCTACATGCCTGCGTATCTGTATGTATACATGCATACATACATACGTGCATACACACATACATACATGCTTACACACACGCACATACGCACACACATACATATATCTAGATATTTGTGTGTATATATATGTGTCGCAACCATATATATATATATATATGTATGCATCCATTCATACATACGTACACGCATACCTACATGTAGACATACAGTCATGCACACATAACACATACATGTATGCATGCTTACGCAACCGACTATGCACATATGTATACATGCATGCACAGAGTCATGCATCCATACACACATGATGCATGCATACATGCACACGCCCACACACATGCATACATACATGCACACACGCCCAAGTATGTATGCATACATGCACGCATGCATACATAGAGTCATGTATACAAACATGCATGCTTACATGAAAACAGCAATTCATACATACATGTATCGATCCATCCACGTATGCAGACATGCCTGCCGATACATCTATATATATACATATAGTCACAACCATACGCCGTGCACACCTACAGGCATGCATCTATACCAGGTGTATGTGTGCAGACTGCATGCAGACGTGCATGCAGGCATACACATCCATGCATGCATACATGTGTATAGATCTGCCATGCACGCATGTACATATCATCGATTTCCGCATGTAGGCAGAGCTGGCGCAGCCAGTCGACGCGGAGGGCGCCGAGGTCCAGGAGATCGAGGAGGGCGCCGTCCAGGAGATCGAGGAGGGCGCCGAGGTCCAGGAGATCGATGAGGGCGCCGAGGTCCAGGAGATCGAGGAGCAGGGCGCCGAGGTCCAGGAGATCGATGAGCAGGGCGCCGAGGTCCAGGAGAGAGGGGGCGAGGTCCAGGAGATCGATGGGCAGGGCGCCGAGGTCGACCAGGAGATCGAGGAGCAGGGCGCCGAGGTCGACCAGGAGATCGAGGAGCAGGGCGCCGAGGTCCAGGAGATCGATGGGCAGGGCGCCGAGGTCGACCAGGGGATCGAGGAGCAGAGCGCCGAGCTGCCAGACGGTACCAGGGCTCGAAGGAGCGCGGAATGGGGGGGGGGCGGTCGAGGACCACTTCGTTTTGAAAAGTCGGTCTTGCATGCCGTGACTCAAGATCCTCCTCCCCCCATCCTCCTCCTCCTCCTCCTCCTCCTCCCCCTCCTCCCCCATCCTCCTCCTCCTCCCCTCCTCCTTCTCCTCCTCCTTCTCCTCCTCCTTATCATCAGCGTCCTCAGCTTCATCAGCATCACCATCACCGTTAGCATCATCGTCATCAACATCATCACCATCACCATCATCACCATCCTTTCCTTACTCACCACAAGTCAAAGAGGCTCCCAAGGCCCACGGGGGGGGCAGGAGGGACAGGGAGGAACGGTCAGCCAGCGCAGGCATGGTGACGATCCAGGTCGGCGGCGAGTTCTATAACATCAAGATGAAGAGGACCCCCCTGCTCCTTCTCCTCTTCCCCCTCCTCCTCCTCCTCCTCCTCCTCGTCGCCACCTCCTCCTCCTCCTCCTCCTCATCCTGAACTCCTCCTCCTCTTCCTCCTCTTCCTCCTCCTCCTCCTCCCCTTCCCCCTCCTCACTGTCGTTCTCCTCATTGTACTTCCCCACCCTCGAGGTCCACGCACTTGTCCTCGGTGACAGGGGTAGTGGATCTCCAGGGCGGTGATAAGGCAGTGGGGATCTGCCCTACCTTCACTACCATGCCCGCGCTTCTGCGGGCTTGGGGATGAAGGAATGCAGAATTCGAAGAGGAGGGGTGCTGAGAAGATCAGCACTATCGTGTTCAGGGCGACCACGGACGACGAAGTGGCCGACGTGGGGCGAGAGCGACAATGCCAAGGAGCTGAGCGAGACGTGCATGAAGGACACCAGGGGAAGGAGGACGAGGAGGGGAGCTGATCGAGCGGCTGCAGGATGGCGGGGAGGGGGGGGGGGGGAAGGAAGGGGGAGGATGGCGATCAAGAGGTCGACGCAGAGGCGAGCTCGAGGGGGATGACTATTTCAGACCGTCCTCCCTCTTCTTGGCTCGTGGCTACACGGGCCCTTGTTTCCTCCCACTCCTGCAGCCTTTCAGTCCTCCCATGACCCACCGTCCTCATCCCTCGTATAGTTCCAACTCCCACCTCCCATCGTCAATGCAATCCCCCCCCTCCGCCCCCTCCCCGCATGGCCCCGAAGTACGTCATGCAGGAGATCATCGAGAAGCCGACCGTCACCAAGGCTGTCGTGAGCTCGTACAGGAACAGTGTTGTGAACGAGCTGCGCTCCTCCAGTGGATCCTAGGTGAGATCCTGGGCCTAAGAGGACGAAGGAGGAGACGTATAAGGAGGAGAGAGGAGGAGGAAGAGAAGTATAAGGAGGAGAGAGGAGGAAGAGACATATAAGGAGGAGAGGGGAATGCCAGCAGGATGAGAGAGGAGGAAGACAAGCATAAGATAGCGCGGGATGGGGCTGGGAAGGACGAGCTCGGAGGAGGGTGGAGGGGAAGAAGCACATAAGGATGATCGGGAGCACTGAACTTCAAAATCTACACGTTCGAAGCATCTCCCTGCGGTGCCAGGGTCACTTGGGCAAATCTGTGCCCGCGCGACCCTGACATCACAAAGCAGCGAATGGTCTACGTCGTTCCGCATCCTTCTGCTCTCATCTGCTGCTGGTGCTCCAGCCTTCCTAGCGCCTGCAACCCTTATCTTCCTGAGGCCCCAGCTGACGGAGTTTCGGTGCACATCTGCCATGTGTATCATCGCGATTCCTTCCCAGAGGTGACGACACATCGAGAAGATGACCTGCTACGTGTGGGCCGTGGCATGGCCCAGGCCAGCATCGGGCCATACTTATCCCCTCGATCCCCAGTCCTTTGATGTATCTATATATGTACATACATACACGATTAGTTTCATCACTCCTCTTCGAGCGCCTTCTCCACGACGTGCGCCTCCCACTCCTCGTGTTTACCTCCTCGCTCGTCCCTCCCCATCCGCCCTCCATCGATATAAACTCCCGCGCCTTTCTGCAAGAGTTCTCCTCCTCCTGCTAGACCCATCCCTGCTTCCTACTCTCACACATTCATCCTCTACACCTCTTCCTTCCCATGCCCTCACTTCTACCTCAATCGTGCCCTGACCAGGCGACGTATACTACTGGTGGTGCACTGGTGGAGCTGAGCGCCCCCGCGGCTCCGCATAGCCCCCTTCATTTTTGGAGGGCGAGAGGAGCTAGGAGAGAGAGAGGGAGAGAGAGAGAGAGAGAGAGAGAGAGAGAGAGAGAGAGAGAGAGAGAGAGAGAGAGAGAGAGAGAGAGAGAAAAAAAAAAAAGAGAGAGAGAGAGAGAGAGAGAGAGAGAGAGAGAGAGAGAGAGAGAGAGAGAGAGAGAGAGAGAGAGAGAGAGAGAGAGAGAGAGAGAGAGAGAGAGAGAGAGAGAGAGAGAGAGAGAGAGAGAGAGAAGAGCGAGAGAGCGAGAGTCTCAAGAGACCGCATGCGCATTATGTTGCACGCGCGCTGACGGACCAGCTCGAGCGCTGGCAAGATCAAGCGCAGGCCGCGAGGCACAATAGTTGCCCGCCCCCCCCTCGAGTCCAGGAGATTCCAGCTCGAGAACGCTCGTTCGATAGAACGATGTCCAACGCCCCCTCCCCCATGCCACAACCCTCCTACCAGCCTCCCTCCCTCGAACTTCCCTTCCCCCTCACGTCGACGCTGTCCCCCTCGCTGTCCCTCGAGTTGCGCTCTCCCGAGAGGCCCCTCTGCAGGATGATTTCAGAATGCATGCGCCATGGGCGCCAAACGGTTCGTGCACACGGGCACCCGCCTAGGACCCCCAAGGATGGTTCAGGAGTCGAGTCTCTGAGGATGCTTCAATCCTGCCTCGCATACGCAGCGAGATCCTCGAGTGATGTATGTTTGTCTGTATGTCTGTATGTCTGGGTGTCTGTATGTATGTATGTATGTATGTGTGTATGTATGTAATTGTGTTCAGGATGATTCAGGGGTCGATCGAACGGACAAGGAGGTGGTGCATAGGACCACTCGGACGATTGCGGCCTGAACGTTGCGATCGGTGCATGGTCTTGCCTTGCGCGCAGTTCTGGGATCGAACACGGTGGGATTCCAGCCGCGCTCGAGCCGGGGAGCACTCCGACTGGTGACATGGGGCTGGGGATTTGCTTGTTTGCATCGTCATGTGTGCGCTGCGTTCGGAAGTGGACTGATGTGGCAGTGCATGATGAGCAGGTTGCGTAAGCCATGCAAGCCACCACTACTGTACAATCACCAACCACCCGACACCACCCACCCAACTCGTCCACCGAACCGTCGACCCAGCCCAACCACCACTACCACCACTACCACAACCCGAGTACAGAACAACCACCACTGCCGAACAACCGAACTCACATAATCCACGAGCTCACACCCCACACCCACCTCGAACGCACATGAAACTGATGCATGCGATGTCCAACATGTGATCGACAACCCCACAACCCAACCAATGTATTGCATAAACGAACTAACAACCCAGCACACCACCCCTGGCAACAAACCCAACGATCTGAAATGATTGCATGTACAGCGCGCGCCCGTGTTTTTAATATGTTTCTTCTGCGTACTGACGCTAGAGTATGTGGCTTCAGTGCGTTGCTGCCCGAGGGCGAAGAGAATAACATCAGATCTGAACACAAACGCACACGCGCACACCACCACCACCACACCACCACCACCACCACCACCACTACCACCACCACCACCACCACCACCACATGATGCACGGACGCGTGCCCGCACGCGCGCGCTCCCCCCCCCCCTGCCCCCCGCCGCCAGGTGCACATGATTGTGCTGGGCTCCGGAGAGGACCGCTGCATACATGCATCGATCGACCTGCGGATTTCCAGCCGCGCTGATCGACCACTGCGTTCGGAAGTGGACACTTTGGGGTGTGAGGTGTTGCGTTATGGTTGGGGCACGGGGATTATAGTCGGGCTCAAGCGCTCGCGCGGCTCGATCGCTGAGGATTTCCCAGCCGCGCTCGATTGCGCTGCGTTTGGAAGCGGTCTGGAGGTTCGGTGGCGGCGGGGTGATCATCGGGCGGGCGTATACGGGGCGATCGGCGGGGGCGCGTTGGTCGTGGGGGGGGCGTCGGGGGTTCGGTGGCGGCGGATTAGCGGGCTTTCGGCAAAGGTGCGTTGGCGGGGGTGCGTCGACAGTTGGGAGACGCGGGTGCGTTGCGGGTTTCGGGCGGGCGGTGGTGGTTTCATGTTTTTTCATGTTTTTTTCATGTTTTTTCATTGTCATGTTTTTTTTCATGTGTTCTCATGTTTGTTCATGTTGTTTCATGTGTTTTTCATGTTTTTTTCAGCGTCATGTTTTTTCATGTTGTTTCATGTTTTTTCATGTTTTCATGTTTTTTTCATGTTTCTTTCATGTTTTTCATGTTTTGTCCCGCGTCATGTTTTTTCATGTTTTTTCATGTGTTTCATGTTTGTTCATGTTTCTTTCATGTTTTTTCATGCTTTTCCATGTTCATGTTTTTCATGTTTCTTCATGTTTTCATGATTTTTTCACGTTTCTTTCATGTTGTTTCATGTTTTTGTCCCGCGTCATGTTTTTTCATGTGTTTTCATGTTTTTTCATGTGTTTCATGTTTTTTCATGTTTCTTTCATGTTTTTCATGGTTTTTCATGTTCACGTTTTTTCATGATTTTTCATGTGTTCATGTGTTTTCATGTTTCTTTCATGTTTTTTTTCATGTTTTTTCCCGCGTCATGGTTTTCATGTTTTTTTTTTATGTTCTTTCATGTGTTTCATGTTTTCATGTTTCTCTCATGTTTTTGCATGTTTTTTCATGTTCATGTTTTCATGTTTTTCATTGGTTTTCATGTGTTTCATGTTTTTTTCCCATGTTTCTTTCATGTTTTTTATGTTGTTTCATGTTCGTGTTTTTTCATGTTTTTTTTCATTTTTTTCCTTGTTTTCGTGTTTTTTCATGTTTCTTTCATGTTTTTTTCATGTTTTTCATTTACTGTGCTTTCATGTGTTTTCATGTGTTTTCATGTTTCTTCCATCGCGCGCGCGCATGTGCCCCATCACCTCCCCGCCCCCGCGCGGCCGCCCTGGCCACCCCCCAGATCGTCCAAGGACCCCGCACACACCGCCCCCAGCCCCCGCGATTGCACCCATCAAACCCAACTGCAGCAGCCTCGCAACCGACGCGACACACCAACCACCACCACCGCCAACACCTACAAGCACCATCACCACGTCGCCACCACCACCACCACCACCACAACCACCACCCACCCACCACCACCACCGCCACCACGACCCACCACCACCACGCGCACGTACGGTGGTACCATATATGTATGCACTGCCGCTTCGAACCAGCGCGGCCCGCGCATTTGGGCAACAGGTGAGGCGCCGCGCTGGCGCCATGCCCCCGAAGCGCAAGAATGCTGACCAGAAGGCCTCCTGTCCAGAACTGCCCCGCTCGAGTCCGGAGGGGTCCTCGATCACCGCGCGTCGACTTCGGTACGCGTGCAACTCGGGTTGCACTCGCACCGAAGTCGACGCCCGATCGGGCGACGAAATCTATACATATACTGGTACCCTGGTCAGGCCCATTCTGGACCCAGGATATATGCATATCTATGCACAGCTGCATATATATGCGTGTGTATATATACACATATACATGGCACGCCATGTCCAGGGAACAGTGGATATGTATAGATTTCGTCTCCCTGAGCTCGGGAGCTAGAGGACCCAGGAGGCGATGAGGACGCTTGCGCCGCGCCCTATCGGAGGCGAAGGCGGCGGCTGCAGCGGCGCCGAACAAGGAGAAGCTGAAGCGGGCCAGGGAGGCGAACACAGAGCACGAAAACGCGCTGCAGCGTTTACGGCGCCCTGTGCTCTAATGACTTATGAGCAGGTGGGGATGAGGAATAGGTGGGAACACGTGGGAAGGAAAGGAGCAGGTGGGAATGAAGGGAACATGTGGCGGGAAGGAGGAATGTTGTACTTGGTCTGAGCAGGTGGGAAGGAGGGATGAGGTAACGGAGCGAATGAGGAGGCGAGGAAAGGATGACAAACCAGGTTGAAAAAAAGGAGAGGATGAATTGATGAATGATGAGGACATGAGGATCGAAGGAGGAGTGATGGACATTCGAGGCACGAGGGCCGAGGAGAAGAATGGAGGGATGAGGATGAGGAAAGAAATGAGGGGATGAGGATCGAAGAGAAGAATGGGGGGATGAGGATCGAAGGAGGGATGAGGAACGAGGGGAGGAAGGAGGATATCATCACCCCAGGTACCACGCAAAGAAGACCAAGACGGAGCTGCACGATGAGTTCAAGAAACTCAGCCAGGACAGAAAGGACCACTGGCTGCGGCGCTGGCAGGAGACAGGCTCGACGAGAGGGCTCTGAGGAAGGAGGATATGAGGAGGAAGGGGCAACATTACATGGCAGGTTTTAATGCTATGCATAAATTCATGCATGAGCTCATCGTTGGTTTTAGTACTAAACCCTGCATTTTTTAAACATGATCCGCACGCAGAGCATGCATTAAAAAACTGCACTGTACCAAATGATCGGGCCCGAGAAGGAGCTACCTGACGGAGAAGGATGAGGAATATGAATATGAACATGGCGCGGAGGAGGGTGAGGGGAAGAAGATAAAGACGTCGATGATGAGGATGAGTGGTCAAAAAAAACGATGCTGAAAAATAAGCATGAGGAAGAAGATGAGGAGGAAGAAGGATGACGATAGTGAACATATAGCATGAGCGATAGGCAACTTCGACTTCGTGCAAGTCGAGAAGCAGGAGTACGAGGAGAGGCTCAGGAGCAGCGGCCACGATGACAAATGGTACACGAAAGACGAGCTGCTGGTGAGTTTCGGTTACAACGCAGCCTTGCCCGACCGCCCCATGTCTGCGAGGAATCGTTGTTTCTCTTGTTTGCTTGAAGGGGGCGCCGAAGGATGGAGTGATGATGGAAGAGGGGTGCGAGGCTCGAATGATCTAAGGAGGGAAGATGACATCGGTGAGGAAAGGTGGGAATATGAGGATCGATTGAAGGACCTACGAGTGAGATCGATGGATTGCCGATGGGGGGATTTGATGAGAGGAGGAAGGAGGGAGTGAGGAGGCGAGATCGATTGGATGATCGATGAGGGGATCCACGAGAAGATCGACTGATGATCAATGGGAGGATGGGGGACTCGCCTACAGACAATACGCTGAAAAAAGGAACAGTTTGGGTTCGGAGGGTACTCGATGTTCCTCAGGTCCTTCCATGTCTGCTCCATGATACCCTCGCAAGCGTTGTTAGTCCTAGGGGTCTCGTTCCTTATCCATCGTTCCTTAATTCAGCAGCCCGAGTGCAGGGAGTAAACATCGAGCCTATACAGGGCCGTGGCGCGCGCCGAAGCTATCATCGCTACCTGCAGGGCGTGCCGTGGACACGTGAAGGTGGGCAGGATGAGGATAAGGATGATGGGGGAACAGAGAAGCTAGATGAGGAGGGAGAGGAGGGGGAGGAGGAGGAGGAGGAGGAGGGGGAGGGGGAGGAGGAGGAGGAGGAGGAGAAGGAGGAGGAGGAGGAGGAGGAGGAGGAAGAGGAGGAGGAGGAAGAGACCGAGAGAAGATGAGGATTCTAACAAATACGTGTATCCAGGCTGAGGGTGATTTGACCTAAACAAGATTTATGTGTTTCGTAGTTGTGCCCTCGATTTGCCAGGCCCTGGAATTGTCAAAAAAAAAAAAAAACACTCAGATGAAAATCCAGCCCTGAATAAGGACGAGGATGAGCAGGAGAAGGGGCAGCCCAGGTGGACAGGCAGCACGGTGAGGAGGTCTTCAAGCGAGTTGAAGACTACGAGCGGGTCTCCACCAACCACGGCCAGAGGCTGCAGACCAGCTTGACCAGCGACCAGCAGCCGGTGGAGCCCGTCAGGCGCGACCTTGCTGGTCGCTGCTCGCAGGCCAGACGGGAGGGAGGGATCGAAATGGATTAGCTTCGAAGTGGAGGACGGAGGACGAGAACCTCGAATAACAATATTCCCGTGACTTGCGTGCATCTGTCCTGTTCGAGGTCCTCGTCCTCCAACCTCCTCTCCGAGCTCATCCATCCCCGATTCCTCGCTTCTGGCGGAGGCCCTGGACAGCGGTTCGGACGATGGCGACTCCGACAGCAGCGACGCTGATGATGAGGACGCTGAGGGAAAACATAGATGATACAAATATGATGCCATAATGTTCAGATGGGTAGGCTGTCAAGGAGGTGGGGGTAGGAGGAGGTAGGATACATGGATCAGGACGCTACGGATTTTCCAGGGTGCCAGGAAGGGGACGAGATGAGCAAGAGGAAGGAGGATACTGAGGAGGAGGAGGAGGAGGAGTTGTGACATAAGGAGGGGGGTACGAGAAGGAGGAGCGTGATACGAGATGTGGAGGATGATGCGATGAGGGTGGGAATACCTCGAGGAGAATATGATAATCAACCCTCCATCCCCATGATTAGGGAGATGGAGAAGTCTTGAGTATCCTATTCCCCAAGCCCAGGACGAGCCTGGAGCAGCAGCGACGCCCTCGACAGCAGGATCCATCCAGATCGGCACCAGCGTGGCCACGAACCTGGGAGCTGCTACCCACCTCCACGCGCTGCTGTCTGGCTGGAAGGTGGGAGGAGGAGGTGTTGATGATGATGGTGCTGCTGTGGCTGATGGTGAAGCTGATGGTGGTGAGTGGTGAGATGATGCTGATGATGCTGATGATGGCAAGGTTCATGGTGATGGTGATGATGACTAGCATTATGATTGCAAGTCGCATTACTACTCCACTTGAGTTTATGCTGGTAATGTTGTTGAGTATGCTGATTATGATGATGATGATGACGATGCTACTGATGATGCTGGTGTTGATGCTGATGCTGATGTTGATGATGATGATGCTGCTGATGATGACGATGATGATGATGATGATGATCAAGACGATGATGATGTCAATGATGTTGTTGATGCTGCTGCTGATGATGATGATGCAGACGGCCGACCACGGGCCCCGTTCCAGCCAACTGGAGGGATGCTTGGCCCTCTGACGAGCAACGCTGCAGCTGCAGTGGAGGTAGCGGAGGACTAGGAGTGGGAATGATCATGAATGAGGAGGCGAATGCACGAACGAGGTTGGGAAGGACGACTGGAGCAGGCGAGAGGAGAGAGGAGAACTCGATGAGCAACAGCAGGATGAAAAATGAGGGGGGAGGATGGCGAGGAGGAGCACGAGGACGAGGATTGGAGGAAAGAGGACGAGAAGATGAGGACGAACTCGACTAATATCGAGGGCGGAGGTGTCCGAGATGCCCTGGTTGCAGCCGTGGCACGTGCAGCTCGAGGAGAATGTCTCCGCGCTGGAGTTTGCGAAGGATGCGTTGGTCTACCATGTGCAGAACAGGTCGGTCGCATCAATCCTCCTCCTCCTCGTCTTCCTCCTCCCTCTCCGCCTCCTCCCCTCCACCTCGTCCTCTTCCTCGTCACAACTTCTCCCAACACAATCCCCTCATCGCCTGGTCCCCGAGGCCCAAGTGATGACGGATTGGTCTCGCATCGCTCTCTTTCCAGGTCGTCCGAGGCCGACATGAACTACAACGAGTGCGTCGCTGCCATCACAAAGGCCATCAGCGGGCGAAGAGGGAGAATGACGAGGAGGGAGTGGAGGAGGAGGAGGAGGAGGAACAGGAAGAGGATGAAGCAACGGAAGACGCAATATTGACAGATCCTCCCACTCGTGATCGCCTATCCCGTTGATCCCTCCATGGGCGCAACGGTCGAGGGGATCGCGAGAGGGGGCGGGGACTCCAGGCGAACAGCTTCTACCAGATGATCCTCCCTGTCCAGCAGTCCGTCGCCGCGGCCAACACGCAGATCGCACCGCCGTGATCCACCACCCCGACCCGAGCGCAAGTTCGAGAAGAGGGAGGATCCGGTATCACCGCAAAGGAAGAGAGAATGATGAAACAATCGGCGGGGGGGTGACGGAAGGAGGGGTGACGGAAGGACCTCCAGATGAGGGTGATATCTTCGAGGGCAGTGATCGAGTGATCAGACCTCCTCTCGATAGTAAGGGGGCCCTCGAGGGGCTCATCGGCCATGTTTCTCGGCCATTCTGAAGGGTGGGCGCCTAAACATTTCAACGCCCCTTGTCCCAGTCAGAGACGGGCCCGCGGATGGGGGGTACCCCCCCATATGCGCGGGCCCGTCTCTGACCCTGGAACCTTTTCTTCGTTTGGGGGCCCGAGGCCATGCCCAGAGCCCGAGGCCGTCTCTGACCCTGGTGCCCTTCCTCGTTCGGCCGAGGCCATGCGAAGGCCGACGTTTCGGACCGATCGGTCCTAGTTTGCTGGCGCGCGACGTGCGCGACGTTACAGCTCGAGCAAGGCGAGGAGGGGCTCGCCGTGCATCGCTCGAAATAAGCGACGCGTTCTCGAGAATTGCACGTCTCCTCCTCATGCCCTTCTTCAGTCGTCTTCCTCCGCCACATTACCCCCCTCTTCTTCTTCATCCTCCTCCTCCTCCTCGTCCTCCTCCTCCTCCTCCTCCTCCTCTCATCATCATCATCATCATCATCAGCATCATCATCATCATCATCACCATCATCATCATTCTCCTCCTTCCAAGTTTAGTGTACCTCCACGCGTAGTGTTTACACGCCCTGGTTGCAAGTACCCTCCCAGCTTGATTGTCTGAGGAGGGCGTGGCACTCAGCTGGTGGAGCATCATCTCGCCCGCCCGATCCCCATCCAACCATTCCCGCCCGACCCCCTGACGCTCCTTCCTTCACCTCCCGTACTGGTGCAGGCATCCTTGCAGAATGCTCTGCACTGAGTTCGTTAATGGTGCTACGTGGGTCGTCCCGAATACGCTCGCGTGGGCACTCCAAGTGTTGCTGATCACCCATCCCCAGTTCTACTAACGAGGGGCGAGAAGGGATGCCAGTGGACATACGCACATCATATTATGGAGGCGTGGAGTGGAGGAGCCAATTCTGTTTTTGAGAGGGGCCCCAGGGTCAACAACGTTTGGTGACGCCTCCCTGGGAGCTGGGGGCCTCTATACCTCGCATGGAGGAGGGGGGAGAGACATCATTGAACACCTCGCCACATCCATCATCAAATGCAATCATGCTGCATCTTGAAGATGTGTGCTGTTCCAATGCGTACCTGTGCATCCTTGCTTTTGCTGACCAGGTGGGGGCAAGTTCCAGCTAGGGGAGTTCAAGGAATTGTTGACGCTTCGCGTATCCCCACCAGCCCATCCAGAAACGATGCTCAGGGGAGTTAAGGTGATCAGGGAAGTCGGGGAGCATGCAGAATAACAAAGGGCGGGGGAAGCTGTCACAGACCCCGAGAGGGGGAGGATGGAAGAGGAGTCGTCGTCGTCGTCGTCGTCGGAGGAGGAGGAGGAGGAGGAGGGGGAAGAGGAGGAGGAGGAGGAGGAGGAGGAGAACGGAGAAGGAGGAAGAATCGGAGGAGGAGGAGGAGGAGGGGAAGGAGCTTCTTGGGGGTCTTTTGAGGGCCTCTTGGAGGGCTTTTTGGGCGCCTTGGGGCATCTTGGGCGCCTCTTGGGACCCTCTTGAGGCGCTCTGGGGAGCCTTCGGGGCGCTTTTGGGGCCATCTTGGAGGGAGTCGATCAAACAAGAGGGGGGGTTTAATTAGCGCCCCCCCTCGGAAGCCCCTAAAATCGCCTCTTGGACCCCTCTTGGAACGCTCTTGGAGTGCTCTTGGGCGCTCTTGGGGCCGTCTTGGGGCTCTTTTGGGGCTCTCTTGGGGCCCTCTTGGGCCATCTTGGAGCCATCTCCAGGCCTCGGATGGCCATCGGAAGCGAAAAGGCGAGAAAGCAAAAATCATTGATTTTCCTTAGGTTTTGGGACGATTTTGGCCTCTTCGGGGCCTCCTTGGGGAGCTGTTTGGCCACTTGGAGTTATCTTGGGGCCGTCTTTGGGCTTCTTGGAACCATCTTAGGAGCCATCGTGAGCGATCTTGCGCTATCTTGAGCCATCTTGGAGCTCATCTTGGGTTCTCTGAGGCGCTCTTGGAGCCGTCTTGGGCCATCTTGGACGCTCTAACTACCCGCGGCCCCCCCCGTCCAGGTCCAGGGGAGGGGGTAGGGGGAGGGGTAAACCCCTCCCCAAGGGGGAAGAGGGAGGGGTGGAAGAGGATCTGTTCTAGACCACCTACGCCCAGAGGGCTGGTGGGACTTGCATCGTCACTGCGCGCGTCCTGGGGCCATCGACGCTAGAACTGATAGGATACCATGGTTTCAAACAATAAGTTGTGGCTGTTCACTTGAAGCGTTCGGTTTCAAACAATACGTTGTGGTTGTTCACTTCAAGCGTTCGGTTTCACTGGGTTTGTCCGTAAGCGTTTCGGTTTCAAACGATACGTTGTCGTTGTTCACACATGTCAGCCCGCGCCGCTGCAGCCCTGCTCTCCACCGACGCTGGAGGTGGAGGGGGTCGCGCGGGCACTGGAGGCAGTGCTGGTCGCGCTCCTGGTGTGGGCGCTGGAGGCAGCCCCGGTGTGGGCGCTGGAGGCAGTGCGCGTCGCGCTCCTGGTGTGGGCGCTGGAGGCAGTGGGGGTGGCGATCCTGGCACTGCAGGCCAGGGCGCGTCGGCGGTTGAACCACAGGGCCCTGGTCCGAGGGATGTGGTTTGTATACGAGTGTATGTATGTATGTGTATGTATGTCTGTATACACATATGTATATACGTATACATGATTATGTATATATATATATATATCTATATATATACATGTATGTATGTACAAATGTATGTACATACATCTATACATACGTGTGCGTATACACATGTAAACCTGTTTGTAGGAAGGGACGGTAAGGTGACCTTCCCCTCGAATGACGTTTTAAATCCCGTCTAGATCCCGTCTGTCAGGGCCCTGTGTTTGAACCGCCGAAGCAACGGATCTGGCCTCCGAGAGTACGTGGTGGACAGGCACCGCCGTGGCCTCTGGACGGCCACTGACGCGTGCATTCTAGCGCACCACGTCACTCATGCAGGCCAGCCCCGTGGAGTATAGCATCTTCCATCCCCCACCTCCCTCTTTTTATTTTCTCTCTCTCTCTCTCTCTCTCTCTATCTCTTCATGTTCTCCCTGTCTCCTCCCTCATCGCTGTCCTCCACTCATCCCCCCTCTCCCCTGCACACTTCCTTTTCGCCCCTCCCCTTGCATTTGGAAGATGCGAACACCCCAGCGGTTTTGCAGGGGGCACTGGCCTTGAAGACTTAGCCCGCGCTCCGGGTCGTGGGCATTATGCTGAGCACATTAGGCATGCACTGGGTGAGAGACGCGCTGCATCATTTTACACGTGTGCCGTTCCCATGTGGAGCAAACATACGGAATCGAGATACTTGAATAAAGATTTCCCCATCAGCTTACCACACGAGAGGTTTTTCGAGCTGCTGGAGCAACGTCCTGCAGATTTCAACACTGTTGATATTAATGATTTGCCTGGGACGCATGCTTCGCACCCTGTTGTTTTAGAAAGAGGACACGCAGACACCGTTCCTCTCACGCTATACTCAGACGGAGTTCCGTTCTCGAAAACAGATTCATTTATTTGCTGGTATTGGAGTTCGGCTGTGGATCCCAGCAGAAAACGACATTTGATTTGCACTGTTAAAAAATCTGACCTTTGCCAGTGCTCGTGCAAAGGGTGGTGCACGATGCAAGTAATACAAAAGGTGATCGCCTGGTCATTCTCGGCGCTCGCCGCTGGCACGTTTCCGTCCCTGGACCACAACCAAAAGCCTTTTTCCCAAGAGCTTCGCGAGCTCCACCGCGGCCTCCCCTTCGGGAAATATGGCGCTCTCGTGGAGTATCGCGCAGACTTGTTAGAATATGTTTCTTGTTTCGGTTTTACAAATTGGGCGCACGTTCAGCACCCATGTTTTTGTTGCAACGCATCCCGCGCTGATATGTTTAATTTTGCCCGCACGTTGGCCCTCTGCCCTTGGCGCCCCCGCCAGCGTAGCGATTTTAATGATGACCTCGGGGCGTGCGTGACCAAAAGGTACGTGCAAAGTCGTGCCCAGCTGCGCAGGCTTCTAAGGTGCATGGAGCTTTCGCGCAAATATGGTGGTTTTGCGCAAGTGAGGCCGTTTCCAGAACTTCATTTGCCCGTGGGGTGGATCGTCATTTGCGACGAAAACCTACTTGATTGGCACGCCCTCGTGGGCACAGGTGGGTCCATTGGCGTGGATATGCCAGGCTGGCCCACGTTTTTCAACGCTGCAAACACTTCCAACATTAAATTCTGGAGCCCGCTGTTCACCATCAGAGGGTTTAGTGTCGATTGCCTTCACCTCGATTGTATGCACGTTTTCGACCTCGGCATCAGCCAATATGTTGCTGGCGAGGTCATGCTGAAACTAATTGACGCAAGTTTTGCGCAATCTGCTGAAGAACGGGGGCCCGCACGCATGCCGAGTTCGCAACCTACCTGCTCCTCTCACTTCTGAGATCCTCTGGTCATTGCTCCTCATCCGACGTACTGCCCTCGATCTCCATTCCCATTATCGTCAAAAGGCGTGCTTGGGGGCCCCCATCACCCACTGTGGAGCGGCGGCGGGTCGATAACATGGTTCATTTGCGCAGGCGCCTCAAGGCGCATTATAGAATGCGCCGTATGCCGCGCGGCAAGCATTCAATAATCAACCGTTTAAAGTACAACCAGCTAAATGCTGGCGGCGCGTGCCCCCGCCTGAAGGCGAAAGCTGCACAAACGCGGAGACTGATGCCTTTCATTCGGATTTTAGCGGATGAGAATTGGCGCTTTCTCGGCGCAGGCCATCGGCACCTTCGCCGCGTAGTTTCGGCGCTCGTGGATATGGAAGTCGCCATGAAACGGTCGCCCCGCATAGTGCCGCCAGTTGCTCTCTCACAGCTCCAGAACCACATCGTGACAGCTCTGCGCGAGTGGAAGGCGCGGGGCGGCCACGAAACGCATAAGTTTCACGTGGCCTGGGACCTTGCCAAAAGAGCAAGTACCCAGGGCACCCCCCTTTTTTTATTGGACATATGCGGACGAGCAGGAGAACCGAGTCATGGGGGCAGCTGCGAAAAGCGTGCACGCGGGACCAACATTCTACGTTGCACTGTTGCAAAAGATCTTGCCCGAGGCGCGCTGATCGCAGTGCGCCTCTGGTGGGGAAGATCTTGAGCACGTGTACGCGTGTAATGTTTGCGTCGCGTGCGGGCTCTTCAAATCTGTTCCCTTGGCGCGTCGCCTCCTGTTCGTGACAGAAGAAAATTACTGTGCACCGCATGTGCCCAACAAGGAAAGGGGTTTGCAACAACAGCGGGGCTACTTGACTGCCAAACGCACTTATCGAATCACAACACACACAAACTAATGACGATATGTGCAATACAGAAGCACATCAAACCAACAACAATGCTTATGTGCAAAACGAAACACAACACCAACACACAAAAAAACAGTTGAATAAGAGATTGCGCCGCTTGTCAGAAGAGATTGCTTGTTTTGCCGACTCCTCCTCTACCTCGCCCCCTCCAGCACCCCCATTCGATCCACCTCTCCCACCCGCCCCGCCACCTCTTCCACCCCCGCGACCTGGATGGTCGACGGGTTGGCTGCTGCTGGCCACCCTCGAGGGGCGCGCGTGCCATTTGCGACGTGAGCATTGCCCTGGCATGGTATTTCCTGGCGGTGAGAAGACATTGCGCTGTCGTTCGCATTCCTGGGGGCAGGGGAGGGCAAATGTAGCCCACAATGGATGAGCGGAGATTGCGCTGATTTGTTGTTCGTCGGGCGCCGGCTGCGGGGCAGCCAGGTGATTGAGGCCAGCATGAGCGAATTCTGAGCGCTGCAGATTTTCTACGGATGAAAAAAAAAAAAAGGGAGACGAGATTGCGTTGTTCTTTGTTTTTGCTCTGTCGGTCTGGAGTGCCCGAGCGGCTTCCAGGCGGCCCCTGCGGTGAGGCAGCTGCGCTGCGTGGCCATCGATTTTACTTGTTGCTTCTACGAGTTAGATGAGAAGAGGAGGAGGAGGGAGGAGGAGGGAAGCGGGAATGTGGGAGAGGAGGAGGGAAGCGGGACAATAGATGAGAAGACATTGCGTTGTTCGCTGCTCTGGCACCGAAGTGGCTGCAACGCAGGCGCAGGCTGCTGCGCAACGGTGAACGGTTGAAGCCCATCGCCCAATCCGAGTTTAGAAGGGGTGAGGGTGTGTAGCGGAGAAAGGAGTGAAGGACTGTGAGGGGAAATTTGATGAGAATACATTGCGTTGTTTGTTGCTCGTACCCACACATCGGGTGTCTCGAAAAAATCGAGACGACAATATTTCATGATTGTCTGATTTTTGTTGGCGTGGGATTTCACGCGCAGGCCCTCGGGGCCGCCAACTAACAATTCGAAAGATCGAGACGCCTGATGTGTGGAGGGCACAGGGGGCCTATGGCCTCCTGGCCCAGGCGGCGCCCATCGCGGGCTCACGGACTCCGTGGAGAGCACTTTATGTACCGTTTCACAGCGTTTCACTCGCAACTATTGTGTTGTTGCTACCCTGGCAGAGATTGCTGGGATCGCCACTACGGTGCGCTTGAACGATTTCATCAACAATTTCCATGCGTGGTCGCTGTTTTGGCCCCCTGGGGGAAAGGGACAGGGGCATAGTATTCAGACGGGGTAATGATATACGAGATTGCGTTGTCGGCTGGCCCCGCCGGAACGGGCGCCTGTTTTTTCCAGTCAGCTGCTGCTTTCTCTAGCCAACTTAACGTTCCGAAGAGGAGCAGAGATTGCGTGATTGTTGTTTTGCGTCAGGCGCGCATGCAGCCCACGTGGCTGCATCGCCGCGCACGCGGTGAGCATATTGGAAACCCAGACATCCGACGTCTCAATTTTTTCGAGACGCGGGCCCCCGACCTCCCGACCACTTCCCTGGGACTAGTTTTTCATCCCGAGTGGTTTTTTGACGGTCCCGACGCCCAGCGAGGGCCCCGAGAGGCCAAAAACTATGTAACACCTCTGTTTGTTTTTTTTTCGAGACGCTCAATGTCTGGGAATACTTACAGCGTCGCCACCGCGCGTTATGCAGTTCCATCCTTCCTGAGGGTGATATAGGGAAAATCAGGGAGGGAAAAGGGAGGAATTCAAGGCAGAAGGAGGACAGGTAGGGGAGGTGATGAATAGAAATTGCGTTGTTTGTTTTGTTGCGTGCACGGCACCGCGCTCGACAATTCCATGTCGAATTTCCCGATGACTACGGAGAAGGATCCGAACATACTTGGCGAATAGAGGTGGACACAGATTGCGTTATTGTGCGTTTTCGGTGGCGGGGAAGACCACCGCCGCCAACCCTTCTGCTCGACTTCCGCTTTGCAGGTGTTTCCCTGGCAACGATTGCAAGGAGAATTGGAAAATGGATAGGGAACCGTGTGATAATAATGTAGCACCGTAAATAACAACGCCAACACATACATGAACACAAACACACTGCCATACATTTAACATATACGTACGCATACAGTTGCATTCATGTGTATATATACAAATATGATGTGTTCCACCACCCTTATGTTTCACCACCGTGGGCTGTTTCACCGCCCTGCTGATTTGGGGTCGCGTTTCTTCTCAGGCCTCGGGCCCCTGGCGGCGCCGGCTGCAGGCCTTTGACATTTCCGAGAACGGTGCCCCTGCACGTTCCCGTCCGAGAGCGGTGCCCTACACACTTGCGTGCTACAGTGCAAAACTGAGAGAGAGAGAGGGAGAGAGAGAGAGAGAGAGAGAGAGAGAGAGAGAGAGAGAGAGAGAGAGAGAGAGAGAGAGAGAGAGAGAGAGAGAGAGAAAGAAAGAGCGAGAGAGAGGGAACGAGAGCCAGGAACAATAAGACTCGTCGCTCCTGGCCCATATTTTTCTACATGCGGTCGCCCTTCGGGGCACCGCCCTTCGGGGCGAAGCTTCCATCCCAGGATGAGAAGAGATTGCGTTGTTGTTGCAACGCATATGTCGCGTACGCGCGTGCATTTTTACGATGATCCAGAACTGTTTGCCTTGCCTAAACAATCATCGTCATCCCGCATGTTTACGTATCTGGTGGATTCTCTGTCCGCACTGCCCCCCAGCCCTGACTCGCCAAACTATCCTCTAGGCTTCCGCCTGTGCTCCGGTACCCTTGAGACGCAGAGGCGTTACTACCAACGCCCAACGACGCAGCTCCTAGCTCACAACGCACGCGGTTGCAACAACAGTCTGTTGTTGGACGCTTACATATAATAGAAAAGCTGTCTACATACACACAACATCTTCACAACGAACCAACGACAACATACACGCTATATCACCAGAACTACAATTGTCTCGTTTTTTTTGCAATGTCTTGGTTTTTCTGCTTTGTCTTGGTTAAAAACCATGACGTTCTGGGCGGCATTGGTTTTTTTAGGGCTGTCTGATGTCTGGGCCTGGGGGACCCGCAGGCCGTTCAGCCAGATGATCATACCGGCTCGGCGGACTTCCACCGCCGTGGAGGCGGCCGCCGGCGCGACATGTTTCCGTCGCCGCTTGCGGGGTCAGTTCCCTCTCGATCTGATGCTGGCGGGCGCCGCTCGCAGAGACGCAAGGCTGTTCATGCTCATCATCGGGCTCGGCTAAGCGAGGTCATTGCATCCCTGAATTGACTTTGCGGTTGTCGGAGCGAAGTTGGCCTTCCCGTCAACCAGTGCCAGCGTGCCGCCATTGATCATATGAACACCGCTCTTCATCAGCTGGGACGACTTCCAGAGAATTCTTGACGCTTCGCGCATCCCCACCAGCCCATCCAGAAACGATGCCCCGACAAGTTCAAGAGATCAGGGAAGTGGGGGAGCAACGAGAGGGACAGCCGATCCGTGCAAAGGATGAGGCGGAAGAGGAGGCCAGATGGATAGATGAGGGGGTGGCGAGGAACCGAGCAAAGGAGGGATGAGGAGAATGATGACGCTGGGTGGATGGTTGAATGCCGCTCGGATGCCTCTTGGAAGCCTTTTGGAAGCCTCTTCGGGCGTCTTGAGGGCCTCTTGGCGGTCAATGGGGGCTCTTGGGCGTCTTGGGTGCTTCGGGGGGGCCTCTTGAGTCCGCTTGGGATCCTCTTGGGGAGCTCTTGGGGGCCTGTTGGAGGCCTCTTGGGGCCTCTTGGGGGTCTCTTGGAGCTTCATGGCGGCCTCTTGGAGGCATCTTGGAACCATCCTGGGAGCCTCTTGGGGGCTTCTTGGGGCCTCATGGCGGCCTCTTGGGGCCTCTTGGAGGCTTCTTGGAAGCCTCTTGGGGCCTCCTGGGCGCCCTTTGGGGCCATCTTGGAAGCGATCGATCAAAGAAGAGGGTGGAGTTAATTAACCTTGCCCCCCCAAGAGGCTACAATGGGGCCAATACCATAGTAAAACTTATGATTTTGGCTTCCTCGCCGAGGCCGTTTTGGACGCTCTAACTACAAGCGAACCCCCCCGTCCAGGTCCAGGGGGGGGGGGGGGGGGGGTAGGGGGAGGGGTAAACCCTCCCCGAAGGGGGAGAAGGAGGTTGGAAGAGGAAACTCCCGGAACCACCTACGCCCAGAGGGCTGGTGGGATTATGGAGAGGCGCGTGCTTGCGAGGACGGGGCCCTCGAGGAGCTCCTCCACGGCGCGTCGGTCCACGGCGACCACGCCAATCCGTCTGCGCCCTACAACCGAGAGCACATCTCGTGGCCTGCTCTTTGGCGACCCGCACGTTCACGCTGAGTTCCCGGGTAAGCTCCACGCCCGTGGGATTATTTCGTTCTCGGAGGCGGTGGGCGCCAAGGGTTATGTGGGCTTGCTTTTCGTTCCCAAGAAGAATGCGAGTCAACGCGTCATTTTTGATACACGTATCGCAAAGTTTTCTTTCGGCCGCCTCCAAAGACCAGGCTACCCACAGCCTCTGCTTGGAGCTCGTTGGAGGTGCCTCCGTCAGGCGCCTACATCGCCACCGCTGGCCTGGAGTTTGCGTTCTACCACATGCGACTCCTGGCAGGCATGGGGGATTACTTCACGCTGCCCGCCATCGATGCGACATTCTTGATGGAGGCAGGCCCCGCGGAGTTGCTGTTCGCACCTGGTCAGCTGGTCACCGCCAAGGTTGCGGCGTTGCCGATGGGCTTCTCGCGGGCCCTGCGCCTGCGCCACGAGGCGTCGGCCACCTGCTTGTTGCGCAGCGGGGTGGACCCATCCAACATCATCGTGGACGACCAGGTCGGCATCCAGCTGGATCGGGGCCGACCCGTTGCCGCCGGGGCCTACGTCGACTACGCGATCACCGTCGGCGCCGCGCCCGAGGCGGCCAAACGCCTGCTCCACAAGCTGGTCAGTCATCTCAGGCTCGCGGGGCCGGTACTTCACGATATCTGCGAGGCGTCCGCCAACGTCGAGTTTCTCGGGCTACAGCTGCGCGATGGGGACCTCTCTCACCATCAAGGCCCGAAGCGTCTGGAGGCTGAGGGCGGCGATCAGCAGCCTGCTGCGGAGACGCTGGACGACAGGCTATGCTCTGCGGGCGGTGCGGGGTCACATCACGTGGACCACTATGATCCGCAGAGAGGCGCTCACCACCCTGCAAGCGTGCTACGCCTTCGTGGACACATTCGGCGGCCCCCCGGGGCGGCTCTGGACTTCGGCAATGCGCGAGCTCGAGCTGGTCCGCAACTAGTTGCCCGTGCTGCAGGCGGACACCACCGCTGGATGGCACGGCACTGCCGCGCGCAGCGATGCAGCGCCTTGTGGGCTCGGTGTCACGCGGCGGCGGCTGGCGCCAGGCGACGTGGCCGCGCGCGGCCGCTTCTGAGAGCGCTGGCGGTTCAAGGTGGCCGGTGCCGCCTCCTCTCGCGCGAGGTCGCTGGCGGCGGGATCAGCCGTCGAGAGGAGCAGCGTGAAAAACAAGTTGGTGCCATCTCACAGTTGTCGCCCCCATGCTCACGTTCTCTCACTCAGTCATGCTGTTGGCGGCGGCGATGGGCCGCACTCAGTGGCTGCAGCCTGTCAGGTCCTTCAAGCTCCTGAGGTCCCCTTGGCCCCCGCTGGAGTTGTCTCGGACGGCGTCTTGGACGACGACGCGCTCCCGCGCATGGGCCCCTGCAAGGGCTTCGAGGTCTCAGAGTCGACGGGCAACCCCGCGGATGTCTTGGAGGCAGAGGGCGTCTTGGGCGATTTCAGGGCGAGGTTCAACGAGGCCCCAGCTGCCATGACATGCAGCGAGGGTTGGAGGCCCACAGCGGCCCATCAGGTCTCGAGTCACGCTAACATCCTGTGCTTGGAGGGAGAGGCCCCATGCTTGGCCTACCGACATTTGTTGCGCGACTCAAACTGTGATGGTCGTCGGGTCCTTATTCTTATAGACAACCTGCCCTGAGCTCTTGGAGTGGTCAAGGGAAGAGCTCAGATCATTCATCTTCGTCGTTGTCTTTTGCGTGTATGTGCACTGTCGATCGCCTCGGGCTCCAAGCACTGCGCGCGGCGGGTCGCCTCGGAGCGGAACATGTCCGACGCCGTCAACCGCGGGCGTCATGGCTGGTTCAGCGGTTCACGGGGGCTGGAGGGCCCCCGCCCGAGGCGCGCTGCTGGCCGGTTGCGCGGCGCGCATGCTGGGCTGCCAGGGCGCCGACGCAGCGCGCGGCTCGCGGCCGCCGAGCCTCTCAGCGGCCGCTGCTCAGCGACAGAGGCTGGCGCGCCGGGCAGCGGCGGAGAGGCCGCTCTCGGGAGGCCTCGCCCTGCTCGAGACGCTGGCCGCGCGCTCGGACACCGAGCGGAGCTATCGCCAGCTGCTGCAGACTTTCGTCGACCGGCGCGGGCTCCATCGGCAGACTTGGAGCAGTTTCGAGGAGATCGACCTGATTGTGGCTCAGTACGTCTCGGACCACTACCAGATGGGCGCGGCCTGCAGCATCGGCTCCCGGACGCTGGCAGCAATAGGGCGCGCGACGCCGTCGATGTTCAGAAGAACGGCATCGCCCCCCCCCCCCCCGGGCCTCGAGGGCCTCGGCCGCATGGCAGCGGAGGGCGCCAGGGAAGACGCGGCTGCCATTGCCGCGCGCTGCTGCTCACGCGATAGCAGGCTTAGCCTTCGCGGCCTATCTGAGGCCCACGGAAGCCCAGAGCCTAACCAGGGAGAGCCCGGCGCCGCCGACGCCTGCTGCGGAGGTGCAGCGCCGCGGGCGCCGGGCCGCGCAGTCGTCGATGAGGATGAGGCGCTGCGGCAAGGAGAGCGCGCTTCTGGACGAGATCGCGCGGGCGAGCTCGGAGGTGTTCGCCTTCGGAACGCTGGTCGAAGCCCACTTCGCGCAGCTCCCAGAGCCCAGTTTCTACCGAGCCGCAGTCCTGTGCCCAGTGCCCGCGGCGGTGATGCGCGCGCTGGGTCCGACGCCGGCCCAGGGGAAGCGCGTTCGCCGCCGGTTGGCAGCGCGGCGGAAGCCGCCTCTCCGCTCACTGGGGCAGCTCGGGCGCCCGAGGGACAGTTGCGCGGGCGGCACCTGCGGCGGCGGCTGAAGGCTGCGCGGCGCGTGGTGCTCGAGCCGTTCGCCAGCTCTGGGCGGCTGACCGAGGCGGTCAAGCGGCGCGGCCTCCCCGGGCTGTCGCTCGACCTTCGCCACGGAGCGGCAGAGGGCCACCTCTCGAGCGCGTTCAGCTTGACGCTCAGAGGCCAGCTGGCCGCCCGCGTGGCGGGCGCGGCGTGGCTCGGAACACCGTGTGCGACATGGAGCCAGGCGCTGCGATGCCCGCTGAGGTCGAGAGCCCGACCGATGGGCAAGAGCGATGTGTTGCCGCATGAGCGCGCCAAGCTCACGATCGGCAATCGGTCATTCCATTTCAGCTGTGACATCATAGAGCTATCTAGATATCTCTACACATTCCAGTCTATCTCGAGACCCCGTCGTGGTCGTTGTTGTGGCACGCTCGTCGCATGCGGCCTCTGCTCCAACATGCTTCGGGCCAGGTCAGCGTGTTCGATAGTTGTCAATACGGCGTTCCGTGGCGCAAACGCACTCGTGCAACTAGTTTGGGGTCCGTGAATCGTGCTAGCATGTGCAAGATGTGCACTGGCCGTCGAGGGATGTGCTCGAAGAGCCAGCGCCCTCACATCATTCTCAGCGGCCACGAGGGCGGGGCCTATCGCACCGCTCTGGCCGCGGCCTCTCCAGCAAAGATTTGTGCCCGCATGCCTAGAATTATCGAACATCCGATGCTTGCCCCAGTTCATGCCTATCGCCGTAGCATTGCTCTATCGTTTTAGCCTGTGCTCAATGTGTTCTCAGTTCTCGGTCATGTAAGAGAGTCTGCTCTGCGTTTTATTTTATCAGCGGCCTGTCGGCCAGCCCCGTCCTTGTTTGGGGTTTTGGGGGATCTCGGCGTGTTCTGTGCCCGTCGCGGCGGCGCCCTCTGGCTGTTACCTTTGCCTGGCTCCCGTGCACGCATATCGTCGAGAAAGATCGGCCGCGCCTTAATATGATGGGCTGCGCCCTCTCCGCAGCCCCGCTCCTTCCGGTCGTCTCGGCGTGCTTTGGATGGCCCTCGGAAGTGGAGACGGGTTAAGTATATATATATATATATGTATATATATAAGTAGATATAAACTAATGGTCTGTTGCTGGGATCCGGGAAGCGGGTTAGTTCAAGGGTTCGGGAATCCAAACGTATCCGTTGAGGGGGCCGCCGAATTGGTCATTTGTGGGGATTCGGCTAAGGTGTATCGGTTGGCCAGTGGCAGAGAGTTCAGAGTAGGGCGTCGGGACCCTTTCGATTTCTGCACTTCGCTAAAACACCGGATCCCCATGGTTAACCCATTGGAACCGATCCCACTTGTTAACCCACTGGAATCGGCGCCGTGGCCGAAGGATTCCGATGCCCCAGGATCTGTTCTGAGCTCCTGGGATTTCGATGCCAGCGCATCCGCTTCGCAGTGGTGTAAGATGTCAGTTCGAGGGGTCCAGACAGTTCACGCGGCTCGCTGGGACCAGAGGGTATGCGCCGTGGCCAGGAGGATTCCGATGCCCACGATTCTGCTCTGAGCTCCAGGGAATCCAGTGCCAGCGCGTCAGTATCGCAGTGGAGGAAGAGGTCAGTTGGAGGGGCCCTGACCCCCCCTCAGACGGTCCACTGGGGCCACAGGATTTGCGCCGTGGCCACGCGATCCGGGTGCTAGAGGACCTCTTTTGAGGCCAAGGGATTCCGATGCGTGGGCGTCCGCGTCGCAGTGGAGGAAGAGGTCAGTCCGATGGGGTCCTGACCCCTCCAACGGTGTCCTGGGGCCAGAAGATTTGCGCCGTGGCCAGAGGATCTCGATGCCAAGGCGTCTGTTCTGGGCGCAGATGGGAATCCTTTGGCCACGGCGCAGATTCTCTGTCCCCAGTGGAAGGTTTGAGGGGTCAGGACACCATCATACTGACCGCTTCCTCCACTGCGAGGCGGATACCCTCGCATCGGAATCCCTTGGTGTCAGAGGAGATCATCTGGCATCGGAATCGCGTGGCCTCGGCGCAGATCCTCTGGCCCCAGTGGACCGTTTGAGGGGTCAGGATCCCTCGAACTTACGTCTTCCACCAATTGCGAGGCGGATGCGCTCGTAACGGAACCTTCTGGCCCCATATTTCAGCCCCAGAGCCGATGTTTCCGCATCGGAATTCTCAGATCACGGCGCAGATCCTCTGGCCCTAGCGGACCGTTTCAGGGGCCAGGACCCCATTGCCATTGGATTCCCTGGAGCTCGAAACAGATCCGTGGGCATCGGAATCCTCTGGCCACGGCGCAGATCCTCTGGCCCCAGTGGGCCGCTTGAGGGGTCAGGACCCCTCAAACTGATTCCCTTCTTCACTGCGAGGCGGATATCCCAGGATCGGAATCCTTTGGCCTCAGATGAGATCCTCTGGCATCGCAATCGCGCGGCCACGGCACAGATCCTCTGGCCTTTGTGGACCGTTTGAGGGGTCAGGACCCCATCGAACTGACGTCTTCCTCCACTGCGAGGCGGACACAGTCGTATCGGAACCTTCTGGCCCCAGAACAGATGGAATCTTTCAGCCCAGAACAGGTGCCTTGGCATCGTAATCCTCTGGCCACGGCGCAGATCCTCTGGCCCCAGTGGGCCGCTTGAGGGGTCAGGACCCCTCACATTGATTGCTTTCTTCACTGCGAGGCGGATATCCCAGGATCGGAATCCCTTGGCCTCAGATGAGATCCTCTGGCATCGCAATCGCGCGGCCACGGCACAGATCCTCTGGCCGTTGTGGACTGTTTGAGGGGTCAGGACCCCATCGAACTGACGTCTTTCTCCACTGCGAGGCGGACACAGTCGTATCGGAACCTTCTGGCCCCAGAACCCAGAACAGGTGCCTTGGCATCGTAATCCTCTGGCCACGGCGCAGATCCTCTGGCCCCAGTGAACCGTTTGAGGGGCCAAGACCTTTCGAACTGACCTCTTACCCCATTGCGAGGCGGGCGCACTGGCATCGGAATCCCAGGAGCTCAGAGCAGATCTTTGGGCATCGACATCCTCTGACCATGGCGCAGATCCTCTGGCCCCAGGACACCGTTTGAGGGGTCAGGACACCATCAGACTGACCTCTTACCCCACTGCGAGGCGGATACCCTCGCATCGGAATCCCTTGGTCTCAGAGGAGATCCTTTGGCATCTGAATCGCGTGGCCACGGCGCAGATCCTCTGGCACCAGTGGACCGTTTGAGGAGTCAGGACCGTACGGAATGATTGGTGGTTCATCTCGTCGCGAATCGAACGCTATATTTTTCTTCATCGGGTCAGAAAGCTGCACAAGCATAGATGGTTGGATGTCCGCGCGAATTTCTCGGATCGGCGTCGAGCCTTCCTGGCGGCGTCTCCAGCGCCGCCCCTGGCGCGCTCCGGACGCCAGGGAGAGGGGCCCAGCGCCGATTCAAGTAACCCGCTCGGAATTCCAATTGTTTCTGCATTTCCAGTCTCTTGTTCTTCTATTCCCACTGTGTTTCTCGAGGTCTCCTAATGAGGATGAGGAGGAGGAGGTCGTTCCGCAGGATTTGCGGCAGCGCGGCGTTGCGAGGGAGGGGGAGCAAAGATGCGTTGATACCGCGACTCCCCCGACGTCATTCGGGTTGTGTTTTAACCCAGTGTTCGGTTGTGAATCCAACCGTGGCAAGTAGGGACGGGTGGCGGCACCAACACATGTTCCCTTCCAAGTGGCACAGATTTGGGGGAGGAGGGTGGCAGAGGGAGGAGGGACCGGGGGTTAAGGACGGCGAGGAGGAGTTGGAGGAGGAGCTCAGCCGTGTGCTTGCCGAGGTCTCCGGAGGAGAGCCCAGAGGTAGAGCAGAAGCGACAGGCGCAGATTGCCAGCCTGACGCAGATGCGGAACCAGCTGCAGGAGAACTTGCAGGCCATTCCTCGAAGAGGGGGGAATGACAGAGTCACTGACCTGCACGCTGAAACCAAGACCGCTTCGGGTTCAGGAGGGGCTCTTTTTTTAATCGCCGCTCCCCAGGTTTAGGTTGGGGACCATGCTCGTGGCCGAGGCTGGCCATGGCCAGAGCAGCACATTCGCTCCTCGGTCATCGGCTTTCCATGCCTGCTGGAGCTCCGCTCGATCGGCGCTGGTCTCCCCCTGGCGGCGCCCCTGCTTCTCAGAAGGCGCGGGCCGTATCTGTAGATGTCAGGCCGGCGCCGTCTAAGAAGCAGCATATTTCTACGAAGCCCTCCACCTTCCCCCCACCCCCTTGTGCGCACCGTCACTACCCACCGCCAGCTGACGTCCACGAAGATCCATGCAGCAGGTGGTGGTCATGGATGGAGCACCGGTGCGCGGCGCTCGGGACGCGCGCGGGGGGGCCAGGCCAGAGCACTTCCTCCTCCTCCTCCTCCTCCTCCTCCTCCTCCTCCTCCTCCTCCTCCTCCTCCCTCCTCCTCCTCCCTCCTCCTCCTCCCTCCCTCCTCCTCTCCTCCTTCCTCCTCCCTCCTCCTCCTCCTTCTCCTCCTCCCTCCCTCCTCCTCCTCCTCCTCTCTCCTCCTCCCTCCTCCTCATCCTCCCTCCTCCTCCTCCTCCCTTCCCTCCTCCCTCCTCCTCCATCCTCTCCCTCCTCCCTCCCTCCTCTTCCCTCCTCCTCCTCCCTCCTCCTCCTCCCTGCCTCCTCCTCTCCTGCCTCCTCCTCCCTCCTCCTGCTCCTCCTCCTCCTCCACCCTCCTCCCTCCTCCTCCTCTCTCCTCCTCCTCCTCGCTCCTCCTCCTCCTCCTCGCTCCGGCTGTCCAGGCCCCCCGTCCGACCCGACAGGGCGTGGAGGGAAACGTGGCGACTGTTCCTGCGCAGGGTGCAAGGCTTGCCTGTCCTCGGCGCGCCTGCGTGGCCGCATGTCTGTCGCCTGCGGCGGGTCTACGAGGGCGTGCGAACGGGTCCCTGGCCCGCCCAGGCACGCGGCTGCCCAGGGGAGAGGAAATGGGCGTTGTGTCGCTCGGACGTGTGCATTCTTCCTCGGCGGGGACTACCAAAGGAGCATCTTGGACCATCTGGCAACAAAAGAGAATCCACACGAGACCGACAAATGCACGGGGTATGGACGTCCGAGCGATGGCGAGCAGGGGGATGGGGACCAACCCCACGTGTTCCGACCTCTAGCAGTCATTGGAAGCCTCCAGAGGGTCCAGAATAACCCGACACGTTACAGCACATTGTTTCTGTGGTGTTCGACATTCGAGGAGGAGGAGGAGGAGGAGGAGGAGGAGGAGGAGGAGGAGGAGGAGGAGGAGGAGGAGGAGGAGGAGGAGGAGGAGGGGGGGGAAAAGGGAATGACGCGGGGGGAAGAGGACGGCGAGGAGGAAAAGAGTCTCCCCCTGAACGCCGAAGTGATGCAGGTCAACCTTCAGAATTCCTCAACCTTCCCAGAAAAAAGGAGGAGGATGAGGAGGACGGGCGAGGAGGAGGAGGAGGAGGCGGAGGAGGTTAAAGCGGAAGAGGGAGAAGGAGGAGGAGGAGGAGGGGGAGGAGGACTAGGAGAGGAGGAGGAGGAGGAGGAGGAGAAGGAGGAGGAGGACCGCTCCCTCAGCGCCGAGGTGATTAAGTGCAATTTGCACCACCTCTGTGTCCTCCTCCGCCCCTCCTCCTTGCTCGTCAGCCCTCCGCAACGAGGAGGAGGAGGAGGAGGAGGAGGAGGGAAAGGAGAGGGAGGATTGGGGTGGAGGGGGTAGGATAGGGGGATGGGGAGGGCAAGGAGGAGGGGGGAGCGAGGCGGTGGAGAGGAGGGAACGTGGCATCAGTCTGCTGGCGAGCCGGCCTCCAGTGTTAGTGATAGGGGGGGGGGGCCAGCAGGGCAGGTCAGGGGGGGGTGGGGAGCAGGCGAGGCAGCAGGCGAGGGCCCTCGAGGAGGAGGGGGAGGACGGCGGGCGGGCGGGCGGGGTAGAGGAAGGCTGGCGGGGAAGGGTTGGGGGGGGCAGGCGAGGAGTCTCAAGCAGTGGCGAAGCGTCCTGGCGTGCCTATAGGCCTACCAAACAATGTTCTAAGAACTTTCCTGTGGTTTCCACGAAAAGTTCTTAGAACATTTCTGGCCTGGATAGTCGTGTTTTAACACCTCGGGCTTTGTTCTAAGAACCTTGTTTTTGTTCTTGGAACAGAGGACTGTAGACATGCCGGGCCGGTCGGTCCCTGCTCAAAGGAGGACGAACCCTCGTACGCCCGAGAGGTGGTGCAGGGCAACCTGCAGCAGCTCTCGCAGCAGCAGGCGCAGCTGCAGCAGCTGTTCGCGCAGGCACAGCCCGGGCCGCAGCAGCAGCAGGCGCCCAGCGCGCGGCGCGGGGGGGGCCTTCTCTCCGCTCGTTGCCGCTCGCCTCCGCCCTCCTCGCCCCTCGCCGAGGAGCGGAGGACGCCATGTAGACGCCTCGCGCCGCCGAGCACGCCCCGGGTGCTTTTACGCGTGCACGCTCGCCCTGGGCGCAGCCGCCCACTCCTCACGCCGTGTGGAAAAGTCGGCCAGATCGTTGCCCAGCCCAGCTCTTGCTGCGGTGGCGTCCCGCTGGAGCGAGGAGCACAGCAACGCGAAGCACGCAGAAGATCCACCAACGGGCAGATCCACATGCCCCGCAGAAGCAGTCGTTCTCGTTCCGCTGCTGCTGTGGGGTCCGCCTCCGATGCGCTCATCCTGATCTTCGCCCCGTCCGCGCTCTCCCTGCGCTGCTCCCCCCGCCGCGCCCGCGCCCTCAGTGCCCCGTCCGCGCTCTCGCCCCGCGCTCCTCCCCCGCGCTCCTCCCGCCCCTTGGCAGCCTCAGCAGGGGGGGGTAGCCTCAGGGAGGAGGCATCGAGCCCCAGACGCCCACTCATCGCCGATAGGGGCCCGACAGCCCACCCCGACCAGGAACGTGCGGAGCCGCTAACGGGGGTGGCGTCGCCGCTCTGGATCGGCCATGAACTGCCGACTCCAGGTCGACGCTTCCCCCTCCCCGGAGCCGGTGCCCCCCTCCTTAAGGCCAATCGGGGGCCTTGAGACGGAGCCAATGCAAACCGGGTGGCGGCGGTGCCGGATCTTGCAGGACCTTGCAGAGCCAGGGGTGCATCGAACCGGGGTTGGGTGCAGGTTTCTTGCAGGATCCTGCAGGATTCTGCCGGATCCTGCCGAGCCTGCCGGACTCGGGTCTGGATTGGCCCGGGTCAGCAGATCCCCGACCTGACAGGCCAGGCGCTCCGTCTCACGCCCGTGCCTGCCCGCCGGGCGCCCCGCCGCTGTCTGCGGGCACTCTGGACGGCACCCCGATCGCACGCCTCGAGTCGCTCGGCTGCTGCGCTTCCTCTCGCGGTCGGGGGGGGGGCCGTCCACGCGCGCGGCCTGGAGGGGAACGCGCGTCCCTGCCGCCCGCCCCTCGTCCTCCTCGGCGGATGCCTCGCTCTCTCCGCGCCCCTCCCCCTCCACTGTCCACTCCGATCGGTCCGACTCGATTTCTATTCCGGTCGGCCTGGTCCGATTCGGGCGTTGCCGATCCGATTCGAGTTCGATTCCGTGCCAATGTAGTCTGATCCGATGCACATTTCGGTTCGATCCGATGCACGGCTTCGATGCTGACTGATCTTGCCCTCTCCCCTCCGCCCCCAGCCCCCAACCTCCCCCGTCTCGCCCCCTTCGCCTCCACCACGCTCTTCGGGCAGTGTCAGGGGGATCACCATTTCGGGGGTCACCACGAGGAGGAGGAGGAGGAGGAGGAGGAGGAGGAGGAGAAGGAGGAGGAGGAGGAAGCCCATTTGGCCTCTGGCGGGCCTGGGCCGTGACCGATCATCCGTTCGGCCTGATCGTCTGATCGCGCCGATCGTCTCACGCCCAATCGTGATCGGCCGCCCGCGGGGCCGGGCTCGCGCGCCGCGGCGGGTCGGCGATCGCCGCCGCCGCAGCCGCGACCTTGCGCATGGCTGCGCGCCTGCTGGCGCGCCAGGAGGGGCCAGACGCCCCAGGATCCTGCCTGGCACAGGCGGGAAAGAGCCCGCCGCGCCTCGGCACGGGCTCTGCTGCGAGTGGTGGAAGCGGCCAACGTCCTCAACGTCCACCACGCAGCCCAGCGGCACCAGCGCCAGCAGCAACACCAGCAGCAGCCACAGTACCAACAGCAGCAGCCACAGGTACCAGCACCAGCCACACGTGGACGTGATGGCGCAGTCCTGGCCCGTCGGGGCACAACCATGGCCGTGGAGGTCTCAGACGCGCGGGAGGTCGAAGACCAACCACCACCACTGCCAGAAGAGCAACAACGGCCACCAGAAGAACAACAACGACCAGGACGACAACAATGACCACCAAAAGTACGACGGCTACAACTACCAAAACGACCACAACTACAGAAAGGACAATAATAGATGGAGACGAAGTGCGCCAAGGAATGCGTCGAAGCAAAGAAGAAACCGAGGTCCCAAATAATACAAACAGATGACATCTTCAACAACTACATGATCTACTTGACGAAGAGGCAGATCGCGCTTGTCGAGCCCGTCACCCCCGCGCTGCTTCAGGTGGCGAAGGAGCACGAGAGTTTCTCGCACCCCCCCATAGAGGACGGCATCAAGAGGGTGTGGTTCACGACACAGGCCAACAGGTTCGGGAGGCTCGCGGACCAGGTAATGGGAGCTCAGCAGGCCCAAGTAGCTGTGACAAAGCTCTACAAAGAAATCGCCATCACCAAGGCCACCATCGCGATGCTTACCGAGCATGTACAGCGGATCAACGGCTACAGGCACGAGATCGACCAGAGGATCAAGCGCAAGGATGAAATCAGCCAGCAGATGAAGGACCTCGGGAAAGAGAGCGACCAGATCGACCAGAACATCGATGCCCTGAAGGCCCTGATAAGCGAGGCAAAGCAAATGAGAGCACTGACTGAAATAACGGACGACTCCAGCTGCGACGGCGACGAAGAAGAGGAGATGACCCCGAAGGGTGCGAGAGGTCGAACGCCACTTCCCAAGAAAGGTACCAACAAATATGGATCGAACGACTGCCACGGCGAACAGTACCATGACAAGGACGACATTAAGAAGCTCATCAGCGACATCCGCAAAATAATCGTCATGCAGGACCAGCAGCAGGAGAAGGCATTGAAGCACGCGCAGAGCCGGTGGAACGCTGCGCAGCGTGACGAGATCAGGACCACGAGCGGGAAGATGAAATACATGAAGATCAAGCTCGAGCACCAAGAGCAGGAGGCAGCGGACATGGCACTCAGGACAACCAAGAACGCCCTCACACGACAGGAAGAGTCGTACCAAAAAGAAGCGGAAAGTTACAAATTACGAGTGGTAGCTGAACTCCGCGAAGCAGAGGTAAACAAGAACGAGGAGGAACAACAACAAACCCAGCGACACTTCGAGATGCAGCAAAACAAGTACCACGAAGCTAAGGCCCGTGAACAAATAGAAGGACTACATCAAGAACGGCATCAATTGCATCGCAGACTATGCGAACTGCAACAATATCAGAGCGCTGAACTCCAGGCTGAGAGGCAGGAGATATACGAAGCGAAGGCGCAGCACGACGAGCGTAGGGAGGAGAGGATGAATCGCCAAGAGCAGCAAGTACAAAACAAAGCTGAATAACTCCAGGCCATGTGCGCCCAGAGTCGAAACGAGATGGATCAGCAACACCACCGGGCCACGAGGTACCTGAGGGCCGAAATTCAACAACAAGAACAAACACGCGCCCAAGAAGGGATACTTGAAGCTCATGGTGAAATGCAAGCGCAGTTCACGGAGGCCCAGAAGAAGCAGTTCCAAACGTACGAGGGGTGGCAGCACCAGGAGGCACGGAACAAAGACGTGCACATGCACCAGCAGAAGATCGCCTACGGAGAACATCAAACTAAAGCCCAGCCCAACATGGAAGAAGAACGAGCGTGGCATCGACGACGGCAACAACAATTGGAAGAAGCGATTGCGACCGCTGGTAAGACCCACGATGACAAAGATCGCCAGGCAGTCATGGATCTACGACGTGAGTTCAGCGAGGCTGAGGACGACCGACGACGGGAACAATACCTCGCAGGTGAGACCGAGAAGGAAGCTCAACGCGAGACGACACAGTGCCTGCAAGCTGTGCTGCCAGGACCCCTCGACGAGATGCGCCCAGACCTCGAGCCCTACACCATGCAGCTGGCCATCATGGAGCAAAATGTGCACTTAGGGCACAGGGCGCAATCGACCACCGACTGCGAGTTCAGCCTGACCGAGCTGGAATTCGTACCGGCGCCACACGAATCCACACCGACCCCGCTGCCACCAATGCCCAACCCGACGACGGCGCAACCTCAGGCGCTACGCCCAGGCATGAACACAGCTGCCGACAACACTCCCACCACGACCGATCAGAAGACCCACGACAGCGACGAGACCGACGGCAGCATAGCACCGACGCCAATTGCCGATGACGGCTACGACGGAAGGCTAACCCCCATTCCCGACATTCACGAAGACCCCGACCTAAGCGACTCCCGCCTCTTCAACCCAGCTCAACTTGTCGACTTGACGCCCATTCCACTTGAGCAACCAACGCCAATTGGACACCGACCACCAGCTCAGGTAACGACTCCAGCAGCAACTAACAACGTAGTTCCAGACGTCCGACCACTTCCCGCCCCACCTGAAGCCAGACAGCACGAGCTTGCATCAGGAGGGTCCCAACCCACCTCCGCCCTACTCATTGGCTTGAGCAACTACGGCGAAGACGCATCACCTCGCATACCGACACGAGTGCCCACCCCCTCAGCAATTACCCCGACCCAGCCGCACCAACCAGTCCTTCCACCCCCACGGTTCCACATCGGCACACCCGAGCGACGCAAGTCGGCACCCGCACCACGGATGATATCCGCACTCAATAGAAACGACCGAACAGTACTGCCAGTCAGGAAGGCCCGCATACATGACATTGATGACGGATTCTCAGACCCAACAGACCGAGTTTCAGAGCGAGCCAACGACGACGAGGGCTCGGATGGCGCCGCCAGCTCAAAAAACTGAGTAGGACCGACCTTGCTGAGGAGCTACTGGCCCAGCGAGGTAGTCCAATGCCAGTGCACCGAGCCTCTGGTCGACTCCAAACGACCATGCGACTGACTACGGCGGAGACGCCAACCAACGCTAGTAGTTATTGTGAACACCACGAAGCAACCAGCCTTCGGACCCCTGCGGCGGCGGCGACTTGCAACGCGGCGCAGCAGCTCCTCCCAGTAGGGGAGATCACAACACTAGTACATACCATGCCAGCGACAGCTTCGGGGACTGCTGACGCGCGTGACGACAACGACATTCACCATCACGTAGCAACTACTACCAAGACAAAAGCCCACAACAACAAGCACAATGCAACGCCGACCGACGCGGGGTTCAGCGACGGTTACATTGCGCCCGTACAGTGGGGAATCTATTTCAACGGTGAGCGCGCCAGGGCTACGCGCACGGTCGGACTGGAGAGACCCCCCCAGCCGATCTTTTGGACACCGCGCGTTGTGCAGGAGGTCCGACAACACGTAGTGGCCGACGAGTCCGCTTTCAGACCCCGACGCCACCCAGGGTCAGGCCAGGAGAGGCAACGGCGAACACACCGCCATGGCCAAACCGACCCCAGCCCGACCTGGCACCAGAGGCGAATCGCCATTTTGGCTTTGAGGCGACAACCTCGCACGAGGACCGAATTCATCCTCACTCCGACAAGCGGAGCGACCGCTATCTCAGCAGCGCGCCACCCGACATGATCGACGGCATCGAGGAGGCATTTTTTCACAGCGACAAGTATGGAAAAAACGAACGACGATACCAGTACCCACGACTACTTAGACAAACACAATGATTCGCCCGACGACAGTAGCACTGCGGAAGATCTCGTTCGACGTCGACTTGCACGAGTACAGCGACGACTGCGAGTGATTGCCAAGACGCACGACGGAAACATTACAACCAACAACCGACTGGCCGGCGATGGACAGCACGATGACGAGATGGGCAGCTACCACATGCACGACGATGAGATGGGCAACTACGACACTAAGATCGAAGGTCGCCATGACGAAGACGAAGACGAAGCTAGACATATGCAAGATAAGCAAATAATACAACGACAAATACGGCGACATCTACCCACATGGCCCAGACCACCACCACAAATACCACTGCACAACCGATTCAGCTGTCTAGACGACGCGAGGACCGACACAGAAGAAGGTAACGACGGAGCACAACGCACCGACGAACACACGACAGCACGACTCGGCTGCCTTGGTGAGGCAAGGCTCAAACTTCGAGACGGGCTCGAAGGGCGGGGGGGGCAGGACGAGCACTGCCCGCACCTACCAGGGGGGATGGCGAGGGGCAGGGGGGGGTGGGGTGGGACGGTCACTACCTGCGCCCCCGCGGTCCGCCAGCTCGGAGACGGAGCTTGCTTGCCCGAGCGCCCAAGTGGCGAAGCGGAGGGCAGCCGAGATATCCCTCACCGGCAACAGAAGCAAGCACAAGGCTTGGGGTTCGCCCCCACCGAGGGCACTGTGACCCCTAGCCATAGCGGGACGAGGTGGGGCAGCCACGAACCCCACTCGAAGTCGGTGCATGGAGGCCTTATAAGCGCGCCCATAACCGATGCCACAACACCAGCAACAAGCCGACTTCCCAACGACCCACTTACAAGCATGCACCATAAGCAATCACAAGGTCTGGGGTTCGCCCCCGCCGAGGGCATTGTGACCCCTAGCCATAGCGGGACGAGGTGGGACTGCCAAGAACCCCACTTGAAGTCGGCGCATGGAGACCTTACGGATGCAATAACCGCCCTTGCAACGAGTCCACCGACCAAGCGACCGCCCACTGCAGAGCTACCATCTCATCAACCACGAGCACGACTACAACCAGCAGCTGCACAGACATATTTACCAAGACAACAACCAGCAACGTCTCGAGCAATACCACTACGACAAGCGATGCAACCGTTCCGACTTGCACGACAACCAAGGGGCAACGCCACAACACTCGAAGACGCCAGACAACAGACGACACCACAGACTGGCCCGCCGACTAACACGAACAATCACCCACACATGCAACACGACAAGTATAACAAACTAAGGACGGCAGCTCAGACAGCATCACTGGGCACCGTCACCAACGAACCCATCCAGTTACTCACTAATACACACACGCCAATGCAGCAACCACCACGAGCAGCAGATCCGCAAAAGCTGCAGCACCGAACGCCCAAGCATGCGGCGACGTTACCATTCCGACATCGACCTACGACGAACAATGAACGAACAACACACAACACAGCGACGGATGCAGCTACCAATCCCACGCACGAGCCCACCAACCACGCACGACGATTAACCCAAGCCACGCAACCGTTCCGCGCGAAGAAGAAGAAGAAGACACAGGAAACGCACGCGACCAAGGAAACAACATATTCACAGCAACAACAGATCGACCTGGACTTATACCACGGCACGCAGCAGAATAAAGACTATGCATGCGACCTTGGAGACACCAGGAGCCTGAGAAGGCGCATCAGAGCGACGCCGACACCATTTCTTAATTACAATGTCGAAGGAGACGATCTACATCCAGCAGCACGGTCCGCGCTAAGCATGACACCGAAAGGCAATGGATACCGCGACACCAATCACATCTTCACCGACGCTTCCCACAACGTGCGGCGACCAGAGAGCTGCGCACGGGCTTTCTTAGTGCTGCAGGAAGGCGAGATATTCGAGCAACGGACCTTCAGAGGCGCGTTCAGCAGCATCGTCTATGAGAGCCACGCAACGAAGATCCCCAGCTCCAGGACTACGAACACAACGGGCGAGATCATGGCCATGGTGCAAGCGCTCGTGTGGCTCACGGCGACAGCAGGGACCCAGCATTCCTACATGCACACTGACTGCGAGACGGCCATGAATCTCTGCAACGGGATAGCGACACCCACGGCAGACGAGCATCTATCACGATTTCTGACGGTGCTATACGACATGGTACGCACTGAGACCAACTTAACCTTGGTTCATGCACCAAGCCACGAAGGTATGCCTTGGAACGAACTAGCGGACGGGCTTGCGAAGAGGACACGTCGACGGTATGATAAGGGCGAAGACCACGACCTCATCCCGCATACTTTTAAGGATATTATCAGAGCTCCCAAGTTTTACCAGTGGGAAGGACTGCTCCAGCGCGAACGTCCAGACCGAGCTGCTTATCCAGAAGAGAGTGGAACAGCAACTCCAATTCGGAATGCCAATGAAGTCTGCAGACATGCACCACCTGATGGCCCCGCGTGCAACAGCGACCACCGACGCGACCGTGGAGATGAATTTGCTACTTACAACGTAGAGATCGTACGCGAATCCGACATGAAGCAACAGCAGAAGCACACGAAAGCAGAACGCATCGCCCATCAGTGGAAGGGGGCCTGCACTACGACGACAATTTCAAAAACACAAGCTCCATATCGTCGGCATCCAGGAGGCGCGGAACGAGCGGAGGACCACTACCAGCAGCGGCTGCTACATCATCAGCAGCCCCCACGACAACTACAATGCGGGATGCGAGCTCTGGATAAATCTGAAGGAGCCGTTCGCAGATGGCAAGAGTGGCCTCCAGCACTTCGAGCCGAGTCTGTTCCACGTACTTCTCAGCGAGCCCCGCGTCCTCATCGTCAAGATCGAGACTAGCCCCGGCAACGTAACCATCTGTGTCAGCCACGCTCCACACAACAAGAAGAACGACGACGACAAGAACAAATACTGGGATGCTCTAAGCAGACACATACGGAAATACAAGCCCGACGTTATACTGACCAACGCCAACGGCAGGGTGGGTGAAGTACAGACGCAATGGGTCGGCGGAGAAGGACTTCCACAGACAGAGGACGGTAACGGCAAGAAGTTGCATGAGGTGGCTGCGGATGGAAGGTGTACGGTTATCAACACCAAGACCTCCAGCGGCATGGACCACCACACATGGCGGGACGGACGCGGCAACAATCATCGGATATACTACATACTGACGAATGAGATGTTCACGCCAAAGATCACAGATGTCCACGCACCCAACGATATCGAAACCACGAAGAAGCAGAAGAAGCACGACCGCAATAAAGAGGACCACACGCCTGCCACGGCAACTGCGCAGTGGACCGTTCGACATACGGCACCTAAGCATTTTTCCTGCAAGTCGACAGGGATCAGCTGAAGTCCGAGGAGGCGGTACTAAGGTTCAAGGATGTGCTCAATTCTACGACTCTCCCAACCTGGAACATGAATTTCGACGAGCACGTCTATTACTACATGCTGACTATCATGGAGGCGGCACAGAGGTCCCTCGCACGACAGGACCAAAAGAAGTTCCAATAATACATATCACAAGAAACATCGGCCTTCACCATGTGCCGCAGGAAATTGATGAAGTACATCAGGGAGGCTTCGGATGATGGGCCACAACATCCAGCAACCAAGCGACGAGCACGAAACTTACTGGAGTACATCAATGGAGACCCTACCGTTCAGATGCCCATCGAAGCCATTCAACACGCCTACTGCGAGACCTTCCAGCTTCACTATGTGGCCCACCAAGACATCAGCAACTTCGATCATCCGCATTTCTTCGACACCGTCAAGCAGTGGATCCGTAACACCAGGAAGTGCATTGTTACGATGATCGACAGAGACTACGACCACTTCTTGGAAGAGCAGGCCCAGCTTGTTATGGACGCGAAAAGCAATGGTGACGCCTTTGCCGAAAGGAAGTGCACCAAGAAATTGCTGATCTTTGGCGGCAGGAAACGACAGGAGAAGAGGGCGCACCCACGAATGAGAAAGTCGGACGGTAGTACAGCTACCAGCACAGCAGGAAAAGCAGAAGAGGCGACAAACTATTTCGGGGATAACGAAGCAGCGAAGCTCTTGACGCAGCAGGAAGTCATCGACAGATACAACAATCATATCACACGAGATACGAGACACATCACCAGGAGCATCAACAACTTCGCCAGCATCTACGAGTTTCAGGGCATCCTCGCCAAGGCCAAGCCCTACAGAGCGTCTGGACCAGATTGCATCACCTACGACCTGGCCAAAATTGCACCACGGGAAGTTGCTCGACACATGCGCCCCGCCATCACCAAGGCCGCGCTCTATTGCAGGGAAAGCTTGGCGCATAAGGGATCAAGAATGACTTACTTCTGGAAAGGCAAGGGCGGAGAAGAGGCACTCTCGAATCAACGATCCATCACACTTGCCAACACCGTCATCAAGCGCCACTACCGCTACATCAGGCAGTGCGTCAAAAACCTCCCCGACATGCTGTTCCCTACTCAGATGGGCGGCAGGCGCCACTACAGCACTGACTTGAACCGCATGATGATGAGGATGCTCTTCGACACCGCCAAAGCGACCAAGAACGACCCTGTGATCATCCTGATCGACCCCGAGGCAGCATCCCACAAGGTCATCAACCAGCTGGTGTACAACATTCAGCCCGATGAAGATCAAATCAGCGACGTCATAGATAACATAGACATCCCCGACGCCATGATCCCAGCCACCACCCATCTGATGACCAACGACGGCATCGTCAACAAGCACGTCACGGACCAGCACATTGTCGAGATGCTCACGGAGGCCCACAAAGGGACATGGTTCTATATATTCACCGAGAAGCAAGCTGTGCTGCACCAAGACTGGGCACCCGGCCTGGCGCCCCAGTAGCTGACTTCACATTCAACGCGCCAATGGCAGACGTCACAGCAGACTACCATCAGCGGGCTACTACCGACGGCGTCGTGGCAACGATTCCCGAAGCACCACGGCGCCTCCAGCAGAGCGACAGTACCAAGACAGTATATTCGACATCATTCGTTGATGACGTCAAGGCAGCTGCAACGACCAACAACGGCAACGAAATCCACCAGCTGGTGAGCACGATGTGGGGGCATCTTATTCGTTCGACACTTAGCAGGGCACTACCGACCAACACGGCCAGGTCGAGCTACATCGTTTATCCCAACACTAAGATCGGCGAGCGCACAGCCCGCACCACGATCCAAGAGAAGCGCAGCGTATTGGACATCGGTTTCACGGTCACTACCACAAGGAGCACGAAGCTACTCGGGGCAATGTTCAATGACAGGAACGACCTCGGACAAGAAATCCCAGCCCGAACCATTGCACCACGACAAACGACGGGACCGCTCCGCAGGACGCTATTTAAGAGGCGCGCAGTCACCACCAAAGCCAAGATCCACTACCTGGAGGCGCTTGGGTATTCGAAGCTATTTTCCAACGCAGGCACCTGGATCATTAATAAGCAGCGCGACATCAACATATTGACGACAGCCTACGTATCTGCGGCACGACAGGCCATCGGGATCACTCATGACAAGACGCGCTTACAGCGGATTACCAACGACCAGATTCTCGAACGAGCGGCCTTACCAACATTGCAAGAGCGACTGCGACGGCCTCGTCTCCGACAGGTGCTACGTCTTGCACATGACAGCCAGCCAGAGCTACAAGCACTTGCGGATTACGACATACAGCGGGGTGGCGAATGGGCTACGACCATCACCAACGACCCTCAACATTACCGTTGCCATTGCGACCGCGCACGATACGAGCAAGCCCCGAAAGACATCACCGAGCTCATCACGATGGCGAGGTACGACACCGGCCACCTCGAAGCCATCCTCCCCCACGCGCGCCGCAGGGCCATTGACCAGCACGCGGAGACGACGAAACGAACCACGTGGGAAAACGCGACATCCAACACCGCGCAACCATCGGACTCCGACCTGCACGGACGCACGACGACGAAGAGCTCGGAGCGACCAAGACGGCGCCTCTCATGCGCTACCAGTGCGGCGCAACCTTCCAGACCACTGCGGCGCACAACAAGCGCGTCCACACTCACCACAGAGGCGATGACAACATAAGCAATTTCGTAGTGGGAGATGCATGCCAAATTTGCATGAAGAACTTCCATTCCGCGAACAGGCTCATCAAGCACGTCAAGGCGTCTACTACATGCGCCGCTTCTTGGACGGCGAGCAACTACAGCGCCACGGCCGAAGAGGTCGACGCCAACGCAAAGGAGGTCCGACTTGCGAGACGACACGACAGACACAACGGGCCCCCAGACGACTACGCCGAGGCACCGCCACTACAGACGCACGGACCGCCGATAGGACCTAAGATACTTACGCCAACGTCGACTTCTTCAAAGCCGAAAGGAAAACAAGAAACCAGCAACACCCATGGGGGGCGACCACATCTAAGCACACGACAGCAGCGAGACGCCACCAAAGACAACCACACGATGTTCAGAACGCTCACCGCAGCGTACGACACGCTAGCAACTACCACCCCCACCACCGTGCTGGACCGAGACATCCGCCACCTCAGCATTCAAGAACACCTCCTGCTAAGACAACACCAGCGGACGACAACAACGGAAATATTCACGGCCATCACGTGCGAGGCCTACCTCAACAACGGAAGCGACATCGAGGACATCATAGGAAAAGGCCATCGTGGACATAATAGGCAATTCCGTCACGAACTCCCAAGGCATTGTCGAGATGGACAACTACGGCGGCCTCCTGGGCGACAACTACGGCTGCTTCCATGGCATTGTCGAGATGGACCCCAACGGCGAGCACCGCCCCACGGAGTACAGGTTGGCGATCGCCCCCTCGGCGGTGAGCGCGCCCGCCCCCAGGGACAGACTTGGGGGCGCAGGCGACCGCGAGGGGGAAGAGGTCCCCATCAACTTCTGACACCTGTGCCCGCGGGCGCCCCCCCCCCCCCAACGGCAGAAAAACCCAGGAGCCCTTGCCCCCCCCCCCCCTTGTCCTCTTAGGCCCTTGAGGCCTGGTCCTCGTCCCTCCCGCTGGGCTCCTGGGGGGATCGGCAGCTTAGCAGTAGGTTGTGGGCCCCCCTCCGTCCCTTCCTCCCGCCTCCTGAAGCAGCCTTTTGGTTATCTCCTGTTGTGTGTGGGGGGGCCCACAATCGCGCAACGTAATTTGTCCCCCCCACCACCACCTCCGCGTCTTTCGCGCGAGAGGGAGTACGTCCTCCACTATCGAGGTGGTGGTTGGGGGGAGGCGGGCTTGGTGCAAATCTAGGCGCGCTCTCGGCGTCGCGCCGCGGCCCGCGGCGCGGCGCGGGCTACGGCGGACAGACCGCTCCCGCTTGCAGTGCTCGAGGAGGAGGAGGAGAAGGAGGAGGAGGGGGGGGGAAGAAGAGGGGGAGGGGGAGGAGGAGGAGGAGGGGGAGGAGG
>CAUYUJ010010247.1:79134-133752 GCA_963575745.1 Prorocentrum cordatum | reverse complement strand
GGAGGAGGGGGAGGAGGCAAGCTAGGTGCGCTCGCGTCATATCTGACATCCTACCCCTCCCTCCCATCCCTTAAAATGGCGCAGATCCCCTCTCTACTCGCACAGTCGGATGTCGAGCAGGGCAATGATCCCGAAAGAGTACGCGATGCATTGTAGAGCACGGCATGGCATGGCGTAGAAGAGCACCGCAAAGCGTAGTATCAACCGAGAATTGCATTGCATGTCGTGGCATGGCACGGGGAATGACGCCAGCGCTGCAGCGGGAGCACGAGTCGAAACGAACGGAAGCGCGGAAATGAGGCCAGCGCTGCAGCGGGAGCACGATTCGGAACGAGCGGAAGCACGGAAATGCGGCCAGCGTTGCAGCGGGAGCACGATTCGGAACGAGCGGGGCCCGAGCATGAGGTCGGCGCCTCAGCGAGACCAGCATTTTGAAACACATGCAGGCGAAAACCCAACTCCGGGGAAACCTGTATGTAAAACAGCAGTACGCGGAGGGGGGTCGGACACTCCCAGGCCGTCATCAGGGGAAAAGGGAGAGTAGTATTCATATTGAGTAATTGTGGAGGAGGAGGAGGAGGAGGAGGAGGAGGAGGAGGAGAGGAGGAGCAGGAGCAGGAGCAGGAGGAGGAGGAGGAGGAGGAGGAGGGGAGAGGAGCAGAAGGAGAGAGGAGGAACAGGAGGAGGAGGAGGAGGAGGAGGAGGAGGAGGAGGAGAGAGGAGGAGGAGGAGGAGGGGGAGAGGAGAGGAAGAGGAGGAGGAAGATGCGGAGGAGGAGGAGGAGGAGGAGGAGGAGGAGGCGGATGGCAGGAGGGGAGGAGGAGGAGGGGGGGAGGAGGAGGAGGAGACGGGGAGGAGGGAGCGGGGAGGCGGAGGAGGAGGAGGAGGAGGAGGAGGAGGAGGAGGAGGAGGGCAGAGGATGAGGAGGAGGAGGAGGAGGAGGAGGAGGAGGAGGAGGAGGAGGAGGAGGAGGAGGAGGAGGAGGAGGGAGGAGGAGGAGGAGGAGGAGGAGGAGGAGGAGGAGGAGGAGGAGGCGGAGGAGGAGGAGGAGGAAGAGGAAGAAGAATCATAATAATAATAAGAAGAAGAAGAAGATGAATATGAAGAAGAATAAGAAGAATAAGCAGAATAATAATAACAAGAAGAGAGGAGGAGGAGGAGGAGGAGGAGGAGAGGAGGAGGAGGAGGAGGAGAGGGAGGAGGAGGATCAGGAGGAGCAGGAGGAGCAGGAGGGGCAGGAGGAACAGGAGGAGCAGGAGGAGCAGGAGGAGGAGGAGGAGGAGGAGCAGGAGGAGGAGGAGGAGGAGGAGGAGGAAGGGGGGTGGACGAGGAGGAGGAGGAGGAGGAGAGGGGGGGGAGGGGGGGGGGGAAGCGGAGGAGGAGGAGGAGGAGGAGTTGGAGGAGGAGGAGGAGGAGGAAGAAGAGGGGGAGGAGGGGGAGGAGGAAGAGGAGGAAGAGGCGGAGAAGGAGGAGGAGGAGGAGGAGGAGGAGGAGGAGGAGGAGCGGGAGGAGCGGGAAGAGGGGGGAGGGGAGGAGGGCCGCGTGTCTGCAGAGGGCCAGCGTTCCGATCGTGGGATTTCTGTGCTTTTACCGGCGGATGCGCGCAGGATGCTTGGCTAGCAGTCGTGTCGGAGGATGAGGCTGCTCAAGAGTACGCACGGGTTGAGCGACGCGCCGAGGCTTTGGTGGGAGGGAGCTACCGACCGCATGATTGCGCGCGGTTTCGTGGTTCACCCGCTGGACCCCTGCCTTTTCCCGAGCTACCGCCTGGACGCGACCGACGCGAAGGTGATCGACGGCGCCATCGGGCTACATGTTGACGATCTGCTCGGAGGCGGCAGCAGCCAGCCAGGCATGCTTCTCGGCACGCGCGAAGGAGCTCAAGAATGTGTTCAACTTCAGGACGTGGGAAGACACGAACATTGGCACCCTGAACGTCGCAGGCGACGCGTCTATGGATTTCTGCGGCAACCAGCTCACCAAGACGACACACGGAGATTATCAGATGAGTTGCGCGGCCTACATTAAGCCGCTCAAGCCCATCACCTTGGCCAAGAAGCGAGCGAGCGACCACGACCTGCAGATCACCGAGGGCGAGCGTCGACAGCTACGACGATTGATGGGAAGCTTGGCGTGGCCCAGCAACCAGGCGGCACCTCATTTACAGTACAGCGTCAGCCTGGGATCTGGTGGAGGCCAACATGACGCTGAGGTTTGCCAAGGCGAATAGCGACGTGCACCAGATGTTTCCCAAGGTATGCGACGCCCCGGACGAAGTCACGTTCATCTGCATGACGGGCGCAGCGTGGACAGTTGGACGTGATCCAAGCTCGCGAGGAGGCTACCTCATCCTAGCGGCACACAGGAGTGTGCTGGTCGGCGAGACCGTCAGGTACGTGGTGGTCGACTGGCGCTCATGAAAGCTACCACGGGTGAGCGGGTCCTCGTTGGCGAGCGAGGCCCAAGCTGCAGCCGGAGGCGTGGACGCGCTCAAGTATGTGAAGGTACACTTCAGCCTGATGCTCGACCCGACGCGCGACCCGAGGCTGAATGGCACGATGACTGCGCTGGGAAGGAGTGCGCTCATGGTGGACGCCAAGGATCTTCACGACGCAGCTCTGAAGCCACGCGTGCACAACTTCGACGACGAGCGGACGGGCATCGAGGTGCAAGTGCTAAAAGAGTACACGACGTTGAACGCTACGGGCTGGTATTGGGTCAGTCCAGAGCGACAGTTCGCAGGCGGCTTCGCCGAGCTGGCAGCCTGACAGCTACTGGCCGATCGGCTCAAGACGGGAACGGTCAGCCTGAAGTTCGATGAGAAGTTCCAGGCGGCGAAGAGGAAGACGGCCAAGGACCGACAGCAGGAGGCCAAGAGGTTTGCCACGTCATGACCAAAGACGAGTGCGACAGCGACGATGGCGGCCATGGCATTTCTGTCGAGGTCAACGGCAGCCAGCGGGTTGAAGATCTATGAGAGTGAGATCGAGACGGCCCTGGTGGAGTTCGAGTGGACCAAGAGCTTCAGAGCCCCCGGATAGTGATCAAGATGCCGCTGAGCACGTTGGTGCAAGGAGCCTTCAGCATCATGATGTCGCTTGTGCTCGTAACCATATATATGCTACATGATTTGTAAACTTTCGCAGAAGGGGACGAAGGTCCAGGCCCCGCCATAATCAAAGCTAGAGAAGGAGTGGGAACATACCGAGACCCAGAAAGAGAGGAAGGTCAAAATGAGCGCCATCAAGTGGGACGTCGGCTGCCAGGGCCCGGTGAACTACACGAGTGTTGGATTACCCGACGGACGGCACGGACAGCACAAACACGTGACGGACAGGTTTCGGCGAGGCTGGGAGATTACACGTGAGTTGCACACAGCGCAGCAGAAGCCGCACAGTGAGTGAAGGTGCCCCGGCAAATCATGATTTGCATCCTGTTCCAATCTCGTTTCTTGTCCTTCCCCCCTTCCCTCGCAATGAAGCTAGCTATGTTAGCAGAGGTTTTCTTTTGCGACACGGCGTGTGCGGCGCAGCTCTCTCGAGCGACGCTGCGATGCTTGATTTAGTTATGATGATATGTTATCTGTTGTGCAGATGTTCGAGTGATCCAGGTGAGAGTTCGCACGAGTTGTCATTCCCTTTTTTCCACCAGTGCAAATTGCACTCCATGCGATGTATGTTGTGAGGGTCCTGACAGAATGATGTTGGATTCTTTTCCCTCCAGAGGCCCCCTTGAGGCCCAGTGGCAGCACATTGAAAACAGCAGGGATTTACGGCACGTCTGACCATTGCCGTTTGAGCTCGAGAGGCCTCTCGACCGACCGAAAAAGGTCACCATCACCACACTCCGCGCGCAGAGCACAGTGGAGGAAGGTGTTCGAGGAGAACTTGGCAGAGAATCGGACTTCGATTCGACGAGGGTCGGGGACTCCGATTGCTTCGACGATTTCACAGGAGGACGAGGGAAGGAGGAGGAAAAGGACCCACCCTTCTGGGATCCCCCCCCCCTTGGGGGGGGGGGACCGGAGGAGGACGGGCGTGGGAGAGGGAGGAAGACCCCCACGGACGGATGCGCATCTGACCCCCTCCCTTCCGTGGGACCCGAGGAGGACTGGCCCGCCGGAGAAGGACCAGCGCGGGAGAGGAAGCCCCCCAGAGGCGATGCGAATTTGACCCCCCTCCCTCCCTGGGATCCCCCACCTCCGCCGGGGAAAGGAGAAAGTGAAGGGGCTTCTTTTTGACGTAATGAGGACGTGGATGGAATTCCCTCAAGCTGCGAACCCGTTCCCCGAACGAGGAAGGGTGTTTTTTTTTCTCTCTACCTCTCTCTCTCTCTCTTTCTTTTTCTTTCTCTCTCCGAAAGAAGGCTCCCCGCCGACGGGGCCGGACAGTCACCCCACACACGCCGACAGGGTCGGCGGATTTCTACCCATTCATCCGAACACGTGGTAGCGGCAGGGCAACGCTGACGGGGGTCGGTCAACCCCTGCTGATGTCCCCTCTGGCTCACGCGGGTTTGGGTCCCATGTGTGTATAGCAATGGAGCGTATCTCTCTCTCTCTCTCTCTCTCTCTCTCTCTCTCTCTCTCTCTCTCTCTATATATATATACTGCCTCCTTCCCCCAGCCCTCCCGCCCCTCATGACGTCCGAAGATATTCGGCCCCCCTTTCCGCGTATTGTTTTTCAACACAGGATTCCCGGCTGTTGGGTTTTCGCTTTCAGGTTTTTGTTTCAAAATGTTGTCCTGGCTGAAGCGCTGGCCTCAGTTTCGTGCTTCCGCTCCTTCCGAATCATGTTCCCGCTGCAGCGCTGGCCTCATTTCCGCGTTTCCGTTCGTCCCGAATCGTGCTCCCGCTGCAGCGTTGGCTTCATTTCCACGCTTCCGCTCGTTGCGAATCGTGCTCCCGTTGCAGCGTTGGCGTCATTATTTCCAGTGCCATGCCACGGCATGCAGTGCAATGCTATGTGGTGTTCCGCTGTGCGATGCCATGCCTTCAGCTGCAATGCTAAGGTATACAGTGCTTGACTATGCAGTGCCACGCCATCCTATGCCATGTTACGGTTTGATGTTCAACGCCATGCTATACCATGTTATGTTATGTGCCGCTGTGCGATGCCATTCTTTGCGTCACAATGCTTTGCGATGCAATTCTCCACCACGCAACGCCATGCCATTCTAAGAGCATGCTACGCTCTGCCGAGCTCTTCTACGCCGTGCTATACGATGTATCGCGCACCCTCTCGGGATCATTGCCATGCTCGCGTCCGACTGCGAATAGAGAGGAGATCTGCGCCATGGTCAGGAATGGGAGGGAAGGGCAGGACGTCAGATATGACGCGAGCGCACCGAGCTTGTCTTCCTCCTGTTCCGATGATTGTTTCCAGGGCTAGCCATCAGCATCCAGGAACAGCGTAGACGAATCGACCTGCAGGCATCACGCCTCCCTGACACAACCCCCATCCTGACACAACCCCCCATCCTGGATCCTCCAGCCTCCCTGACACAACCCGGTCCACGTTGCGAGGAAAGCCATAACAACTATCACTACGTCGAGGGTCTTGAGTTGGCGTGTGCCCTGGTCAGAGCGTGTCCCTGGGCCTCCTCCTCCTCCTCCTCCTCCTCCTCCTCCTTCTCGGGCGCGCAGCGATCTAGAAAAGAAAAGCCGGCCGCCTCGTCAGTTGCAGCAGTTGCCCCAGGAACAGCCCGCCGAGCAGCAGCAGCAGCAGCAGCAGCAGCAGCCGCAGCAGGCCGAGCGGGTCGGTATGCCGACGACCTTGCGGCAGCGACGCCGACAGCGACAATGACGACGACGACGACGACGTCGAGGACGACGTGTATGACGACGACCACGTCCACATCCACGTCCACGGACATCCAAAGCCTCGAAAGGTCGAACTTTGGGGGCTTCGCCGTTTTCAGCCCCAGATGGGCTCCCTCTGGACCGCGAGGCCGTGAACACAGATGAACTCTGGACGAACAGCTGGACCTGGGGAAAGGGCCAGGCTGGACGTCTGTGGGGACCCCGTACGGCTGGGCGGCGGCGGCGTCCTCCTGATCAGCCTCCTCCTGCTTTTCCTGCTTCCTCTTTCCCGCGCCTTTGCCCGCCTGCCTGGCCCAGGCGCGTGGGATTGGACACTGTGCACTGCGTCCTCCAGCACTAGCTCACAGCCCTGCTCCTGCCTGCTCACACAGCGACATCCCCCCTGCAGAGCGGCCGAAAGTCGCCTCCGCGTGCGGCGAACGGTGGTCCCACACGCCTCGCAGGTGCACGGCTGCGTTTCCTGCTGCGTGTTCGCAGTGGGGAGTGGATCGCAGGTGGCCTTATCCACATGCCCTTGGGGAGGAGTCGGATCCGGGCGCGTTCGACTTCGTTTGGTCATGTATCGTCTGGGTTCAAGCGGTATGGCACATCGCAAACACCCTCATTCCTCGCCTCTCTTTGCCAGCGCTTGCCGGGGTCGGAGGCAGAGCGAAATGGCCTCCGCATGCCCTCGGGGTGGCAATTTCCTGAGCGGAAGCCCCGGAGGGTGTTTCGGATTGGCTGGCGGCGCATGGTTACAGGTGCAACATGCGCGCGCGGGTGGATTGGTGTCTAAACGGGGTATCCGACATACGCCTCGGCGTGCGTCTGCACGTTTTTCTCACGCGCGTAGGCGCCGGGCGCCAGGAAGGGGTATCCAGCATGGAGGCCAAATTTGTTTTGCCGCGCGCGTGTTCCATGTATGTTCACGTCCTTGGGCCCCAGGGGGGGGGTCCAACGTGGGGGTGCTGGGTTCTTCGCGCGCAAAAAATACATGAGCGCAGGGAAGACGTCGAACATGCGCCTGGTACTCCTGCATCTTGAAATTTGTTCCGCACGTCGTGGCACGGGCGGACGCAGGGATTATGTAGGTGGAGGTGGAGGTGGAGGGGGAGGAGGAGGAGCAGGAGCAGGAGGAGGAGGAGGAGGAGGAGGAGGAGGAGAAGGCGAATGGAGGACGTCAAGAACAAACGTAGGAGAAATAGAGAGGAAGGGGGGAAGGAGGACGAGAAGAAGCCCATCCAGGCCTCAGGAGATGCTGCGAAGCCCAGGGAAGACCTCGGAGACACAGGATACCCCAGAAGCCCTCGAATGCCCCAGGCGGCTCCAGGAGGCGCCTGGAGGCCACTGGAGACTGAAGGCTTTAGGGAGCTTGACAGGTCTCCCCTGGGCTTAAGTCGGGCATGTCCCTCTTCAGGAGGAATATCCAAAAATAGGTCAAACATATTCTTGGAACGATGTTTTGTTTTTGAAGTATGTTTGATGTTTCCTCTCAAATCCGCCTGTAGGAAGACATGCCCGACATAACCCTGGGTCCTGGGAGGTAATGAACGAGCATTGTGAGGATTTCTCAGGCGAGTCACACGCATCACAACGTCGCCGATTATATAAGTGCCAGCCTATTACACACCATCGTATGGTGCACGTGCCAGACGATGTGCCCGGCTTGAGTGCATTGCTGGGTTAATGTGCCCCTCAATGGTTTGCAGATGATGTGACATCGAATTGTTGGAGTTTTGATTGTGCTACGTTGTATGGCTCTGACGCTCCCGCGGTGTGGCCGAGGCTGCCGATAGCAGCTGGATCTGTCCGCTGGATCTCCACAAGGCAGGCGTGGAAATGTGAGCTCGCGCCGACTCCTGGCGGGCGGTTTGGGCCCGCCGGACGTATCTTGGGTCGTGCATACACGCTCTGCGTCCCAGCCACGTGTTCAGAGAAGCAAGCATTTTCTGCCACTTCGATACCAGGACTTTCACATGCCCATCCTTTTGGGAAACGATTTCCCAGGACCCGGGGAGGTAGTGACATGGATACCTTTGGGTCCCCAGGGGGGATCCATTGATTCCCAGGGTGCCTGAAAATTGTTTATTGTGGTGGATATAAATCCCGACCGTTTGATGTTGCCCTCGAGTCACACATCTAGGCCGGATCCTGTTCCGACGTCCGCCCGATAGGCATTCCTTGTCCTCCCCCCCACACAACATCTCCGCAGAAGGCACCTGCACACCACCACCCGTGCTTTGCCAGGGCCATCCTGGACCCCAAGATGGAGCATGCGCCATGACAGGGCCCAACGAAAACCCTAGACATGCATGGCGTTTGTGGGTGCGACCCAGATTCGGACGTTCAAGGATGAACGCTGGCTGTGAGTGACGAATCGGCCGACATCGAGACAGCTGCGCTGTTTAAAGCCACGATCGTTCAAGCTTGCACGACCCACGCGGTGTCAGAAACCAACGCCGTGGTCGTAACGACACGATCCTGCCGCAGGTGACTTCTGCATACGATTGCTTCCTTCCGGAGGCCCCGGAGCAGGCACCAGCGCAGCAGGCCCAGCTGCCGCAGCAGTCCCAGCTGCCGCAGCAGGGCCAGCAGCCGCAGCAGCCGCAGGCCCGTTCCGCTTGGCCCGCCCCTCACCCCACCCCTCCCTCCTCCCTCCTCCCTCCTCCTCCTCCTCCTCCTCCTCCTCCTCCTCCTCCTCCTCGTCCTCGTCTTCCTCCTCCTCCTTGCAGGGAGGCCAGCAAGCTTTTCTCATCGAATGGTGCTCAGGAATATGACCAGGGCTGCCAGTAAGACCCCTCAGAAAGGTGTTTGCGCAACTTCGCTCATTCGGCTCACAGTAGGACTTGGCCATGACTCCCTCGCTTGGCCAGGCATGTGGCAACCTCGCTTGGTCGTGTCCGGAGAGGTTGGGCCTGGGTCCGTGGGCCAGTGTCCGCTTTTCAAACATCGGTGATGTCTGTAGGTTAGCAGAGCCCTTCGCCCGTCACGCTCGTATCCCCGTTCGGGAGGCATGGAGGACGATGGCGGAGGGGCGATGCCCGCTTGGCCACTTGCTAGAAGCTTTCGATGATCCCATCGACTCCCTTCAGTGGATCAAGGCCTCGGAGCTCCTAGATGCTGCTGGTATCACAGGCCCTGTCCCTTTGCATCACGCATGGCTGGAATTTGCACCCCCGCCAAAAAGTAGACTGTGAATCGATAGGGGGTATTGTTCCCTTCAGGACAATATTGTAGAAAGGGCCCAAGAGTTCGAGGGTCAAAGCATTATGCACTCACGAACGAGCATCGAGCATATAGCACGTGTCATTCCATTGACCTGTGAAAGAGCGCGTTTGTGGTGCACTTCTCACTCAAAGTGTGGCCCCATCTTTAAGCTATCCCCCCCTCCATTGGAAAAGGGGGGGGGTCTTCCGAGACTTCCCCCTCCCCTGTTGTCTGCATGTTTTAGCTGGGGGGGCCTTAGCTTACGGGGAGGGGGGGGCCTGGAAGCTACTCCCCCCCTTCCCCCCCTTCTCCCGAACCAAAGGTTAACCCGGACTTCACCCAGGGCGTACTTTTCAAAGAAGGGGGGGGCTCGGGCTTCACCCAAGGCGTTAACCCGGGTGCGTACTTTTCAAAGAAGGGGGGGGGGTCGGAAGCTCCCCCCCCCACTTCGCCGCTGAGACTGCCTTGCGAAGGGGGGGGCTCCAAAGCTGCGGGGCGGGGGCCCGGCCCGCCCGCCCCGCCCGCGGCCCAGGAGCCGCCGGGCGGCCAGTCGGCGGCCGCGGCGCAGGAGGCCCCCCCGGGCGCCCGCGGTTGCGCGGGGAGCTTCGGCATGTCCTTCTACAGGAGGAAGATTCAAAAATAGTCGACACATACTTTGGCGACGATTTTTTACTTTTGTATATTTTTGAATGTTTGTTCCCCACATCCAAAGTGGGGTTCTTGTTTTCTCTGCACAACCTCCGCGCAGGATCTCTCCTCTTCCTCCCCCCTCTGTCTCTCTCTCTCTCTCTCTCTCTATATATATATATATATATATGTGTAAATTCTCCCTTCGCACACTCACTCAAATACTCACGCGCCATGATCACTCACACTCACCCACCCACCTACTCACCCACACTTTCCGGCACGCTATCATCACCATCGTCGTCATTTTTCGCGCACTCACTCATTCACACATTCATCATCATCATCATCATCATCATCATCATCATCATCACTCACTCGCCCACTCAGTCACCCACCGACCCACCCACTCATTCACTCATCATCATCATCATCATCATCATCACCATCATCATCCTCAGTCACTCACTCATTCACTCACCCGCCCACTCACACCCACGCTTGAAGAAGTGAATTTGCGAGGAAGTCTCAGGCGGGAGCCCCCTCCCTATGGGGCCCGCACTTCACGTTGGTAATCCGAGCGGGTTATCGGAACCCTGTAACTGCCGTCATCTTTGGGTTCTTGAGGTTTGACTATGGAGGAAGGCTGCAAAATGGAAGAAATATCAGGTGGGAACCTCGTCTGTGAGTGAATTGCGAGGACGTCTCAGGCGGGAGCCCCTTCCCTTAAGGGCCCGCACTTCATGTTGGGAATCCGAGCGGGTCATCGGAAATATAATTGTCGTCATTTTTTGGGTTCCTGAGGTTTGAAAAATTTGAGAAAGTATCAGGCGGGAGCCTCGTATGTGAATGAGGATGTCTCAAGCGGGAGCCCCCTCCTTATGGGGCCCGCACTTCACATTGGTAATCCGAGCGGGCCATCGTGTAATTGTAGGAGGAAGGAGCAGGCGGGAGCCTCGTTTGTGAGTGGATTGCGAGGAAGTCGCAGGTGGGAGCCCCCTCCCTATGGGGCCCGCACTTCATGTTGGCAATCCGACGGGGTCATTGGAAACTTGTAAACGTAGTCATTTGTGGGCTCTTCTTGGTGTGTGAGTGAACCGCGAGGAAGTCTGAGGCGGGAGCCCCTCCTTATGGGGACCGCACTTCCTGTTGGCAACCCGACCGGGTCATTGGAAACTTGTAAACGTAGTCATGTTTGGGCTTTGCTTGGTGTGTGAGTGAACCGCGAGGAAGTCTGAGGCGGGAGCCCCTCCTTATGGGGACCGCACTTCCTGTTGGTAAGCCGAGCGGGTCGTCAGAATCATGTTTCGGCTCTTCAGGCTCGAAAACAGATGAACTATCAGGCGGGGGCTTCGTCTGTAGTATATTGCGAGGAAGTCTGAGGCGGGAGCCCCCTCCCTATGGGGCCCGCACTTCACGTTGGTAGGCCGAGCGGGTCGTCGGAAAGCTTGTAGTTGTCGTCTTTGTTGGGCTCTGGCCTCGTCTGTGAGAGAGCTGCGAGGAAGTATCAGGCGGAAGCCCCCTCCCTGTGGGAACCGCAACTCATGTGAGAAATTCGAGTGGATCATCGAAACGTTGTAATTATTTTCATTTTCGGGCAGCTGAGGTCTGAATATTGGATCGAATATTGGGAAGCATGAGGCGGGGGCCTCTTCTCTGAGCGGATTGCGGGCAGCCTGGTCCGAGCTGGTCGTCGGCAATTTTGTTGTTGCCATGGGCCCGCGCGCCCGATCAGGCGGGAGCTTTGTACGCGAGTGAACTGCGAGGAAGTATTGGGCGGGGGCGCTTTCCCTATGGGGCCCGCAGCTCACGCTCTTAATCCGAATGGGCCCTCCTCAAACCTTATGATCACGTTTCTGGGCTGCGCGCGCGAGGGTTAGCCCTTTCCACCTGAGGCCCGGTCCGCCAGGGGGAAGACGTCGGCTTCGGACAGCCACGGCGAACTTTCGGCACGCCTACGGCATGGGCATCTATTCGGAGACGCTGGCGAGGTGGAGCAACGCGCGCGCTCGTCGCGACGCGCGGCGCCTGGGCGCGCCCCTACACGTCAGGCCGCGGGCGAGCGCAACGCGATTCAAGGCGACCCCGGCGCGGGCCAGCGCCCGCTGAGCGCCCCGAACACGCGCAAGACGGGCGACATCCACGGCGCCTCGCCGGCCCATGTCGGCGCGGAGGTGCCGCTCGCGGCAGCGCAGGAAGAGTTGAAGCAGAAGTTGGGGGTCGCGCAGGAGCAGCGGGCCACCGTCGCATCCTTCGGGCTTCACCCCGGCGACGAGCAGCGGCGCGAGGGGCGCTCGCCACGCCAGCTCTTTTGCCCCCGCTTCCTACGGCGGGGGATCCGATTGCAGCCGCGCGGCTTCAAGAAGTCTCCGATCTAAGAGGAGGTCTCCGAGGTGCTGCTACAGGGCGCCGGCGACGACGGCGAGGCCGAGGTGCGGGCGCGGAGTTTGCTCATGCTCAGGCCCGGCGACCAGGAGCTCACGCGGGAGAGCTCGGGGCCAGACGCCGCGCGAGGGCCTCGCCGTCGACTTCGCGAGAGACGAGGGCGCTGGCCGCGCGGGCATGTCGGACGACTGGCGGCGGCTGCATCTCTACGCCATGCTCTGCCGCGCCACGCGCGTGAGGAACGCGCCGATCCTGCGGCCGCCGCCGCGAGAGTTCACAGAGCGCGCGCCGCCTGCGCCCATGCGGAAGGCGCTCCTGGAGTTCGACGTCAGAGCGGAGAGCTCCAGGGCAGAGGCGGGGCAGCTCGCGGCAGAGCTGGGCTTCGTGCTGCCCCCCGCCCGAGTGCGGCGGTGCCCCGCTCGAAGCCCGCGGGCGCGTTCCCGCGGCTTGGTCTCGCGCGCCAGCGGCTCGCGGGGTTGCCCCGACGGCCTGGCCCGCGGCGTTGCCCCAGCGGCTGCGGCGCAACGTGGCGGTCAGAGGTTGCGCCCGCGCTGGCCGAGGTGGCGACGGCGCCAATGAGAACTGGCGCGCGCGCAGTAGAAAGGGGGGGGGGGCGGCGGGGAGCGAGAAAAAAAAAGGCGGGGATGGGGGCGACGCTGGGAGTGGGAGGAGGGCTTCCGCCAGGGCGAGAATGAGAACGATTCGGAGGAGACAGCAAGGGCGCTTCGCGAATCGCGAGGACGACGGCTCGGGCCATTTCCAGATTGGCCGAGAGGGGCCCCACGTAGCGCCCCGCCGTCGGAGCCATCATTTGTCGCCCAAAATCCGCCCACAATCATTTGTCGGGGCGCGCCCGAGCTAAAAGGACCAAGGGGCATCCTTCTAGGCCTCCTTGGTAGATCAGTGGGCCATATGAAAACCCACCCCGTGCCCCCCGCGATGTCTGAAGAGGGGGGCGGTGTCCACCTCGTTCGGGGGCTCCCGAGCAAGGGGCCCCCCCTCGCAAATCGCGGGGGGCAGGGGTGCGTTTCGCACGCGGCCCCGATAGATGGGGTCGGAGTAGATGGGGGTAGGGGGACGGGTGGGCCCATCCGTGGGCCCGCCGCTTCTTGGAGGTCTGTTCATGCGGATGTTGCGTTGCCCGCTGTGCCTTTCATTGCAGTGCAATCGCATTGCGTTGCACTGATATGCAATTGCATTGCAGCGCAATCGCATTGCACTGTGCGCAGGGAGGGCGGACGAGGAGAAGGTGGGGGGGCGGGCGGGGGGGGATTGAGGGGGGAGGGGGCGGGGTGGAGCCGCCCAGCGCCGCCAGACTGGCAACCGTTTTTGATCGAACAAGCGGCAGCTTAAACATATATTACTACCCCGGCAAAGCAACCTAACGGCGATGTGCAGGAGCATATCTGGAAGCATTCACCTTAAGATTCAGATGGGAATCCAGTTGTAGAATTCTGTTGTTCTCGCAGTCGTAGTCGCATACGCGATGACAGTCGCAGTGGCAACGGCAGTCGCAGTCACAGCCTCAGCTTCAGCCTGCCTCAGCCTCAGCCTCAGCCTGCCTCAGCCTCAGCCTGCTTCAGCCTCAGCCTCAGTCTGCTTCAGCCTCAGCATCAGTCTGCCTGCAGCCTCGGCCTCAGCCTCAGCCTGCCTCAGCCTCAGCCTCAGCCTGCCTCAGCCTCAGCCTCAGCCTGCTCCAGTCTCAGCCTCAGTCTGCCTGCAGCCTCGGCCTCACCCTCAGCCTGCCTCAGCCTGAGCCTGCCTCATCCTCAGCCTCAGCCAGCCTCGGCCTTAGCCTGCCTCAGCCTCAGCCTCAGCCTGCCGCAGCCTCAGCCTCAGCTTGCTTCAGCCACAGCCTCAGTCTGCCTTCAGCCTCGGCCTCAGCCTCAGCCTGCCTCTGCCTCAGCCTCAGCCTCAGCCTGCCTCAGCATCAGCCAGCCTCAGCCTCAGCCTCAGCCTCAGCCTGCCTCAGCCTCAGCCTCAGCCTGCTTCAGCCTCAGCCTCAGTCTGCCTCAGCCTCGGCCTCAGCCTCCGCCTGCCTCAGCCTCAGCCTGCATGAGCCTCAGCCTCAGCTCAGCCTGCCTCGGCCTCAGCCTGCCTCAGCCTCAGCCGCAGCCTGCCTCAGCCTCAGCCTCAGCCTGCTTCAGCCTCAGCCTCAGTCTGCCTTCAGCCTCGGCCTCAGCTCAGCCTCAGCTCAGCCTGCCTCTGCCTCAGCCTCAGCCTGCCTCAGCCTCAGCCTCAGCCTGCTTCAGCCTCGGCCTCAGTCTGCCTTCAGCCTCAGCCTGCCTCAGCCTCAGCCTGCATCAGCCTCAGCCTCAGCCTGCCTCAGCATCAGCCTGCTCAGCCTCAGCCTCAGCCTGCCTCAGCCTCAGCCTCAGCCTGCTTCAGCCTCAGCCTCAGTCTGCCTTCAGCCTCGGCCTCAGCCTCAGCCTGCCTCAGCCTCAGCCTGCATCAGCCTCAGCCTCAGCCTCAGCCTGCCTCAGCATCAGCCTGCCTCAGCCTCAGCCTCAGCCTGCCTCAGCCTCAGCCTCAGCCTGCTTCAGCCTCAGCCTCAGTCTGCCTTCAGCCTCGGCCTCAGCCTCAGCCTGCCTCAGCCTCAGCCTGCATCAGCCTCAGCCTCAGCCTCAGCCTGCCTCAGCATCAGCCTGCCTCAGCCTCAGCCTCAGCCTGCCTCAGCCTCAGCCTCAGCCTGCTTCAGCCTCAGCCTCAGTCTGCCTTCAGCCTCGGCCTCAGCCTCAGCCTGCCTCAGCCTCAGCCTGCCTCAGCCTCAGCATCAGCCTGCCTCAGCATGCAAAATGTGGCCCAGGAATGGAGCTCTGGGAATTTAAGAACACGAAGTGGCCTACAGTTGGCTACAGGCATTCAAAATCATGCCCAGGAATTGAGTTCTTGGAATTTGAAGAACACGAAGTGGCCTACAGTTGGCTCCAGGCATTCAAAATCATACCCAGGAATGAAGTTATGGGAATTCGAAGACCACGAAGTGGCCTACAGTTGGTTCCGGGCATTCAAAATCATTCCCAGGAATGGAGTTCTGGGAATTCGAAGACCACGAAGTGGCCTAGAGTTGGCTCCGGGCATTCAAAATCATGCCCAGGAGTGGAGTTCTGGGAACTCGAGGACCACGAAGTGCGTTACTGTTGGCTAAAAAAGGAGTCCCCGGTTTTCCGGGGCACCCTGTCTGGATCCCGCCCAGATCCCCCTGGGGAGTCATGATGCTCTCTTTTGACCCTACTAGAAACTTATCAGTTTTCGCTGTTAGGTGATTTTCTTTTTTAAAACACAGAAAAACTAGCAAACCAAAGATTTCGGAATATGCTGGCGCAGACGTCCGGTCACCGAGATTCCTTGTCGGAGCCTTGATGCGTTGGTTATGTTCGGGCGTGTATGTTGTTTGTTTGCGTGTTGTTGCATGTATTTTGCTGTTTTGTTGACCCCGCCCCTCGCTTTCGAAGGTTCCTCCGCGCCCGCGGGCAATCAGACAAGCAGCGCATGGTCGCGCACCCTTCCGCCCCCCCCCTCCGGGGGGGGATTCAGTCAGATTGGCTCTGAAGCCACGACTGACTATATTCGACGACCTCGTTTGCAAAGACCATTGCGCTACACGCGCAGAGGACGCCCATTCCATCGGGAGGCAACAGATGGAGCGCCACCCCCGCAGGAAGCAACAATTTCCAACGCGCGACCACCCCTCGCCCCTCTCACCCATCGCCCTCTTGCCAATTTACGCTATGAACCGCCGTCGGGAGATGATTGCGTCTAGCCGACGCACAGACAGAGTGACAGACCACAGAACGCCAATCTAAACCAGGGACAGTAATTGACAAGGCACTGTCTTGTCTCGCACATATCACCCTTCCCCCCCCCCCCCCCCCCATTCACTTCTTCATTGGCATCCCCCAGTGAGCGGTTGATTGCGCCAAGCTGACTCAACAACAACCGCGCCACGTTAAGAGGACAACGCTTCTCTTGGAAACCGTAGTTGCCAACCGTGACATCAGGTTCGTTGAGGAGCTCGCGCGCTGCATGTCTCTGCGCATCCACTCCTGGAGGCCTAATGCACCCATGCGGAATTACACCTCCCAGAAGCGATTCAATCACGTTGAATATGAAACCGCAGACTAGACAAACCTCCTCGCCACGATCACTGCGCCACACACACACACACACGCACATGACGCCCACTCCATCGGGAGGTAACAGTTGGAGCGCCATCCCCACAGGAGGCAACATATGACAAACTATTGCCTCGCACTGCCTCTCTCACCCCTCACCCTCATGCCTATTTCCCTGGTGATCCGCCCTTGACAGAATGGCGCAGGCCGCGCTATGCCATATAATGAGAAACCTTAGCATACAGCAATTGCCAAGGCATTGTTCTTGGCTTGCGCGCATCCTCCATATTCCGCTTCATGTCGTAATTGTTTGTCTCGAGTTTGCTGTTGATTTTGCCAATTTGTTTTACAGCCGCCGCGCCATGCTAGGAGGACGACGATCCACTCGGAAACCGCAGTTGCCGACCATTGCATCAGGTTCACGAGAAGCGCGCATGTCGCCCCCCTCCCGCCATCCACTCCCCCGGGGCAAATGCGCTCATATGGAATGCAAGCGCATTGAACATGTGTGGACATTACAGGAGTTCCGCGCGGGGCGCCATCGATTTGCCTTTTTGCATTTCGCCAAGCGGCACAACTTTCTCATGGGTTGCGGAGACGCCAGCCACTTGAACAAACCCGAGATTGTGATGGCGGGGAAGAAGTCCGAGGCATACCCCTGCATTCCCAAGCGAAAGGGCAAGTCAGCTGCAGCCAAGCAGCGCGCTTCTACAACTGCGCGAATGTCCGCCAGCAGGAAGAAACAGTTGGCGAAGCACTTGTGCCAGAAGAAAAGGGTCAAGAACTGAGCTCCCTCCTTGCTCACCGCACTTTTGGCCGCGGCAGAGTCGGGCGGGGCGCTGCGCGCCCAGAATTCACATTATGCCGAATAATGTTGTTCGACGGCACATCGATCTCGATGATTTCGCGTCTCGCTTGCTCCTGCCCAAGAGCGCTTCGAACTAAACGAGGGCATGTGCATTGTAGCGGGGTTTAAAGATTCAGGCTGGACTCGGGGATCCGCGCGCCTGCATGCGAGAGTACGTGTATTGGAACATGCTAAGATAATACACAGTTGACACATATGTGCAACAGACGTACACTTCGTGCAAGTATCCTTGATGTTTCCGTTTGTTGTTGTTACTCTGTGATTGACGGGTTGACGTCGATATTCGGGAACCCTGCGCCTGCATGTGAACGCACATCCGTTGATACATGATCAGTGTTGTGTCGGTTGAAACACATGTACGCAACATCGCCAATTCTCACAACTACCCTTTTTCTTTCGTCCCGCTATTCTGCCACACATATATACTACTCTTTCATGTTTTTCCCCCTCGCTTCCCTCCTTGCCGGCCCTGCTTTGGCGTGGCTCGCGCTGCGCAGTGTGACTTCAAAGGGCGATTCAATCAAATAGTTGTTGGCGGTTGATGACAGCGGCGCAGATGGTGACGAGTTTCGCGCGTGGACGGTTCGGTTCCCCAACCCAGAAGTGGGCCCAAATACTTCCCTGCCCCGAGGCCCGCAACGCATCGGCGATGCGTCGGCGACGCGGTTCGACATGGGGCCCACTGTTCTCCGCGCTGGCGGCGCCGATGCATCGCCGACGTGCGCATATCTTCTCGGCGGGGACCATCAGCCGAAGAAAAAACGCCATCAATTGAAGACGAAAAAAAACTAGGCCCCCTTGCCAGCGCTGCCGGCGCCGCCCCTGGCGTGCTCCGCGCGCCAGGGAGGAGGGTCCAGGGCAAATTCAAAAAAACGCGCAGAGGGCCAAAAGTTTCACCCTGCGCCCCGGATAATAAAGGGTCCCCCCTCCCTTCCTTCCTGCGAGGTGGCTTTCCCCGGCACATGCAGATTGGGTCGGGGGAGGGGCGGCAAGGCCGAACTTTCTCATCGCGGGGGAGAGTTGCGAATCGAAGAAGCTATCTTCTCATGTTGGCTAGCAACATCATTAAAAACGTGTGGCATGGCAACGTGGGTTTCACCATTTCAACTTTCCCAAGTCACGAACGTGGGGCAGGGTCATCAGATTCTCACCACTTCAGCTTTCCCTTGTCACGAACGTGTGGCAGGGCTTTGGGAGTCTCACTCTCTCAGTCCTTCCCGAGCCAGAAACGTGTGGCAGGGCGATGGGATTCCCACCATTGCAGCTTTCCTTCGTTACGAACGCGTGGCAGGGCCATCAGATTCTCACCACCTCAGCTTTCCCAAGCATGAACGTGTGGTTGGGGCATGGGGCTCTCACCATTTCAGCCCTTGCCGAGTCAGGAACGTGTTGCAGGGCCGTATGATTCTCACCATTTCAGTTTCCCCAGCGCGGGCAAGCTTGAGGAACTCAAGAGCCGTGCCAAGGATTTCAGAGCAAAAGGAAAGCATCCTTGTCGTCGTCGCCGTCGTCGTCGACTTGCAGGGACAAATAGTTTAGTATCTCCCCTGGACCCCGAACTTTATTCCCCCCCAGGTGTTATCCGTAAGGGTTTCGCTCCCATGCTGCCGGTCCCCCTCTCTCAAAATGGGATTTGCCAGAGCTGTGTTGGGATGAGCGTTGACGTGAAGCAATGTCGGGACTTCACGCGAGGGTCAATATTGATCTACGAGGTTTTATGGCTTTGGTGGCGCGAATACCAAGTACTTTACAATTGTTTATGGTTTCGGGGACGCGAGAATTTAGTACATCATGATGGGTTGTGGCCTCGGGGACGTACACATTGCGTAATTTACAGGGGTTCGTGGCTTCGGGGGCGCAAAAAGCACTTTAATGTTCAAGGGTCTGTGGCCTCGGGGACACGAACACGGTCTAAGTTGCGGGGGGTTGTGGCTTCGGCGACACACGCATTGTGTAATGTGGACGCGAATAGCGCATAATGTTCGAAGGTTTATGGTCTCGGGGGCGCGAACACATGTTAATTCACATGAACGTTAGCTCTGGGTCGCGAACATTATGTAATTTACATGGGTTCATGGTCTCGGGGACGCGAATATGGTGTAATGTACAAAGGATTATGGCTTCGTGGACGCAATACTGTGTAATTTACATGGGTCTATGGCCTCGGGGACGCGAATATGGAGTAATTTACAGAAGGGCTTCTGGCTTCGGGGACGCGAATATCAAGTATTTTACGTGTCCGACGCCTCCTTGGTAATTCAGATTACGCGATCTGGGCGTGGTAAAACAATGATGGTTTGGGGCTCCCCCTCCTCGCGCGTTCAGCAACAATTAACAATAAGAAAAGAGAAAGCAGGACTGTAACAGTAGAAACTGGAAACTGCAACTGGCACAGGGAGCTGCAATCTTCACCCTCGCAGCCTGGTGGCCCCGCAAGGGGGCCGACTGATTCTCACGGGTACTTGTTTTTGTTGGCAGCTTTTTTTTCCAATCAAGGAGCACCCTGAACCACCGAGCAACAAAGGCACGCGCGAAGCCAAAACATGCACAGGAAATGGACGCCCGAGCGACGGCAAGGGGGCAGAGAAACCGCCGCGAGTTCTTGGGCGTTTCTTCGGTTTTTTTGGGGGGCCCGTCAGGCGCCAGAAAATCCGTGTGACCTGCCCCGGCCGCGCCCAGGAACGCCCAGAAGATTTGGAATGTTGGGCCCTCGGCCCTTCAAATGCTTGTTACAATGCTTTATACAGACAGCTCGAAGGCAGACGCGGGGTACAATCTCCAGTCAGAGTTTCAGAATGGTTCCAATTCGCGCGCGCGCGTGGCGGCCCGTGGGGTCCCCAGACGAAAAAATCCAGCAAAGTTCCAACAAGTCCCCGGCAGGTCCCTGGCAAGGTCGGACCACGGATGCCGGAATTCCGGGACGCCGCCCTGGGGGCCCCAGGAGCGCCCCAGGTGCACCCCCAAGGACCCAACGGGTTCAGGCCAAGAGCGTTCCAGGACGGTTCAAGCTGATCTGAAGATTTGCCAAGAGGCGCTCAAGACGCCCCAGGAGGGCCCTAAGAGGGCCCGAAGAGGTAACAATCATTGATGTTGCTCCGGTTTTCGAAGGATTATGCTATTACCGTCTTTTCGAATTTCCGACCGCCAGGGTGGCCCAAGGGGCCTCCAAGATCACCTCAATCCAGACCAGGAAGTTCCCAGGACGGCCCCAATACGGCCCAAGAGGGCCCCAAGACGACCAAAGAGGCTTCACGCGAGGTCTCCAGAGCACCCCATATGAGGACCGCAAGAGGGGGAACCCGAACAGACATGTCGAGCCTTCCCCGAAATTTGGCCCCCCTGACCGCCAGCAGGCCTCCAAGAAGCCTTCAAGAGGTCCCCAGAAACCCAAGACCCCAAGAGGCACCAAGAGGTCCCAGAAATTATGCCAAGAGGCCCCCGAGAGGCCTCCCAAGAGTCCCCAAGAAGCATTCGAAAGAGGCGTCTTGTCCACGACCCAGTTTGGACCCCACAGTGCCCCAAGAAGCCGTCGAGATGCCTCCTCCTGCTCCTCCTCCTTCCCTATCGAGTCCCCTATCCTCCTTCTCGCCTGTCATGGGCACATTCACATATAGCAGCAGTGGAGCAATATGGACCGGCGGAATGAGCGAAGCGATTACAATAGTTACAGTGTTCTATACAGACAGTTCGAGGGCACTTGCGGACATTCCAGCTCGTGCCTCAGGGCGCGGTGGCGGATCATGCGGGGTCCAACCGTCGGAGAAATGTTTTCTCGCGCGCGTGCTCCGCGACCGCAGCTCTCGCTTTGCATTTAAAATCTGGCGTTTGCTGGGTTGCGTTCCGACCCGAGCTCGATGAACGTCAAAGCCGTTTGGGGACTTTTGCAAGGGCCTCTCAAAAAGTCGGGCCCTGCACCACCGCCTTCGCAAAAACTGGAAATGTGGACTGACAAGAGTTGCGTTCCATTGGATTTGGCGATGGCAGCAGAGGTCCAGGCCGAGCAGTTTTGGTGTCGCCAGTCAGTGACAATTTCAAAATGTCATGATTTGGGAGTCGTCCATGATTGTGAGGCCCGATCTGGGTATTCTCGTTGGACGGTTCCTGCCAGGCCGCAGCCAGTGAGACGGTCCATGCCTTGAGCAGTGCGTCAGGTTGGACCAACGCTGTCAGTTGCCGCACATCGCAATGAACGTTGTGCGTCGCAACGCAACACTCAGAATGTTATTTTCCGCACGGGGGTGGGGTGGCGACAGCTGATACCGTTCGCGACATTCTCGTGGCTCTTGTGTTGAGTAGCAGTGCGGACCCCATGCCCATGGGGGGGGACGAGAATGAGCAGAATGAGGAGGAGAGGTGGAGAATGCGGGTGGACTTGGTATTTCAAGAGCATTGCTCTTGCGGCCAGACGAGCGCGAGCGCACGTTGCCCACTCCGAGGCTCTCGGGCCCCTCGCCAGAGCAATGCGAGAGGCGCTGAAAGAGGCTCGGTTGCGTGGACATCTGCGCACTAGTTTCTCGTGTGAGCGCCAGCTTTTCCACGCTGCGCCCTACGTCGACAGCCTGCCGGGGCCGAGGGCGGCGCCCATGGCCGGGGCCGGGGCCGAGGTGGGGGGAGCTCCCTTGCCGGAGACCACCTCCCTGTCCTCCTTCTGCATGCACAGGGGGGACCGTCCGGCAGGGGTGGGGGTCGGACCCCTCCCCCCGGGACCCCACACACCCCCGAGCGGGAAGGTATCAAAGGTAAGGGGTTCCCCTTCCATATCTTTAGGACGTTCGATTTCGTAGGGGTTGGAGAGTTCGTCAGGACCTCCACGTCCCCTCTCGCTCCGGGTGTTGGCCAGGAGCCCCCGGGAAGGAGGAGAATAGCGACGACGACGACAGCGACGACTATGACGACGAACGGAAGAGCGTCTCACACACGCCGACAGGGTCGGCGGGATTTCTCATTTTTCACACAAAATCTGCCTGTAGGAGGACATGCCCGACCTGATGTAAGACCCCTTGTTGATCGTCGCTCGCCTGTGGCCCTGGGTTTCCTCTGTCGCTCGCGCGCCCGCGGGCGGGGTCGCACGCGCCCAACAGGCCCAGCAAGCCCAGCTGGCGCAGCAGCAGCAGCAGGCCCAGCAGCAGCAGCAGGCCCAGCAGCAGCTGCAGGCCCAGCAGCAGCTGCAGGCCTCCCCCCCCCCCTCTCGGCCCAGATCCTCCCGTCAAGTTGCGAAAAAAACACAACGGGAGGTTTTTCGCTACTTTCGGTTTTGGGGGAACGGCTCGCGAGGAAAAACCGTTCCCGGGGAAGGGATCTGGACTTTGGGCGTCGACGATGTGAAAAAAAACATGAAAACATGACGTTGGAAATCTGGAGGCCCATGTCCTCCCCTCCCTTCCCCCTCTCCCCTCTCTTTGACGAGCGAAGAACGATAAACTTTCTCGCCGTCGGGGGCGCCTATCCCAGGGGGGCTGGAAAGCTTATACCCCTACGGTGGCACGCCAGGGTATAAATTGTCCAGCCGTCCTGTGACAGGCGCCCCCGGTGACGAACAGGTTCATGTTATCCTTAAGGGTTTCGCCCCATGCCGCCGGCCCCCTGTCTCGGAGAATGGGAAATGCAAAAGCTAAATCATGAGGTCTGGGCGCCGCCGTGAAGCAGTGTCGGGACCTGTTTGTTTTTCGACCCTGACCCTACGGATCTGCGTCACGGGTGCCACAGTATTTCAGAAATGTAGCAAATCCCTGAGTTTTTGGACCCTGACCCTACGGATCTGCGTGAGGGGTGCCGCCGAATGTCAGAAATGGGGCAAATCCCTTGTGTTTTTGAACCTTGACCCCACGGATCTGCATGAGGGATGCTGCCGAATTTTAGGAATGTGGCAAATCCCTTGTGTTTTTGGACCCTGACCCTGCGGATCTGCGTGAGGGGTGTCACCGAATTTCAGAAATGTGGCAAATCCCATATGTTTTTGGACCTTGACCCGCCGATCTGCGTGAGGGGTGTTACCGAATTTCAGAAATGTGGCAAATCCCATGTGCGTTTTTGCACCCTGATTCCGCCGATCTGCGTGAGGAGTGCCACCGAATTTCAGAAATGTAGCAAATCCCTTTTGTTTTTGGACCCTGACCCTACGGATCTGCGTGAGGGGTGCCGCCGAATGTCAGAAATGTTGCAAATCCCATGTGTTACTGGACCCTGACCCTACGGATCTGCATGAGGGGTGCTGCCGAATTTTAGAAATGTGGCAAATCGCTTTTGTTTTTGGACCCTGACCCTGCGGATCTGCGTGAGGGGTGTCACCGAACTTCAGAAATGTGGCAAATCCCATATGTTTTTGGACCCTGACCCCGCCCATCTGCGTGAGGGGTGCCAGCGAATTTCAGAAATGTGGCAAATCCCATGTGCGTTTTTGCACCCTAACCCCGCCGATCTGCGTGAGGGGTGTCACCGAATTTCAGAAATGTGGCAAATCCCATATGTTTTTGGACCCTGACCCCGCCGATCTGCGTGAGGGGTGCCAGCGAGTTTCAGAAATGTAGCAAATCCCGTATGTATTTGTACTCTGATGTTGGTGATTTGCGTGAGGGGTGTTACCGAATTTCAGAAATGTGGTAAATCCCATGTGTTTTGGGACTCTGACCCCGCCGATGTGCGTGAGGGATGTTAATTTTTACCCACCCCAGCAATTCAGAGCACACGCTCGGGGCGTGGTGAAGATGCCCGTTTGGGGCCTCCCCCCCTCGCGCGGTCCATCAACAAGGAACAGTAAGTAGCACGAAGCAGAACTGTAACAGTGGAAACTGGAAGCTGCAACTGGTGCAGGAAACTGCGAACCTTCGCCCTACAGCCTGGTGGCCCCACAAGGGGGCCGGCGGATACAGCTCTTCGCCTTTTAGCCCTCCCCTCCCGCTCTCCATCTTTTTTGTTGAAATACACAAATTGTGCATAAGCATATCCGTAAGGGTTTCGCCCTCTGCCGCCGGCCCCCTCTCTATCAGAATGAGATATAGCAGGGTTATGTGTGGATATTTGGGCGCTGTCTTGAAGCAGTATGGGGACAACGTTGGGATGAGATTGTAGCTTCTGGCTTTCTCTGTCAAAATGAGAGAAGGATAAAACAGAAATCAGATTGAAGCAATGCGGAGGCATCGTCCAAGACGGCTGGGGAATCAGCAAAACATATTGGGACGATGTGGCTGTTTGTACGCGTTGTTGCTTTCTCATAGCGGTTTCCTCAACTTGTATATTGGGTGCCCACTTGGAAGGATTGGGGGGTACTTGAGACCATCTTGAGTAAAACCGCTTGGTCGGGACTGCCTTTGGGTTTCTGGCCTCGGGAGCGTGACTCGGGTGTAATTTGCATGGGATTGCGGCATCGGGAGTGTGAATCAGGCGTAATTCGCAAGGGATCGTGACTTCGGGCAGAGCGAATCTGACGTAATTTACAAGGGGTCGTGGCCTTTGGAGCGCGAGACTTGCATACTTAACTAGGCATCGTGGCCTCGGGAGCGTGAACCTAGCATACTTTTCAAGGAATCCCAGCCTCGGGGGCGAGAGTCTAGAATAATGTACGCCTCGGGAGCGCGAATCTGGCGAAATGTATTGAGCTCATGGCCTCCCCGACAGGGCCCCCATGGGCAACAAACTTTAATTGCTCTATGGTTTTTCAATGTTTTTCGGGTTCTCGCCTTTTCGGCCTAGTAGAGCCCAACACGGCCCACGAGGCCCCAAAGCTCGTCCCAAGACGGTCCCAGAGGCCCCCCCCAAAGAGGCCGACAACGGTCCACGAGAGCCCCCAGACGGCCCAATAGGGCCCCAAAACAGCCACAGAGGGCCCCAAGACGGCCACAAGAGAGCCCCAAGAGGCTCCCAAGAGACTCCCAAGGGGGGCCGAAGAGGCTGTATGGAGAGTAGAGTGGGCTGCTTGGGTGTGGGGACTGGGCTGGTCCCAAGCGTCCCAAAACGGCCCAGAATGGCCCAACACGGCCCACGAAGCCCCAAAGTTCGTCCCTAGGCAGCCCCAGAGGCCCCCCAAAGGGGCCGACAACGGTCCAAGAGTGCCTCCAGACGGCCCACAAAACAGCCCCAGAGGGCCCCAAGACGGCCCCAAGAGGGCCCCACGAGATGCCCAAGGGGGCCCGAAGAGGCTGTATGAGGCCTGGGCTGCTTGGGTGTGTGGACTGCTTGGCTGGTCCCAAGAGGGCCCAAGAGTCCCAAAACGGCCTTCAAGAGGGCCCCCGAGAGGGCCTCAGGCGGCCGAAAGTATTGATTCCCCTATGCTTGTTCAAGGTTGTTCAAGGTTGTTGGCGTTCTCGCTTTTTCAAGCCCAAAATGGCCCAACAAATCCCAAATATCGTCCCCAAACGGCCCCAGAGGTCCCAGCGGGCACCACAGCGGCCCAAGAGAGCCCCAAGACGGTCCCACGAGAGCACCAAGACGGCCCCAAGAGGTTTCCAAGAGGGCCCGAAGAGGCAGTGTGGGGACTGGGCTACTCGGGTGTGGGGACTGGGCTGGCCCCAAGACGGCCGAAGAGTCCCAAAAGGGCAACCAAGAGACTCCCAAGAAGCCCCAGAGACGCCAAGTAACACCATGGCTCGCCACAGCGAGCGGTGACGTGACAAGCTCTGAGCACCAAGGCTCCTCTCAGAGCTCGGTGACGTAAAGAACTCTGAACAGCAAGGCTCCCAAGAGCAAGCGGCAACGTACAAGTCTCTGAAACACCAGGGCTCCCAACAGAGAGCGGCAACGCAACAAGCTCTTAACGCCAAGGCTTCCCAGAGCGAAGGATGCCATGAGCCCTCTCGGGCAAATTCCTGCAGCGCTCGTTCCGTTCCCGTGCCGGCCCAGGTGTTCGATTCGTGTTCTTTCTTTTGAGGCCTCCTGGAGGCCTCTCTTGGGCCGACTTGGGCTCCTCTTGGGCCGTCTTGGGGCGCTCTTCCTCTTGGAGGCTTCTTGCGCCGTCATGGGGTTGTCTTTGGGTGGTTTTGGGGGCCTTTTGGGTCGTCTTGGAGAGCCGGGAAATGAAACAAGGTGAGAATGCAACAATTTCCCCCGAACCTCGAAAGAAACACAGTGGGTTTCTGCCTATTGCCCGGGCTCTTGCCCCTGCTCCTGCCTCTGCTCTGGGGCCTGACCCTGGGAGTGGCGCCCACCATCCGAAAGTTCTGAATCCGAACTTGTCTGACCCCTCCGAGAGTGGCGTTGGTACCAAAGTTCCTGGTCCCTGGACGTTGGCCTAGCTGGCGTGGGGGAAAGTCCACGGCGCGGCGCCCTGGGCTTTGGCCTAGCAGTCATGGAGGACCAGGGCGGTGCGCCCTGGACGTTGCCTGAGCATGCGGGGGGGAAGTCCAGGGCGTGGCGCCCTGGACCCTGGTCTAGCGGCAAAGTCCTGAGTAGGGGCTCTGGTGGAGCCCCTATTAGGGACTCAACTAGTGCAGTCCCTAGTAGGGGCTACACTAGTGGAGTCCCTAGTAGTAGGGGCTCTACTAGCACAGTCCTTAATAGGGGCTCCACTAGTAGAGTCCCTGGTAGGAACTCCCCGCATACGAAGTCAACTAGTAGGGACTCCACATGTGGAGCCCCTACTGGGGACTCGTTTTGGAGGCCTCTGGGGCCATCTTGAGGACAGCTTGGGCTTCTTGGGGCGATCTTTCGGCGTCTCGGGACCCTCTTGGACCGTCTTGAGAACCTCGTGGGGACTTCTTGGCGCGTCTTGGGGCCCTCTTGGATCCGAAACAGTCACGCGAGAAGATGCCGGGAACCCCAGGGGGGACTCGATAAGCCCAAGAAGATTTGGCAATTTGGGGCCCAGGCCCCTCTTAAAGACTCTTCAAGGGTGAAGATTGAGGCTTGCAGGAGGAGGAGGAGCAACGACCTGATATTACGTCCGCTCCATGGCCAGAGTCAGGGTTGTGGACATGTGTATATATGTATATATCTCTATAGCCGTACATACATATATATATATATATATATATATATATATATATATATATATATATGTATATATATACACATATATATATATATATATCGATTTGTCTATCAAATTATCTCTATATAAATTTATATAGACAACCCGTATCAGAGCGCATCATACTTGTCAAATTTCGATGCCCGGGCCGCCCATTGGCCTTCATAGGCCTCTACGCGCCCACGGCCGACGCGAGCCAGGAAAGTAACGACGCTTTCTGGCCACTTGTCCAGCAAACCTATAAGCCCGTGAAGCACAGCTGCATTATATACTTCTTCGGCGACTTGAATGCACGGGTGCAAATCAACTCAGGAGACGGTTCGGCGGTGGTTGGCTGGTACACTTTCGACCGAGAACGCACCTCTCTCGAGTCGCAGACCCCGGAGGTCAGCGATAACCGAGAGCGTCTCTTAGACTTCTGTGGACAGCACCGCCTCCAGCTCAGCAACACATTCTTTTCGAAACCACAGCGTAAGCTATGCACATACCTCCAACACAAAGACCAGGAGGTTGAGCCGCCATGGCACCGACCCAAGTATGAGACGCTCGATTATGTCATCACACCCCAGCGTTGGAAAAACACGATCTTAAATTGTGAAGCCGACCCCCTGTCGGGTTTGGAATCCGACCACTTCCTGCTGGTGAGTACCATCCGTGTCAGACTCAAGGCAATGAGACACACCTCGCTCAAGCCGCCGGCGCAGTGGCAAGCGCCGGATCGCGAGGCCCGACAAGCATACAATCGGAAGCTCACGGATTTGGACCACCGGCCAACCGCTACGGAAGACAGGGACCTAATGCTCGCATCCGCACAGGAGCATCTCCAGGAGGAGAGAATCGCCCGCAAGGGTTTCAGTGTCTCCCCTGCACTGGACCGGAAATTCGTGGAGCGCACCGAAGCCAAGCGCATTGGCGACCACGCCAGGTACAAAGTGCTGTGCAAGGAAATTCACAAAGACATCAAGCTTGCCAAAAAGCAACACATCAGAGACACGTTATCCAAAACACTCGACATAAGGGGGAGATGGTTGCAGAGGCTGCGGCCGCCCACCTGGCAACCAAACAATGGAGGAAACCGGACAGGTACCGCCCCAAATTTGAATCCTCCCAGCTCGTCGACAGCACCCTTCCAGTCGAAACAGGCCCCATCACGTTGCCGGAGTTAAAATCGCTTCTCAACAAAAAATGGAAACGACACAAGGCGCCCGGCCCAGATGGTTTGTCCATGGATCTCATCCGCGAACTCGATAACGACAACCTCCAAAGCGTCCTCGACTTTCTGAATCAATGGTGGTCCGATGAGTTCGTACCGGACGATATGTTGGCAGCCAGGGTGGTGCTCCTGTTCAAGAACAAGGGCAGCGCTGCCAACCTCGACAACTACCGCCCCATATCCCTGCTGAACTCGTTATATAAACTCATTGCGGGGGTCCTCAAAGACCGCATCGCCAAGAAGATTGACCACCTCCTACAACCGACGCAATTTGGATTTCGGGCACGGCGCAGCACGTCCCAAGCCTTGAAGATCGTCAGACAGATGGTTCACCAAGGCGCCAGCACCCGAAATTACAAGCAGGGTTCTCCGCTCTATCTGCTGTTCCTCGATTGGGAAAAGGCGTTCGACCGCGTCACACACGAAGCCTTATTCAGCGCTCTGGAGCGCATGCAGCTGCCGGCCAAAATCGTTAACGTTGTGAAAGCCTTGTATAGGAACCCCACTTTCCAGTTAGGCATGGACAACTACGAGTCAAAATGGCACCGCCAGGACGCTGGGATCCGCCAGGGCTGCCCTCTCTCACCGTATCTCTTTCTGATTGTTATGCATGTGCTGTTCTAGGACATTTACAGCAAGCACGGCACGTCGCTTTCGGAAGGGCGTCCGCCCGGAGTTACATTATATGCAGTACTGTTCACTGACGACACGTTGTGTGTTTCTTCCAATAAATCTCATATCGCACGCGTGCTGCACGCCATTGAAAAAGAAAGCGCGCGTTTCGGGCTTAACCTAAACAAAACAAAATGTGAACTCATGGTCATAGGACAGCCAAGTCGGATAAAATACCAGGATGGCACACATGTTCCGTCCGCGGAGACGGTAAAGTATTTGGGCTGCTCCCTTGACAGTGAAAACGACGTCGGTAAAGAGATCAGCGCACGCATCCGCAACTGCTACCAAACGATGCAACGACTTGATGCATTCTTGCTGCACAGCGATTGCTCGGTCTCGCAAGAAAAAAATATATTCAACGCCGTATGCAGATCGAAACTGTTGTACGGGTTAGAAACCACTCAATTGACCCCCGGGCAGACACAGCGGCTCGACGGCTTTCAATTGAAAGGCCTCCGCAAGATCCTTGGGATCTCGACTACGTTCGGCCAAATGGCCCAGGGCCAGGACCGCACGAACACGAACGAGTACATCTACAGCCAAGCCCAAAATGCCCTCAATAGCAGGAGACCTCATAAGGCCCTCGAACGCTTCAGCGCCACGTACGAAAACATCAAGCTTGATCTGCTCTGCCGCCTGATCTCAGCCCCCGCGACGGACCCAGTCGCCTCCTGCACTTTCGACCCACATACGCTCCGGCCTTGGGACTATGGCCCCAAACACGTCGGGAGACCAAGGAAGGCTGGCGAGTGGTACGAGCATACCGCAGACACCCTCTGGCGGACTTCAGTCGTGCCGCCCCGGCCATGGCTCGAAGACACAGCGCTCGATCTTACACTGACCTCTCATAGACTTCTCCTACGAGTCACGGCGTGGCAGAGGATGAAGAAATTCCACACCTTGTTATATCGAGAGCGTTTTCCCCCACCGCCCGCCCGTTCCCCCAGCAGGAACACACGGGGTGGGGCTGCGCTTCGGCGACAGATGGATCTACGCAAGCTGACCACACTACTCCTTTTGTTTTGCGACCGCCTACGAGAAAAGAAAACAGCTCTGGTCCGCCCTGCCTGGACGGCCCTTGCCCCCTCCCTCCCTCGCTGCCGCCTTGGGTCCGCCCCGTTCCCCCCCCCCTTCCCTTCCCTTCCCCCCCCCCCCTTCCCTCCCCCCTTCCCTCCCCCCTCCCCCCCCCCTGGGGGGGGAGCGGATGTTCCATAGGTGACCGTTGGATGATGCCGGCCAGAAGCCCCGGCCGCACGCTGCTAGCATGAATCGATACCCCGGCCGCAGAAATGACGACCGGCTACAGGAGGCTTCGCCTCCCGGCTGCCCGTGTAGAGAACTAGGTCCGGAGTTTTTCCTCGGACCTGGTTCGCGGCAGCCGAGCCACGAGCAAATATTATATACATATAAATATGTGTATATATGTATCGATCGATCGAACGATGTATATATATATATACGTATATCGATCTATATGTTCGTAAGTTATATGTGTATATATATACATACATACATACATACATACATACATACATAGATATCGGAGTAGGCCAGGTGAGGGCCCAGAACTGCAACCCTTGGTTCGCATGGGAGGCAGGGCGGCCTTGAGGGCTCCAAGAGGGTTCAGAAGGGGCCCCGGCCTCCCAAGCTGGCCCAAGAGGCGCCCAAAGCGCCCCAGGTTGTCTGGAAGGTGGCTGAAGAGCGCACTGAGATGGCTTCGGGACAGGCCACGAGCGCTCGAAGACAGCCCAAGACTGCTCCTAGACGGCCACAAAGGCACTCTAAACGGTCCAAGAGGCCGCCGAGAAGGCCCTCCAAGAGCAAACATCAAGTTTTTCCCACGGGAAAACGTATATTTCCTGGATATTCGCTTTTCAGTCCTACCAGCGGCCGCGACGGCCCCAGAGGCTCCCAAAATGAGCCCCAGCAACCCATGAGGCCCCCAAGAGGGCCCCCCGACGGCCTGAAGAGAGCTTCAAGCAGTACAAGAGAGCTCCAACATTGCCCAAGAGAGTACCCAGGAACCCCGAGGGGGCCACCGGAGGATCGCTAATTACATGGTCGGAGAGGGCCACCCCAGGGCCCCAAGACGGGCTCAGGTCCCCCTGGCGGGCGAAGAGGGACCCAGAACGGCCGAACTAGGCTCCCAGAGGGTCCTCAAAAGGCCCACCAGGACTCCCCGAAGACGGTCCAGGAGGCCGCTGAGAAGGTTCCCAGGTATAAAAAACGAGCGCTTCCTATTGGAAAAAAACAATATTTCTGTGACATTGGTTTCTTATGTTCCATCGGCGGCCACGTCGGCCCGAAAGACTACCCAAATCGGCGCCACACGGTCCACGAGGCCCCCAAGAGGGCTCCAAGACAGCCTCAAGAGAGGGTCGAGCAGCACAAGAGAGCTCCAAAACAGCCCGAGAGAGTCCCCAGGGGGCCCGAGGGAGCCTCCGGAGGATCCCTACATGGTCGGACAGGGCTCCCTGAGGGTCCCAAGACGGCTCAGCTCCCCATGGCATGCCAAGACGGGCCTGGGACGGCCGAAATAGGCCCCCAGACGGGCCAACAAAGGCTTAAAAGGATTCCCTCCAGACGGTCGAAGAGGCCGCCGAGAAGGCCCCCCCAAGGGCAAAAATCCACCATCTCCAATGGAAAAGCGCATGTTTTTGAGAAATTCGCTTTTTCGGTCCTTACAGCGGCCATGTCGGCCCCAAAATCAGCCCCAAGACGGCCTCAAGAGAGCTTCAAGCAGCACAAGATCTCCAAGACTGCCCAAGAGAGTCCAGAGGGGGCCCGCGTGGGCTCCCAGACGGGCAATAGAAGGCCCAAAAGGATTCCCAAGGAAGGCCCAGAGAGACCCCAGAGACTCCCACAAAGCTTCCAAAAGGATCCCGGGACGCGTCCCAGTGGCCCCCCATGAGCGTATGGGGGATCTCGTGTCCACGTCCTGCAAGATCCATTTCAGGGCTTCCAGAGGTTCCACAGAAACATGCTGCAGGGCGCCAAGAAGTAACCCAAAAACCTCGAACTCACGGTCGAGGACAGTGGTGTACCGCCATGGGCGGGAGGGCGGTATACGCACGTTGCTTTTCGGACTGTCGGTTGAGCTCAAACTGAGACGATCCGCGTGAGAAACCCAGTCGCCCTGGGGGGGCGTGATGTTGCGCGAATCCTTCCACAGAGGGGCGCGTGCGACCGCGTCCTTCTGACGCACAACAGATGGGCGGAGGGACGCTGTCGTGGCCGTGGGGCTCCTTACTTCCCTCGGGGTTTGCCGGGGGTCTCCTCTCTGTCCTCTCGTCGTCGTGGTAGTCGTGGCAGGAGGAGGAGGAGGAGGAGGAGGAGGACCAGGATGACGAGGATGAGGATGAGGAGGGGTATCAGAAAAGTTACCACAGGGATACCTAGCTTGTGGCAGCCACGCGTTCGTAGCGACGTGGCTTTCTGATCCTTCGATACCGGCTCCTGCCATCACTGAGACGCAGAAGCCCCAAAGTGTGAGCTCCACGACGGCCCAAGAGGGGGCCCGAGGGGGCCACCGGAGGATCCCTGCATGGTCGGAGAGGGCACCAAGAGGGCCCCAAGACGGGCTGAGTTCCCCAAGAGGGACCCAGGACGGGCAATAGAAGGCTAAAAGGATTCCCAAGGAAGGTCCAGAGTGGCCCCAGAGTCTCCCACAATGCTTCCAAAATGATCCGGAGATTCGTTCCAGTAGGCCCCCATGAGCGTATGGGGGATCTCGTGTCTACGTCCTGCAAGATCCATTTCAGGGCTTCCAGAGGCTCCACAGAAACACGCTGCAGGGCGCCAAGAAGTAGCCCAAACACCCCGAACTCACGGTCGAGGTCAGAGGCGTACCGCCATGGGCGGGAGGGCGGCATACGCACGTTGCCTTTCGGACTGTCGGTTGAGCTCACACTGAGACACGATCCGCGTGAGAAACCCAGTCGCCCTGAGGGGGCATGATGTTACGCGAATCCTCCCACAGAGAGGCGCGTCCAACCGCGTCCTTCTGACGCACAACAATCCGTGCGATGGGGCGCGTTGAGATGGGCGAAGGGACGCCGTCGTGGCCGTGGGGCTCCTTGCTTCCCTCGGGGTTTGCCGGGGGTCTCCTCTCGTCGTGATTGGAGGAGGAGGAGGAGGAGGAGGAGGAGGAGGAGGAGGAGGAGGGGGAGGGGGAGGGGGAGGGGGCGGGGGAGGAGGAGGAAGAGGAGGAGGAGGAGGAGGAGGATCAGGATCAGGATCAGGATCAGGATCAGGAGGACAAGGAGGATGAAGAGGTGTGACAGGAAAGTTACCACAGGGATACCTCGCTTGTTGTAGCCACGCGTTCGTAGCGACGCGGCTTCCTGATCCTTCGATATCGGCTCCTGCCGTCATTGAGACGCAGAAGCCCCAAAATGTGAGCTCCAAGACGGCCCAAGAGAGTCCCGAGGGGGCCACCGGAGGATCCCTGCATGGTCGAAGAAGGCCCCTAGAGGGCCCCAAGACAGGCTGAACTCCCCATGACGGGCCAAGAGGGACCAGGGACGGCCGAAACGGGCCCCCAAACGGGTCAAAATAGGAAGGCCCAGAGAGGTCCCAGAGACTCCCACAACGCTTCCCAAAGGCTCCTGGGAGGTCCCAGTAGGCCGCAATGAGCGTATGGGGGATCTCGTGTCCACGTCCTGCAAGATCCATTTCATGGCTTCCCGAGGCTCCACAGAAACATACTGCGGGGCGCCAGGAAGAGCCCAAACAGCCCGAACTCACGGTCGAGGTCAGAGGTGTACAACCATGGGCGGGAGGGCGGCATACGCACGTTGGTTTTCGGACTGCGCTGGAGCTTCCACTGGGACACGATCCGCGTGAGAAACTCAGTCGCCCTGGGGGGGCGTGATGCTGCGCGAATCCTCCCACAGACGGGCACGTGCAACCGCGTCCTTCTGGCGCACAATACGCGTGATGGGCGCGTTGAGATTGGCGGAGGGACACCGTTGTGGCCGTGGGGCTCCTTGCTTCCCTCGGGGTTTCCTGGGGGTCTCTTCTGTCCTCTCCTCGTCGTCGTCGTGCGAGGAGGAGGAGGAGGAGGAGGAGCACCAGAGGATCCCTACATGTTCGGAGAGGGCCCCCAGAGGGCCCCCAAACGGCTTCAGCCTCCCATGACGGGCCAAGAGGGACTCGGGACGGCCGAAAAGGACCCCCAGACGGTCCAACAAAGAGCCAAAATGATTCCCAAGGACGGCCCGGAGAGGTCCAAGAGACCCCCACAGTGCTTCCAGCATGCTCCCAGGAGGCGTCCAAGTAGGCCCCCAGAGGCGCATGGGAGGTCTCGCGCCTACGTCCTGCAAGATCTATCTCAGGGCTTTCAGAGGCCCCGCAGAAGCATGCTGCGGGGCGACGGGAAGCAACCAAGAGAGAAAGAGAGAGGGATATGGATATGGATATGGATATGGATATGGATATCTCTATATATATGTATGTATATATATATGTATATATATATGTATATATACACATACATATGTGTGTGCATGTGTATATGTATGTGTATATATATATATATATATATATATATATATATATGTGTGTATGTACACACACTCTTGGGCACGAGGCGGGGGAGCCCGGGACGGGGCCCTCGACAGCGCATGGCAGGACCAGGGGCCCCTGGGGCTCTGCAGGGGCGCCGGGGACTTTTTAAGATCGCCCGAAGACTGCCCCAGATCTCAAAAATGGCGTTTCCAGGCCGAGAAAAACGACCAACGACGGCCCGAGATTACCCAGAATTCGCCACTGATTGTCCAAGAGGCCTCTTAGACGCCCCAAAAGGCTTCCAAGATGCCTCCCAAAGAACCCCAGGTGGCAAACTTTGGTTTTTGAAAGGTGTTCGAGTTCTCGCCTTTTCAGTTTCCCGACGCTCCCAGACGGCCCAAGAGGCCCCAATGTCCGCTCCAAAACAGCCCCAGAGGCCTCGAAGACTGCCACACGGCGGTCCAAGAAGGCCCCAAGACGGCGCCCGAGAGTGCCCCAAGACGGCCCTAAGAGGGGGCCAAGAGGGGGAACACGAAGCGACAATCCGAGCCTTCCACCCCCAGAGGTTCTCGGGAAGCCCCAAGAGGCCCCCAGTAGGATCCAAGAGGCTCCCAAGAAGCTCCCAAGAGTGCCGAAGAGGTTCCAAGAGGCCTCACAAGAAGGTCCCAATAGGCACGCACAATTTGTTTGTCCGATAGCTTTTAACAGTTAGAAGTTTTCAGCCTTTTGGCATCCCGACGCCCCAAGACGGCCCAAGAGGCCTCCAAAACAGCTCCAAGATAGCCGAAGAGGCTTCCAAGAGGGCCCTAGGCGGCCCACGAGGGCCGCAAGACGGTGTTTGAGGCGCCCAAGACGGCCCGAGAGGGCACCAACACGGCCCCAAGAGGCCCAAGAAGGGGAACACGAACCGAAAATCCGAGCCTTCCACCGTCAGAGGTTCTCGGGAAGCCCCAAGAGGCCCCAAATAGGATCCAAGAGGCCCCCAAGAAGTTCCCAAGAGTGCCGACAAGGTTCCAAGAGATCTCCCAAGGTGGCCCCAAGAGGCACAACTCATTGTTTTACGATTGAGTTTTGACGGGCTCAAAATGTTTGAGCCTTTTGACATCCCGATGCTCCAAGACGGCCCAAGAGGATACCGCTCCAATGTAGAGGAAGAGGCCTCCAAGAGGGCCCCTAGACGGCCCACTAGGGCCCCAAGACGGTGCTTGAGGCGCCCAAGACGGCCCGAGAGGGTCCCAAGACAGCCCCAAGATAGGCCCAAGACGGGGAACGCGAACCCAACAGCAGAGCGTTCCCCCCAAAAGACCCACAGGAGGCCGCAAGAGGCCCCCAAGTGGTCCGACGAGGACCCCAAAAGCTTCCCGAGGGCCCAAAAGGCCCCTAGGAGACGTCCAAGAGGCCCGAAAATAGCCAAACAGTGCCCCCGATGCGTCAAAACTGCTTCCAGGAAGCCCCCGGGAGGCTTCCGGATTGCTTCAATGTGGCCCCAGGTGGCCTCAAGTCGGGCTTCTACGCAGCCAAGACGGCCAATGACGGCTTCACATAGCAGAACCGATGCCCCCAAGAGACCCTAAGACGCCCCCCCAAGAAGCACCCAAGAGGTGCCTCCAACAGCCAGTTGAAGAAGCATGCGGAACCCCCCAGAAGCTCCTCAGATGTTGTCACGCGCTTGTGCTTGATAGCGTTGTCCGAGATCGTCCAGCGCCACCCCGGCCTGGGCTAGAACCAGAGCGCGCGCGAAGCGCGCGCGATGGTTCTAGTGTACATGTGTGTAACTAAGTAATAAGTAAGGAAGTATGAACGTGTGTATGTACGTTTGTGTGTACGCATGCATGCATGCATGCATGTGTGTATGGATGTTTGTATGTATGCATGCGTGCATGCATGCATGTATGTATGAATGTATGTATGTATGCATGCATGCATGTATGCATGTATGCATGTATGCATGTGTGCATGTATGCATGTATGCATGTATGACTCTATGCCTGTTTGTATGTATGTATGTGTGTATGTATGTACGTGTGTATGTATGTGTGTATGTATGTATGCACGCATGCATGCATGTATGTATGTGTATGTATGTATGTATGTGTGCATGCATGTATGTATGTATATATGCATGCATGCATGCATGTATGTATGTATGCATGTATGAGTGTATGCATGTATGCATGTATGCATGTATGCGTGTATGTATGTATGTATGTATGTATGTATGCATGCATGCATGTATGTATGTATGTATGTATGTATGCATGCATGCATGCATGCATGCATGTATGTATGTATGTATGTATGTATGTATGTATATGTGTGTATACGTGTAGGTGTGTATGTGTGTATGTATGCATGTGTGCATGTATGTGTGCATGCATGTGTTTATGTATGCATGCATGCATGTATGAATGTATGATTTAGGTAGGTACTCATACATGAATACATTCATGCATGCATGCACGCATGAATAATCCGATGTATACATACACATCTATAGATATCGTAGGTAAAGGTGGATGGAGAGAGAGAGAGAGCGAGGGAACACCACATATGGACATGTATATCCATGTATATTGAGAGAAGGCGAGGTAAGCACCAGAGAGAAAGAGAGAGCGAGAGAGAGAGAGAGACTGACAGACAGACAGACAGACAGACAGACAGACAGACAGACAGACAGACAGACAGAGACAGACAGACAGGCAGGCAGGCAGGCAGGCAGGCAAGCAGGCAGGAAGGCAGGCAAAGCCAGACAGACAGTCGGGCGGACGGGCAGTCGCAATGACGCTCAGACGCAATGACATGCAGACACACATTGACAGACAGGCAGACACGCACACACACACACACACACACACACACACACACACTTTTTCGTCAGCGGCGAGGCGGCGAAATCCGCTCCAGCGTGAAGCTAGATAGGGGCACCAGCTAGCGAATTGGCCGGCGAGCAAAGAGGGAGGGGGGACGGCCGAGAGGAAGGGACGCTCTAACACACAAGCACACACAAATATTGGCAACTGGCCAGACAGACGGCGCGAGGCAGCGGGAAGGCCCAGGGCGGCAGACGGACGGTGTCCCCCGGCGGGCGCGGGCGAGCGGGCGCCCAGGTCGCGCAGCAGCAACAGCTCCAGCAGCAGATGCAGCAGCTGCAGGCGGGGCTTGTCCTCAACTTCCGCCTCCTCCTCCTCCTCCTCCTCCTTCTCATCTTCCTCCTCTTCTTCCTCCTCCTCCTTGTCACAGCGTGGCGTCCCCCTTAAAGTCGCGCACCACTCCCTCAACGAATACAGCGTGCAAGCCACGCACCACGAACTCTCAGTCGGTCCCCAGCAGTCGGTCCCCAGCAGATCCAGCAGCAGCTGCGATGCTCCCTGCACAAGCCAGAGCGTGCGCACGGCCAAGACGCTAGAATACAGAGGAGGCCTGTGCCAAGAAACACCCTGCTTGCCTCCAGGTTGCCCCGGATTTCCTGGGCTTCAATGGTTTCGCGATGGAGGGCGCGACGTTCCCACGCCGAAACTCCATGGGCGTCCTGGGGTCTCAGGGTTGGGTTTCTTGTGGAAGGTTTCTTGTGGACTGGCCTCCACTGTAAGGAACAATTTGGACACGAAAGGGGCCCGATGTCCCTTAGGTCACTACGTGGTTGTTCCTCTAGCCCTCCTCGTGCACGCTGGCGCTTCTGGGGCCCAACAAAAGGTTTCCCTGTGGCGTTCTTTCCTCCTCCTCCTCCTCCTCCTCCTCCTCCTCCTCCTCTTCCTCCTCCTTCTCCTTTTCCTCTGCTTTCCTTCTTCCTCCCTTTCCTCCCCCATCCTCTCGAGGGTCTCCTGAAGGCGTCTTGATGGTGATTTGGGAGGCCCTCCTGGGGGGCCCGTCTGGGTGCCGCTGGGCCGTCTTAGCTCAGGCGCAATGGTTCCACCGAGCTCCTCCGCAGAGGCTCGATGGAACCCTCCTGGGCCGTTCGGGCGGGGCTCGGGGCCGTCTTGAAGTCCCCTTGGGCCCTGTCACTGGCGGCGAGCGCCCCGCAGCCCTCCCCCGCGCGCCCCTCCCCAGGCCGCCACGGGCCACTCGAGGCCTCCCCGCCCCAGGATCACCATGGCCCGTGTCGGCACTTGTCTGTAGCGGCGGCGAGAATACTAGGGGGTGTTTTCGAAAAACCTTGAGGGCCCTTTCTGGGCCGTTGTGGGGGTTGCTCGGGACTCGCTGAAGTTTTCCCGAGGCGATCTGAAACCAACGAGCCTCAGACGCAAAAGACATGCGTTCTCGCATGCGTGCTCACGACGATTCGTCTCTAAGGGTCTTGCTGCAGGTCTCTTTGGCCGTCTCTTGGGGGCTTCTGGGGGCCTACTGGGTTGTCTTGGGGAGATTTGGGAGCCTTCTCGGGTATCCTTGGGCCGTCTTTGGACGGTCCAGAGGTGTCTTGCAGCTGCTTTCAGGCGTTGTTCGGGGCTGCCTTGGAACCGTCTAAGAGGCGGACAAGAGCGCGAGGAAGCGAACACCGGGGGGAGGGCGGGGGGGGGATTTTCTGAGGATGCACGGGGCGAGGAGCAGGCCCACATCCAACGAGCACTCCAACACGCCCAGAGATGCTGACGGCATGGTGATGGAGTGCCCCGGGTGATGTCGGGACATCATTTGCGGACGGATTGCTCGAAGGTTGGAAATCCACAGTTGAGAAGCCACGCTTCACGTTCGTGCTGTGTGCTGTGCCTGGCGTGGCCCTGTCCGGAAGTTGAGCGCGCGTTGCCTTGGACTTGAGGTTGCCGCCAAGGGGGGGTCCTCGGGTGAATGATTCAGTCGTGGGCAGTGTTGCAGGAGGTCGTGGTCTCGTTGTTTTTGCCAGCAGTTACTTGGTTGGGATCGCAGGGTCACGGATTACCGAAGCACTGTCAGTGTTATGGTGCACTTGTGGGTTTCAGATTGCCAGGGTATGGAATAACGCGTTAGCTGTGTTGCGATACGCGAAGCACGATTTCGGTTTGTCCAACAAGTGTGACATGAATGGAACCGGGCATGCGAATCACATGTGGTGCAAGCGTCAGTCACAAACAACATTCAAGCCGGGGGACGTTTGTAATTTGTTAAAGCATGCATAAGGTAGAGGCACGATCTCGATGCAAGCACGGAGCATTTCTGCCGTGCTGTTTTCCCGAACATCACATTCATCAAAAGTTCGATAATATGTATTGGTGTTGCACCGAGAGGCCCAGCCATGAATCCTGAGCGGTGGCTCACTGCCCTCAGCTGTGACATTTAGAGCGGGTGCGAACGAAGTTTGAGTATCGACGCATCGCAGACATGTGAAGCGAACGCGACCGTCGCAGCAAACCACATGATCTGAAATTCTTTACGCTTCGCGTATCCCCACCAGCCCATCTCACAACAGCAACTCTTGCGAAGCATGCCCACAGTCGTGTTTTGCAGGCGTGTGTCCGCTTGGCCCGCATATCTCCCCTGTTACTCCTTCCTCCCGCCTCCTTGTACATCCTCCTTGTTGGGGGAGCGGGAGAAGGACGAGGCGGAGGAGGAGGGAGAGAAAGCGTTCCTCGTGGTTTGAAAGAAACTGGTGTGAGAAGAGGTCTCGTGGTGGAGTGTTCGTCCGTCGTCCTGGTGTGAGTCGTTCGGGTTCCTGGTGTGAGTCGTTCGGGCTCTTCGTGGTGTGACTGTGAGTCGTTCGGGCTTCTCGTGGTGTGAGTTGTTCGGGCCCTCGTCCTGGTGTGAGTCGTTCGGGCCCCTCCTCCTGGTGTGACTCGTTCGGGCTCCTCGTGGTGTGAGTCGTTCGGGCCCTCGTCGTGGTGTGAGTCGTTCGGGTTCCTCGTGGTGTGAGTCGTTCGGGCGCCTCGTCCTGGTGTGAGTCGTTCGGGCCCCTCCTGGTGGTGTGAGTCGTTCGGGCTCTTCGTGGTGTGAGTCGTTCGGGCCCCTCGTCCTGGTGTGAGTCGTTCGGGCTCCTCGTGGGGCCTCTTGGGGGCCTCTTGGAGCCTTTTGGTGCCTCTAGGGGGCCTCTTGGGGGCCTCTTGGGGGCCTCTTGGGGGCCTCGTGGGGCCTCTGGGGGCCTCTTGGGGGCCTCTTGGGGGCCTCTTGGGGGCCTCTTGGGGCCTCTTGGGGGCCTCTTGGGGGCCTCTTGGAGGCCTCTTGGGAGGCTCCTGGGGGCCTCTTGGGGCCATCTTGGGGCCTCTGGCGACCTCCTCTGAAGCGCAAAGGAGCGCTGCCCCCTGAGAAGGACAACATGAGCCCAAAACCTTCGTAAAATCAATGATTTTGCCATGAAGGAAAATGAGCGCGGCCCCCTCAGGAGGCCAAAATGGTGCCAAAACCGTAGCAAAATCAATGATGCTGGCTTCAAAGAAAAGGAGAGGGGCCTATCTCCGCCCCCCCCCGTCGGGGCCAGAATCCTCGTGAGGGTAGTCGTTTTTTAGCCCTCCCAGGAGTCGGAAAAGACCCCTCCAACGACCCGCGAAACCCCCTCTCCAGGCCCAGGGGGAGGGGGTAGGGGGAGGGGTAAACCCCTCCCCGAAGGGGAAGAACGGGGGTTGAGGACAGAGCGGGCTCTCTAAACCACTCACGCCCAAAGGGCTGGTGGGATTCGGGGCAAGTGTGGAGCACCTCGGGCCCACATCTCGGTTTCGCCTGCTTGTGTGTTCTCGCGTTGTCCCAGCGGTGGGCCCATCAGATCCGAATAGAAGACTTAAGGCATCACCGATACAGCGGCACTATAGTGTAACACCTCATATGTGATGGCATGCGAAACACATACGGTGCAGCCGTTGAGGGGGTGTGCAATCTAGCAGTACCATGTTGGCGTCCAGGCTTGATGATATCATTGCACCTTTGATGAACCTCACAGTGCTATTCCAGGTAATGCCCCATCAGCTGGAAGTCAAACGAATCGGGTTGTTGGCTCCATTAGCGGTAAATGCTGCATGCAGGACAGAGAGGCGACCGTTGTTGAAGTGTGGTGACCGATTTCGTGTCAGGGTGTACGTGCCCCCTTATGTCGGAGGCCTAGAGGTTGACACCAGCACCAATATCGGCGGTGTGCCTCCACCGAGGGAAGAGTGCCCCGATCTCGGTGATGGTGGTAATATTATGGCTCCCTAGGCGGCCGAAAGATTATTACCAACACCGCGGTCTAGGATCGCCTTCCCCGGTGGAGGCAACTCCCTGTGTTGGTGTTGGTGCCCATGTCCAGGCTTCTGATTATGTGCATGCGTCTTGCCCATACGCAGTATGTTTGCATGCCACCGTCACGTTGACACGCAGGGGGCAATTTAAGTGTCCTTTTCAGGAGCGGCACCAGCTGCAGCAGCAGCAGCTCATGCAGCAGTTGCAGCACAATCCGCTGTTACTCCAGCAGCATCCTCAGCTTCTCCAGCAGCAGCAGCAGCAGCTGCGGGACATGTTTTCGAAGTCATTTTGCCCTCCTCCCCATGCCCCAAACCCATACCCCATCTTCCTGTCTGAACTCCTCCGCCCATAATCCCGCTCATGCCTATAATGCTCCTCGTCCTCCTCCTGCCATCCTCTCTACGCCTAGTCCTCCCTCCCTCTCCTCCTCCGCCGAGCTGGTGCTCTCGCCCTCGGCCGCTCCTCTGACCCCCAGTTCGAGGGGGCTTGGAGAAGGACGCAGCGGAGGGACGGGAGAGGAATGAGGGAGGGGCAGGAGGCAGGAGGGGGAGGAGAATGAGATGGGAGGATTGGCGATCAGGTGTTGTGTGTACATTGTTTGGGGAGTTGTGTAGGTTCGGATGAGGATGAGGATCCATGAGGATGAGGATGAGGATGAGGATGAGGATGAGGATGAGGATGAGGATGAGGATGAGGATGAGGATGAGGATGAGGATGAGGATGATGAGGATGATGAGGATGAGGATGATGATGATGATGGATGATGATGATGATGATGATGATGATGATGATGATGATGATGATGATGATGATGATGATGATGATGATGATGATGATTACGATGACGATGACGATGACGATGACGATGACGATGACGATGACGATGACGATGACGATGACGATGACGATGACGATGAGGACGAGGAGGAGGAGGAGGAGGAGGAGGAGGGGGTCAGTGCAAGATTGTAGAATGTGAGTGTTTCATGTTTGCCTGTCTGCTTGCACTGCATCCTCCTCCTGACCCCTGTTTCTCCTCCCCTACCTTCCTTCGTCCTTCTCGTGCTCGTCCTCCCCCTTCTCATCGTCCTGCCTCATTCTGCCTCCTGCCCCCTGTAGGACGAGGGGGGGAGGAGGACGAAAAAGACAGCAGAGAAGGGGACTGAAGTGAAGGATTATGGAATATACGTTACTTCTGACATTCAGAAGATGGCGGCGATGAGGATGACGGCGGTAGTAATGACGGTGACGATGGTTATGGCGATAGTGATAATGGTGATGCACATGATGTAGAGAATGAATATTGCGAGTAGTGCATGACGACGATGATGGGCATTTGGGAAACAAAGACACCGCACGTCCAGCAACAGCAGCTCACGGAGGAGCAGCAGCTGGTGCAGCAGTGGCGCGCTCAGCAGGCGCAGAGTCAGGCAGCCCAACAGGCGGCGCTCAACCCAGGGAGGAGCTGGGATGGGCGGAAGCGTGGAAGATCGGAGGGGCTCGGGCGGGAGCCCTGACCCATTGCGCGTGGTTCCGGCATCTTGGGAAGAATATGCGGAAGCGCGGGTTGGCCGTTCATAGTGTTGGTTCTCAGCCGCCTTAAAGGTTTTCCTCCCTCCTCCTCCTCACCCCGTTTCCTTCTAGACAGTTCCTCCCTGCCGCACCACCAGACGTGTCGGCGGGGCGCGCCATGCGTTTCGCCAGAGCGATCCCCATCACGCATGATCTTGGTTTCGAATCTCGAACAGCTACAAGGATGGATGGCGGTACCTTTTCAAAGTAGTGTCATTGTCTGATTGCTGCGCACAGTAGTCTGTCCAGGTTTGACAGTCGCCGCTTTGAGCTCAACATGTCTCCAATAGGGCTCCAGAGGATCCCAAAAGGGCCCAACAGGCCCACAGGATCCTCCACAAAGCACACGACATCCTCAAGATGCCAACGTGGCCTCCAAGTCGGCCCCACGACGTCAGAAGACCAACGCAGGATAGCCTTCAGGCTTCCCCAGACGGACCCCAGAACCTCCAAGGGATCTCAACTGTCCATGGGAGGACGCCCAGACGCCCCAGGACGCCCCAAATTGGCGCCCATATCAATCTTGGTCCAGGAGGTTATGACTCCTGGCAGGAAGGTTCAAGGCGTCTCGTTGGCACCACAGCCACTGCACTCGACTGATGTCTGAGCATGGCAGCGTGGGCTTCTCGGATGTTAGGGCCACTTCGCACGTTCCTCGGGTGCCTCGGCCCCACTTCGTCGGAAAGGCGTGCACAGCATTTTGAGCTTCTTGGCGCGATTTAATGTACTTCTATGGCCCTGCCGTGCGTATGACACTTACACGCAGGTCGCTGAAAGTAGGTATTTTGGGATTCCCACATCCCAATCTACGTCAAGCGACCTCCTACTTCAAGAATCGACACGCTTTTGCTGTGCTGTGTTATTATTTGGGGGCCTGGACCCAATACACTTAATCCGCCTTCATACTTCATGTTCTTACCTACTTCTTCCGACCGACGTGTACCACCAGCCTGGGCCTCGGAGGCGGGCTCCAACAGTTCAGCGGTCTGTTCCCGAAGCAGTTGGGTAAAGAGGAGACGACGACTATTCGGAATGTTATCCTCGTCCTATTCGTGGCACCGCTGTGCTTGGTGGCGCTCGCCAGGTGTGCTGCCGTGCCGTGGTGTACGACGTGTGCTTGGACTTTCTTAGTATCCCAAGTCTGGTGCACCTTCGTACGGGTTGTCACGGATTGGGCGTGCCTCACGGAGTTGTGAATATTGCAATCATGTACGTTTCGCGTGCCCACGCCAGTTGTTCCAGCAACGATTATGAGGAAATTGTTTTGACGAGGAAAATTCTCCCTCACCCATTTCTAATTCTATAGTATCGAAGACCCCTATTGCGAATCACCGCCGCCCTCTGCTTTTTAGGGTATGCTTGTGTGGCCGAACGCTTGGGCAAAGCTATTGGTCCATGCGTTGCCGCGTTGGAAGCCCTTCGGGGAACACGTGGGGGGAGGAAGGGGAGGAGGATGAGAGGGAGGAAAAGGGAGGATGAGGAGAAGGATGAGGAAACCTCTTGGGAGCTTCTTGGGCCATTCTTGGAGCCTCCTGGGAGCTTCCTGGGAGTCTCTTGGAGGTCTCTAGTTGGGCTCCTTGGGCTTCTTAGGGGCTCTGGGGGCTTCTTGGGGACCTCTTTGGCTGCCTCACGGCGTTCCTGGCCCGTCTGACGCCATCGGAAGCCGTCTTGGGCCGTCTTCTGGAGCCCCCTTGAGTGCTTCAGGGTCGTCTTGGAGGCCCTCTTGAGCGTCTTGGAGGCACCTTGGGTCATCATGCGGCCCTTCGGGGGGCATCTTGGGACTCTCTTGGGCCGTCCTGGGGTCATAGTGGAGGCCTCGTTGGCGATCTTCGGATAATATTTCGGGCCTCTTGGGCCGTCGGAAGGCCGTTTTGATACAACTGACAAAATTCATCTGAGACCCTAGGGGAACTCAACGTTGTTGGCCTCTTTCGGCGTTCTGGAGGACATCTTGGAAGCCTCTTTGGCCGTCTTAGGGGCCTCTTGAGCACTTTTTGGGCCGTATGAGGCTCTCTTGGACCAGATTGGCGGTCTTGGAGGTATCTTGACACAGTCTTGGAGGCCATATTGGAGCTATCTTGGGCTCTCTTGGGGCCGTCTTGGCCGCCTTGGACACCATTTTGGCTGTCCTGGAAGTCTCTTCGGCCCGTCTTGGAGGCCTTTGGAGCTGTCATGGGCCATCTTGGAGGCCTCTTGGGCGTTGTTGGGGCGATCTCGGGGGCTTCATGTACCGTCTGGGGCCGTCGGAGTACAGAAACATAGCAAATGCGTCAATCATCTGCAATCTTTCCAAGCTGTCCTAGAGGTCTTCTTGGAGGCCTCTTGGGCACTCCTGGGGCAGTCTTGGACCATCACGGGGCCATCTTGGGCCGTCTTGGGTCTATCTTGGACTATCTTGGGCTCTCTTGAGGCCGTCTTGAAGACGGCTTCAGGCTGGCGTGGAGGCCATCTTGGCCGTCGTGGAGGCATCTTGGAGGCACCTTGAGCCATGTTGGCCGCCTTGGAGGCGATTTGGGCAGCGGGGGACCTTTTAGGGGCGGCCTTTCGGGTGGCCGGCGAATTGGGCCGAAGCCCCCACAGGGAGTCCGCCGCCACTTGTGGCCTTGCCGCAGGGGGGCCACGGCGTGCTCAACGTCGGGAACTCGAGGACGAAAAGGCCTTACACGCTGGTCGTTGAAAGTGGGTCTTTTTGGATCCCCTAATTCCAGTCTTCTTTGGGCGCCTTCCTCCTTCAAGGATCGACTGGCTTCCTTCTTCCCTTGTCTTCAGGGGGCGGGTGGAAGCCCAATCTACTTCTAGCGCCTTCCTACTTCATGTGTCCACCCACTTCTTCCGACTGGCGTGTACTTCCTCCTCCTCCGCCTCTTCCTCCTCTTTTCGTCGCCGTCGCTATTGGCATCTGGTCTCCGAAGGTCGCGGCCGTCGGAGCGCTCCAGATAGAGGGCCCGAGATTCTGAAAGTGGGCTGCTGGCGCCCGCCATGATATCTCGGGGGCCCTCCCCCTCCCCTTGGCAACCACGCTGATCGCCACCACTGTCAGCTTGGCGCCGAGCTGTCCATCCGCTGACTGCACGGCGCCCGGGTGCAGCTTGCAGCCCTCACGTCTCACCGCGGCAGGTCAGATTCTGACTCCTCTTTGTTTTTCCGCCCCAGTCTCCCGCCCTGGGCCACTCCGAGCCCCTCACCCAGAGGTCTCGACACCTTCCCAGAGACTATAGCCATGGCTGCCCACGGTCCGATCCGATCTCGATCCGATCCGACCCGGCACGAAACGATTCCCCCTCCGGCGTGCAGCAGGGCTGGACCTAAACGGTGTTTTGGCCATCTCGTAGGCCGTGTTGGTTTTCGTGCTGCTTTGCATTACAGGCGAAGCGAGAGCAAAACGAGGACGGGCGAAACACAACACGAAAACGAACAACACCGTTTAGGTCCCCCCTCGAAAGCGAAAACGAGAACGAGAAGCAACACGAAAACGAGCGCGAAGAACACCGTTTTGGTTCAGCCCTGGCCTGCAGGGGCCGAGGCCGCTCTGCAGAATCCCAGACGGGCAGGTCCCGATATCCGGTTCTGCGACGAGTCCCACTGAGCGCTGTCCACTGCTCGCAAAGTGCCTACTCGCAATCGCCCGAAAAGCACACGTTCGCGTCGACATGAAAGATCGTGGCTCCCCCGCAGCGGATCCAGGCCGTTTGCGAGTAGTCATTTTGCGAGTAGTGGAGCGCGCCCGTCTAGAGTCGGAGGCGCGGTCCTATCCGTGTCCGATCCCACCACATTTCGCACTGTGGCCTTTCATTCTACAGCTCATGTCGGGCATGTCCCTCTACAGGAGCAACACTTGGAGATAGTCAAAAAGATAGTTGGGGACCATGTTTCCTCTTCTTGAACATTCGTGGACTGTGTTTTGCATTTTTCGTCCAAAATCCGCCCGTGGGAGGACATGCCCGACCTACTTCTACGGGGCCGTCTTGCCGGACGGCCCCGGGGCCGGGCAGCGGCCTCCCATGGCCGAGGGCGTCGGACAAGCCGGCCGGCTCGATCCTCGCTGCGGCGCCCTGGTTCGAGTGTGAATCCGCGTCTGCGGCTGGGGATCCCGAACCGGACGGTTTTTCAGCCTGAGTCGTCTGTGCGGGGGTAAAAAAAAAACGCACAGACGACTCAGGATGGTTTCTTGTTTTCCACCCCCGCCCCCGGGTTTTTTTTCACATCCGGGTTTTTTCACACCCGGGTTTTTTCACCCCGTCCCTGGCCGCGGTGAGGGCTCTTGGAGGCCGAAGACAATGAAACTATTGTCAGTTTGGGGGTGTCGAAGGACACTTGTAGGTGTTGGGTCATGGACGAGGGGGCATTCTGCATGTTGCGTATGATGTGATGGACAGTTTGGGGTAGGTCGGGTTTGGGTGCTTTGCAGAGTTTGTGAGTGTACCGAAAGCGATGTTCAAGATGTTGGATGAATGCGTCCACCTCGCGTCCGCGTCCCCTCTCCAGGCCCCCTCCCCCCCAAAAAGGCTGGGCAGGCGTTCGCCGTTGGCGAGGGCACTCCGGGGCAGGCTGCCGCTTCAGATCCAGGAGGGGTCTTTTGCTTTCGGGCTGATCCTCAGGTCCAGCTCAGGGGACCTCTTCGTGCCCAAGTTGCCTGAAGCGCCCCTTCGTTCCTTGTCCAGCGTTTCTCGTGGTACCACGATGGCTGGTGCTCGGGGGTCAAAGATGGGGCCCTGAGGATAGGAAATGCCTTCCCGGTTTGAGTTGCACTGCTCACGGCCTCCTCGCCCTTGGGCCTCATATCTCAAGCCCCCATGTTTGAAGAGCCGTCGGGTAGCCCACGAGGGGTCGGGGCACGCGTCGCTCCTCATCATCCCCGTCCTTCTCCTCCTACTTCTGGTCTGCTTCCTTCGCCTCCACCTCTCGCGTGGATGTCCATTGCAGCCGACGGTGTGATAGTTTTCGGCCCACGGGCCCCAGAGGTCTTGACGACCCCTTCCCGCACGTCCAGATCTGGTCTTCATAGTCCAGAGGCGCGAAAACGCCTCCCTGGGCGAAATGGAGGAAAAATGCTGGCGGCGCGCACAGGGGGGGTGAGGGGAGAGGGGAAGGCTTCTTAGAAGGAGGCTGCTTCTTAGAAGGCGCCGGCCTTACATGTCTAGACCAGGCCCGCGCCTTCTAAGAAGCAGGGGTGCTTCTAAGAGGCCTTCCCCCCGACCCCCTCTGCGCGCCGCCAAAAATGTTTGGAACGGCAAAATCAATCCTTCGTCTTCCGCTTCCTTCGCCTCATCCTCCCCCGTAGAGGTTGCCGGAGGAAACGAAGGACCCAGAGGAGGGAAGGAGGGAGAGGAGTGGGAGGAGGAGATGGAGGCAGGGGAGAGCGATCAGGCGATCACAAACTTGGATCAAGCCGGCGTGGATTAGCGACAGGTCCAGTTTCCATGGGAGATCGTGGATTCCCGCCGCCGAACGAGGCAGCACCGGCCGCATTTTGGGGAGGGCACTTCCCCCGATGATTTGGCGACCGCGCGCCAGGTCCATGGACCGCTAATACATGTCTGCGCGCCCCCGAAAGGAGGACGGGGAGCAGGAGGACAAGGCGGGGGGAGGATGGACGTGGAGGGGGAGGACTTGCGAGGAGGGGGGGGATGGACGACGAAGAAGAGCGGAGGAGGCCTGGAGGAGGAGCCGACCCGCCCGGCACGGCACAGCACCGCGCCCTGGAGGCCCCGCAGGGCTCCCTCAGCTCCCTGCTGGGCGGCGGGGCGGCGGGCCAGCAGGCGCAAGCACAGGCGGCGCAGAGCCAGGCGACGCATGGCCAGGCGGCGCGGGGGGGGGCCTTCCTCGTCTTCTTCCTCCTCTCCTTCCTCCCTCCTTCCATTCCTTCTCCTCTTCCCCTTCTCCCTCTTCTTCCTCCTCCTCCTCTTCCCCCTCTTCTTCCTCCTCTCCTTCCTCCTCTCCGTCCTCCTCTTCTTCCTCCTCTCCTTCTTCCTCTTCTTCCTCCCTCCTTTCATTCCTTCTCCTCTCCCCTCGGAGGGCCGCAAGAGGGCGGCGGGGGAGTGCCGCTAGCGCGCAGGACGGCGCGGCGGGGGGACGGCAGGAGGGCGCCGACGTCCTGCATCGGCCAAAGACCCCGCCTCCTCCGGTTGGGATCACATACCTTTGCGTCCTCCTTGGGGGTTCGTGGGGGGGGGGGGGGGACGTGCTGTCAGAGCGGGTGGCGGGGGGTCGGAGGAAGAGGAGGGATGGGAGAAGGAGGGGAGATTCGGATCTCGTTGCGCCGTGTTGTGTCGCACCTGCTAGCAGTCTTGGTGTGGTGGCCGCCGTTCCCAAGTAGCTTTTTGTTCGCACCGGCTCTCTTTTTTCTCAGCCGAACGCCTCAGCCCAGCCGCTGATGTTTGCCAAGCGTGAAGAGGAGGAGGGGCGGGACGAGGGAGGGAGGGGGGGGGATCGGCAAGCTGCGTCGGAAGGCCAATCCAATCCCCCCCCTTCTTTTAAAGTCGGGCGTGTCCCTCTACAGAAGGAATATCCAAAAATAGAAAGAATAGTCTGGGGACGATTGTGTTCACTACTTTCGATTATGTTTGGAGTATATTTTGATCATTTTTTATTTGTCGTCCAAAATCCGCCTGTAGGGGACACGCCCGACCTAAACCTTTTTGATACAATCCCAATCCAGGGCTCTGACCCCGGGAGTTGGCGCCGCTGACAGGGGTATAGCATCATGACAAACAACCCGACCTTGGCGCTGGACCCCATCTCTCTGCGGCGCTTGCTCGTGCGGGATCGATCAGGATCCCGGGGCCCGAAGCTGTGCGAAATCGTTCGGCTTGAAAGGGCAGCGCCCAGATCCCAGGGAAGGTGCCCGTCAGAGTGGCGCTGATCGACACGATTTCGTTCCCCCATCTCGCCCAGCCACGCCCCGCGGGGCTCCCTCTGACGCAGCTGCGCCCGGCGATGTGCCACGACGAAAGATGAGCGACGAAAAGAAGCGGGTTCGTCCGCGCCGACATTGGCGCGTAAGTTGCCCGCGTAAGATGCCCGCGTATTGTCCTGCATTGTCTTGCATTGTTTTGCATTGTCCTGCATTGTCTTGCATTGTCTTGCATTGTCTTGCATTGTCTTGCATTGTCTCGCATTTTCTCGCATTTTCTCGCATTGTCTTCATTGTCTTGCATTGTCTTGCATTGTCTCGCATCGCCTTGCATTGCCTTGCATTGTCTCGCATTGCCCCGCATTGCCTTGCATTGCCTTGCATTCCTTCGCATTGTCTTGCATTGTTTTGCATTGTTTTGCCTTGTCTTGCCTTGTCTTGTCTTGTATTGTCTTGCATTGCCTTGCAGTGTCTTGCCTTGTCTTGCATTGCCTTGCATTGCCTTGCAGTGTCTTGCATTGTGTTGCATTGTCTCGCATCGTCTCGCATTGTCTCGCATTCTCTCGCATTGTCTTGCATTGTCTCGCATTGTCTTGCACTGTCTTGCATTGTCTTGCATTGTCTTGCATTGTCTTCTCGGCATCAGTGCCACAGCGTCGACGGGAGGCAAAACATATGCATATAGTCTTGTTTTTGCTCGGACTCGCTGAGCAAGCAAGTATACAGCCAAGGTAGCAGAGTCTTGGCCGAGCATAGAATCACCGTCGTCAGAGCGTGTGTGTTGCCCATTCCCTGTTCACGGTAATATGCTTTACACAACGCCATGTCGGGTGATGACGCTTCCGCCATGTTGCCCGGTGAACTCCCAGAGGGGAGGATTGCAGGTGGACGCAAACAGCTGCTGCAGCCAGCGTCCAGCCTGATCGCAGCATCGGCAGAGGGAACTCGTGGAGCCCGGAGCCAGTCCCGTTCCCCGAGTGGCGGCTTTCCGGCGGTCGCTGACGCTTCGGGGGCCCGCGCCGCCAGCTCCGATTCCGCAGCCGTGAAGAAGCTTGTGGAGGACGAGTTGAAAGGGCTCCTGCCAAGCGAGTTACTTATCGGGCGCAGAGAACCATACACATGCACCGATCCTGGCAAGGCCCATCCTTGACCCAGGATCGGTGCATATGCCTTCCTGGCCAAGGTAGGAGGGCGTATGCACCGATCCTGGACTCCGCATGGGCCTGGCCAGAATCGGTGCATGTGCACAGTTCTTTTCCCTCCTTAGATTAAAGAGAACTCAGAAATCCACGACTGATTTGAGCGCGAGAAGCGCTAGCCTCCAGAGGGTGAACGAGGGGCGGCCAGCACCAGGAGTGATGCGGAAGCTCCGACTGGTGGCCGGGGGTCCCTTTCTGGGTGTCGGCTCTCCACTCTGGCCTACGCTTGTGATGCTCCAACCTATTTGTAGCCTTGATCACCAGAAAGAATTCCGAGCGCCAGAAAAAGTTCAGAAACTCAAGGGTTTTCACGTGTCGGGCCCTGGGAGACACTCGCCCGACACTGTTTCGACACTGGTTCGACACTCTTTTGACACTTTTCCGGGTGCTCGAAATTATTTCTGGGATGTGATCTTTAAGTAGGATGAGAGCAACATAAGCCTACGAGTCGCATTTCCTGGACAAAGAGCGCGTCGTCGACTTTAGTGTCCGCCTTGACCTCTCTGGCAGGCGCTGCGGGAGGCGAAGCAAGATGCCTACTGCGCGCACCTGGCCATTCAGAAGAAATTCGACATGCTGCTCTTGGCCGAGCAGAGGGACGACCTGCGGAGGCCCACGCAGCGGGACTATTTCGTCAAGACTTGTGCTGCCACCCTGTCAGACCAGACTTCCAGAGTTTGAGACCTGGATTTTTTGATCTGGATTTGGACAATGACGACGGCTTCCAGGCCTCCATTGCCAGCGTCGACGGCGAGCGGCTGAAGGCCAAAACCACCACCATGTACGCCAAGGCGGTCGCTCGAGCTTCCGACAAGAAATCTCGCAAGCAGCAGGAGAAGGTCAAGCAGGACCAGGCTCAGGAGAAACTCATCCAGCAGATGATGGAGACGAGGCCTGCGGACCTCTTTCAACATGGCTGTGGACGCTCACGCGATCGCTCGCAAAGCGTGCCTGGCCGAGCAGGTCCAGCAGGAGGCGGCACCATAGCCGCCCAGGTTGCATCCCTGTACACCTCCACCGTGGCCGCTGGCGTCTGTCGACCGCGCCGATGCCGAACGCCCCGCTTCCAATGCAAAAAACGGCACATCCCCGCCCGGAAAGGCCGGGGACAAGGACAATGGCAGAGGCAGAAGCAGAGGCAAAGGACGAGGCGACCCCAGCAGAAAGAGGTCGACGACCAAGACGTATCCCAAGGGCGACGGGAAAGCCGCGCCCTCCCCCATGGGCGGCCCCAAGGGCAGTCCAAGGGCAAAGGCAAGGGCAGGGGCAAGGCATCCATCCGGCACGGCGAGCGCCGGGACGGGCGCTGGCGAACGAGGAAGCGCGAGGGTCTGGACGCAGCAGATCCGCCGGAGGCAGGTGGCGTGGGACGGGGGCGTGACGGTGAGGTTGGCCCGTTTGCTTTTGTAGTTTATTCGGGACCCCCCTGCCTCTGATTTTAACGCCTTGCTTGCATGTGATGGTAAACCTGCTTACTTGTTTCACCCGCGTTCGCATTCTGACATTGTCCCTTCAGGTGCCGAGATGGCATGGCCAGTTCGGTTTTTGCTCGTGATGTTCCATCGTATACACTTTTTTCGCATGACACCTAAATCGTCGTTATATCACGTTTCGGTTGCTCTTTGGAATTGGGAACACAATCTTCGTTGGAGATGTTTTTTTTCGGGTCTGGCGCCGTAAACCCAACAGCTGGCGACAAGTGGCGGCGGCTGCGATCCAAGAAAATGATGTTGCAGGCCGTGTGATGCTGTGTTGCCTTTGTCTCTGCAGTGCATGGTTGACGCTGTCAGGCGTGATGTTTGGCAGACATGCCTCGTGCAAAGCCGGCGTCGCGCTCCGCCGGTGCCCGCAGTGATTCGGATTGCCATCCCCCTCCTCCAAAAAACGGGCACCAGGGCGCTTCTCACAGACAAGATGTTTTTTTAGCACGATCGATACATGCATCTATTGTTTGGCCCCTTACAGAGATAAAGTCGCCCCATGCAGTTTTGGGGCGGGGGTGGTAGCTCATTTTATCGAAGCTGTTCGCGACACTTGCAGGGTTCTAGACGACAAGGCGCTCGAGCGAGACGCGAGCCGATGCGAAGACATCGCGTCGCTCGTTGGAGCCACCGTCAAGACGCACAAACCTCCCGGAACGGTGGAGTTACGCCTTCTCCACTGTAGCGTTCGTACTCCGATGGTTCCGGCAACGCGATGGATCTCCCACGCGCTGCTCCCTCATAGGCGCGTTCCGTTCCAGGCTCGCGACGCCCAGCACCTATTGCAGATCATGTCGCGCACAGTTGTGCCAGCCGATTGCCGCCTAGTCGAAATAGACACAAAATAATATTGTATGACCGGTTTCCATGCTGATTCCGTCACGCATTTCCCAGTTCTCTTTGACGGCGCCCAAAAAGATGCATGCGCCAAAGTTCTATCTGCGATTGTGGATTGCCAGTACGCGTCGTGCACTGCAGCGCCAGACAGGGTCTGGAAGGTCACCGTCGGCGCTGGCATGGGACTTCCTTGTAGCGGGGAGGGTGTTGACGCAGCGTATTACAATCAAGTTGAGCGCGACAGCGTGTCTTAAAATAGCTTCCGCGATTCGCACGGCGTTTTAGCTTATACCAGGTATCGCGACGACGTTATGCTAGTGCACTCGGGCTCCAGAGTACAGGTGGATGCCCTCATTGGCAAGCCACAGGAGCTGTCGACAGAGTTTAAGCTAGAAGCTGGGAGTATCGCGTCCGACAAGGTTCAGATGCTAGACGTCGCGTTCTATCGTGGACCCCGTTGGCGCCCCACGGGTATCACGGACAATCGCATCCAGATTAAGCGGTCGTCTTTGTGGATGCCCCTTTCAGCGATCGCAGCATGCTGCCCGCCAGCGCGCACCGAGCCTGGCCGCTCGCTCACTCGCTCTGTGTACGAAGTTTGGGTTCGGAGCGCCAGCACGGCGACAGTGAGATCACGAAGTTTTGCAGCATTTTGCGTCATCATTCCTCACACGCTACACTACCACGAATCTTGGGGGTGCGGCCTCCCATTGTTCGCATCCCTGGCACAAGTCCATAGACAGAAGCATTTTGACTCGTATTGTGATGCCGCGTTGCAGCCAGTGGCACGCTGCGGGCATACAGCGCGTAGTAAATCGCGCTGTGAAGCCCTGGCGCCCGCAGCAGGGCTGGACCTAAACTGTGTGTTTAGTGATTTCGTGGGCCGTTTTCGTTTCGAATTCGTTTTGCGGGAAAGGCGGATTCCAGACAAAAGCGAGGGACAACGAAAACAAAACGAAAACGAAACATACCGTTTAGGTTCCGCCCTGGTTCGCAACACGGAGGTTTCTCTTCCACCGGCGACAAACAGATTGTCCAGAGTGCCAAGTCGTTCAACAGTTCTCTCGAAGAAAGGGGTTGCGGCTTGCGCATTATATGCGCTGCGACTGGATAGTGGTTGGTTGGTTGGGATTGGTTGGTGGATGCATTGTCTTGCGTTGTACTCTCAGCATGAGTGCCACAGCGTCGATGGGAGGCAAG
>CAUYUJ010010247.1:59134-71634 GCA_963575745.1 Prorocentrum cordatum | reverse complement strand
TGTGAGCCTGAGGCGGATAGCGCCCCACCCCCAGCGAACCCCTTTTTCTGGCATCGAAGAAGTGCCACGCCTGCCACGTCTTGCGAGACTGGGACGGATACCGCCCCCACTCCATGCGCACCCCCTCTGGCGTTGAAGGAATGCCGCGTTCCCCACGCCCCGCGACGCTGAGACGGATCGCGCCCCCACCCCCAGCGCACCCCCTTTCTGGCGCCGAGGAAGTCCCACGCTTGCCGTACCTTGCACGCCTGCAACGCATAGCGTGCGCACCCCTTGTGGTGCCGAGGAGGTGCCACGCCACCGTGCCCTGCGAGCTTGCAGCGCATAGAAAGCGCACCCCTTGCGCACCCCCTGTTGGTGTCGAGAAAATACAACTCCCGCCGTGGCCTGCGAGCCTGCAGCGCATAGAGACCGCACCCCCTGCGCACCCCCTTTGCTGGTGTCGAGAAAGAATGCCGCGCCCGCCGTGCTTTGCGAGCGTGCAGCGCATACTGATCGCACCCCCACACCCCCTTCTTGGTATCGAGAAAGTGACACGCCTGCTGCGCCCTGCGAGCCTGCAACGCATAGAAACTGCACCCCTTGCGCACCCCTCCTGGTGTCGAAGAAATACCATTCCCGCAGCGGCCTGCGAGCCTGCAGCGTATAGAGACCGCATCCCCTTCGCACCCCTTCTTGGTGTCGAAGAAATATCATTCCCGCCGTGGCCTACTAGCTTGCAGCGCATAGAGACCGCACCCATTGCGCACCCCGTCTGGTGTCGACAAAGTGCCACGCCTGCCGTGCCCTGCGAGCCTGCGACGCATACTGTAGAGACCGCCTCCCTGCGCACCCCCTTCTACTGCCGAGAACGTGCCATGCCCGCCGTGCCTTGCGAGCCTGCGACGCATAGAGACCCCGCCACTTGCGCAACCCGTCTGGCGTCGAGGAAGTGCCACGCCCACCTTGCCTTGTGAGCCTGCAACGCATAGAGACCGCACCCCCTGCGCCCCCTTTCCGGTGCCAAGAACGTGCCACACCTGCCGCGGCCTGCGAGCCTGCAGCGCATAGAGACCGCACCACTTGCGCAACTCGTCTGGTGCCGAGAAAGTGCCACGCCCGCCGTGCACTGCGAGCCTGCAGCGCATAGAAAGCGCACCCCCTGCGCACCCCCTCCAGTGTCGAAAAAATGCCACGCCCGCCGTGCCTTGCGAGCCTGCAGCGCATAGAGACCGCACCACTTGCGGAACTCGTCTGGTGCCGAGAAAGTGCCACGCCTGCCGTGCCTTTCGTCTGTGTATGTGTCTATGTTGTGGTGTGTGTGTGTGGTGTGTGTAAGTGTCTGATGTGTGTGCGGCCGCGTCTATGGTGCGCGTGTGTGTGTGTGTGTGTGCGAGCGTGTGCAGCGTGCGGCTGCATGTGGACGCGTGTCTCGTGTACGCGCCGTGCATGTGTTGCGCGTGGGTGATGGGAGGAAGGGAGAGGAGGAGGAGGGGGGGAGGGAGGTCTGGTGTGTGAGCTTCGCGGGTGCAGTGCGGGTGGAGAGAAAACGAGAAACCCACTAAGCATGTGAGGAAAAACGAAGCCTCCTATGGGGTGCCGGGGCCTCCGAGGGTGCCACCCTCTGAGCATTCAGGGCTTGCTGCAGGGCGCGCGGAGCGCCTTCCCTTCCTCTCTCGGCGGCGAGCGAGGGGGGGGAAACGAGAAGGAGAAGGCCTTTTCAGCAGGCGGCGGGACTTCTCAGAAGCCTTCGCGCCTTCTGAGAAGTGTCTTGCTGTTTTCCGAGAAGGCTCAGACAACTTGTGAGTGGCCAGGGGACTTCCAGACCCTGGGCCTCCTCCTCGCTCCTCGGAGCCGCTGCCGAAGTGCTTCTTGACCCACTACAGGAAGGCGTCCCTCGAGCCCCCATGTGGGAGACCGCAGTCCTCGAGCTTGCTCTGGGTGAGCTCGGCCAGCCACTCGAGGTCCAGCACGCCCGAGCCTTCTCGCACTCGCTGAACCTTGTCGCCGATCTTGCCCCCCATTCGCTCGCCGCCGATCTTGGCCCCCCTCCGCTCAGCAGGCACCGCCGGATCTCAGAGATTCTCGGTTCATCCTCACCCGATGCTATCCTCGCCCTGGCTTCGTCTCGGCAAGCGGTCACGGGCGTGGGTCGTCCTCCCGACTCGGTCGGCCGGTCCGGCGGGCCCAGCACGAGAGAGACAAGCGCAGGGTTCCCTCGCGCAGCTGCTCGCCGCCACCGGGCCCGCCGCCGGCGCCCCCGCGGCCGCCCAGACGGCCGCCGCGCAGGAGCTGGGCGAAGGCCCCACCCCATCGCGGCCGCCGCAGCCGCCGCGTCCAGGATAGAGGGCACCGATTCCCGCCGACGTCTTTCCGTCGAGGATCGAGGATCGAGGGCGTCGATTCTCGTCGAGGATCGAGGATCCAGGCAGTTAGATCCCGGACCTCCTCGCGTCGTTTCCCTCCACCTCCTTCAGAGCCGGCTGGAGGTTTGAGGTGGCCCAGCAATGGCTCCGGACAGCAGAAGGGCGAGGAGGAGGAGGAGGAGGACTTGAAGTGATATGGCTTAGGGGGCGCCTCAACCCCACGTGATATGGCCTGCGGCCGTCTCCACCCCAGGGTTGACAGGGGGACCTGCGCCACAGCAGGCCACCCTAAGGATGACAGGAAGAATTGGACCTCCCCAGAGCCCAACAATTTCTCGTTGGATCGAGGGAAGACGCGTGTCAGATCTAAGTGTCCAATGTAATTTGTTGTGTTGCATCGCACGGCCGGCACGCGCACTCCATGCGCGCGATCCTTTCAGCCAAAGCTGCTTTAACAGTTTTAATGCCAGTTTGGGCGCAAACTGCTTTAAAAGGTTTTAACGCCAGCTGCGCCGCACCGCCCCCGTGACATTTGCAGCGCCTTGCGTGGCGTGGGGGGATGGCGGATGGGACGGTGCACCCAAACTTTAGGTAATTGCAAGTTCCCGTGCTGACGATGTGTGGTCGTTTGAGTGAGCAAATTGTGAGTCCCTATTCTGGGGCGCGGTGCGGCATGGATTCACGGATACGCCAGTACACCCAAAAGTAAGTCCAAAATGGCCGCAACAAAGTGTGATTTTGGTATGTGGTGTTGCGTTTGTCCCGGCCGCGTGGCCGATAATTTGGGGGCGAGGTGTCGAAATTTAAGATCCAAGCAACACGACCGTGAGACACGACAGCTTGCACCACGCATGGTGTTGCTGATGTGGACCTTGAGTTTGCCTTGGAGTGTATCGGGACCTACGGACTGGATCAAGTAATGAAATGTGTCATGCACGCGGTGACAGCGATGGACGCGTGATGATGGGAGCGACAGGCGCGCTTTTTCCCTTGAGAGCGGCCAGAGATTCAGAGATGGAGGAGACAGGGAGGTACTCGCCCAGGCAGACCGCAGGGCCGACCTTTGAGTTCGGGCGTTGCCCACGAATAAAACCGTCCCAGGAGTACCGCGCTCCGTTGGACGTGAATTCCAGGAGGTAAATCTTGCCGAGCCTCCTGAGTGCGGCTGTTTCCGAATATGCGCCACAACCGCCGTATATGAACATTATCCCCAACGAGTAGTTGGAGATGTGCATCGTGCGTTTCCAAGGGTTCGCTACCATGTTGCTGGAGGGGGCGCTGTACCCCTGGCAAGGGGATATCCTGGGGGACTGTTTGCGCTCCCCTTTTACAAATCGGAGGCAGCGTCGACATGCCCAGCGCGAACGCTTCCATGCCTAATCATGGCCCTTCACAGTTGCCGCGACGTCCGCTGCTGCTTCGGCTGGCGGGGGCGGCGGAGGAGGGGGGGAGGTGCGGGGGGCAACGGAAGGTGTTGCCACGCGGCGCCAATGCCGGCGACGAAGCTTGGCTGACGCAGAGACCGCTTACACGTGGACCGCAAGTCTGAGTATGAGTAGGTGTCAGTCCGTGCGTTGAGTAATTCTGATTATGAGAAGGTCTGAGTTGTGCAGGTCTGAGTATGAGTAAGTCTGTGTATGAGCAGGTCTGGGAACGAATCTGGGTATGAGTAAGTCTGGGTATGAAGGAGTCCCAGCATGAGTAAGTCTGAGTACGAGTAGGCCTGCATGTTGTGTGTTGAGTAAGTCAGACCATGAAATGGTATGAGTATGAGTAGGTATGAGTATGAGTAAGTCTGTGTATGAGTAGGTGTGTTTTCTTTGGAGCCGGCGGCGTCCGAGTAGTAACAAGAAGTTAATCTTAGGATATGGGGAAAAAGAGGGGGCCGCAGAGGTTGACCTGCTGCCCGCCTCCAGGTGCACGCCAGGAGAAGGAATGCATACATAAACAACCGTTTGGAGGTCCGCGCGGCTTTCCCGGGCGCACCAGAGCGGTGATTGAGGCGCCACCCGGGGGATTCGAGTAGGGGATCAACTACACAGTTGATGTACCATAACATCAGCTTCCACGCCGAAACTATATATATATACATATATATATATATACTTTCTTATCTATACATATATAAATATATACACGATTACGCATGCTCCATGGACCCGACGAGAAAATCAATGTTGGGGTGAATCCATTCTGCAGGCGATCCCTCATTCGGGGGACAGGGGAGCGGGCGTCCAGCGCCGGCCCGTGAAGTCCCTGCGGGGTACCGGAAGTTGCGCGTGCGCATGTGTGTTTGTGCCGTCGTGGCTCTCGTAGAATCGCAGAAGGCGCCCCTGCACCGCCACCGTGCAATAACGAGGCGAAGGGGGCAGCGGCATGGGTACCCTTTCCTCCTCCGAATCTCGCCCCCCGTCGGCAGGGCACGAACTCCCAGAGCTCTGCGGTCTCCTGCGCGGCCCCGCGCCCCGAGAAGCCCTCGCCGCGCAGTCGAAACCTGGGGCACCGCTTCATGGGAGGGCGATCGATGGGGGGGGAAGAAAGGTGCCCTTTCCGGGCCCTGAAACAGACAAGCGCGTTCCACGACTCGCGAAGTAAACTACTCGCAAGTGGCCTGGATCCGCCGCGGGGGATTTTCGATATATTTCATCGAGGCTCTGAGACGGTGCAATACACACCCTCCTGGCGTCGGCCATGAGGGCGCACGTACACCACGCCAGGGCCCAGGGTAACCCTGGCCAGGCACCGTGGTGCTGCATGCGTGCCAGGCAGAGGGCGGTCAGCGAGTGATGCCTGCTCTCGAGGGGAGCGCTCTGGCCAGGAGCCCGCTGGGGAATCCAGCACAGGCGGCGAGAAGCCCCCCGACGGAGGCCCAAACAGGGCGGAAAGCGTCCAAAAAGGTGCTAATTCAGGAGGGGGAAAACACACAGACACAATTAATCGTCGATTCCGCAGAAAATGCGGGAACAGATTGGAAGTGTGGGGGAAGACGAAAAGCCAGAAAATTGTGGAAAATATAGGGAATTCTGGGATGTGTGGATATTTATTTGTGTGTGTCTTTGGGCCCCATTTAATAACACCTGGGCTCGACAGCTTTCCCAGGTCACTCCTGGGGACGAGAAGGGGATCGCACCCCGCGCTGTGCGGCCGAGGCAGGAGAGCTGCCGTTGCTCGAGAGGTGTGGCGCGAGGCGACGGCGGAGCCGCGCGAGCAAGGTGATCGTTTTCGAATTCGTTGTTTTGCCGATCGGCGCGGGCCCTCGCACCCCGTGGAGTAGATCTTGGCTGTTTTTGGCGCCGGCTTCAAGCAGGGTGAGTCTCCCCCAAAGGACGCACTGCTGCAAGCAGTCGCATGAAGCACAGGTCCGAAGCCAGACCCCTCCCCTTCCTCCCGATGTCGAAACCCCGCATAAGAAAACGTTCAGCATCCTGTCGGCTGTTCGGCCCTGTGAAGGGCATGGGTGAAAAAACAGTCCACCAGCCACATAGGCAATATTGCACGTCGGCCGTTGAAAGCAGCTATCTTTGGATGCCCAGATCCCAATCCACTTGCTTCAAGAGTCGAGCGGGTTTCCTTCTTCCCTCTTCTTCAGGAGGCAGGCGGAAACCCAATCTACTTCCAACGCCTTCCTCATGCATCGTTCAACCTACTTGACGAGGGGGAAGCGTCCCAAAGCCGCAGGTTCGACAGTCGAGCGACGCAGAACTATGGGGTCGTCTGCCGACATTTGCGCGCAAGCTGCCCGCATAAGATCGCGCGCAAGCGTCCTCGTTTCCAACGTACAGCGCCATGCTGGCGGTTCGCGTGAGCCGCGTCTTAAGGTCGCTATGTCGCCTCGCGTAGGACCCGATTCTTCGCCGCTCAGTCATACTGATCCGCCCCGTTACGTTCCCTCCCCTGCCGGGAAGGAGGAGCGTCATGGAAGAGGGAATGGAGGGAGGGAGGAGGCAAGGCGTGAACTTGTATGAGCGCTCGGCTCCCTGCTTGCATCTTCCAGAGGGCCCTGCAGGGGCGCGCAGACATCCGCGCAGCACGCGGGGAGCGACGCGCGAAGTCCGGCGACCCAGGAGAAGCCACAGCAGGGGGGCGAGGGACGAGAGGGGGGCAGCAGGGGGGCAGGCTGGGGCGGGAGGGGGGGGGGGGGAGGAGGAGGCGGACAGCGAGGAGCCAGCAGGAGGAGGAGGACGACGACGACGACGCGCAGGGCGCCTTCCCCCGACCCCCCCGGACGGGGGGGTCGCCCGGAGGCCCCGCCCCCAGCGACAACGCGTCGCTCACCGCCGCGCTGCTCGGCGCGCTCCCCGGCGGGGGCGCGGCGACGGGCCCCGCCGCTGGCCCCCAGGCCGGGCGCCGAGGGTCAGCACCGTCTGAGCGATCCCCTTTCGGGACGATCGAGGTGGGTACGGAGGGAAGGGGTACAGTGCCCCACAGCTGTTCCTGTTCATTTTGAACAGGGCTCGCTGTCGGCATCGCCGCGGCCTGTGTACATTTGAGACAGAAGGCCACCTGCCCAACAGCCGCCGCTGTTGATTTGGGACAGCATTTGTTGTTGGGCATTGTACCCATTTTTTCCGTACCCATTTCGGGCGTCCAAGTCGGAGCGATCCCCTTTTTCTCGGGGGCTGCTAAAAGTGAAGTCGGGCATGTCCCTCTACAGGAGGAAAGTTCAGAATAGTCCAAACTAAGATGGTGCGGGGACGAATTGTCGATTATTGTGATTATTGCATTGCTGTTTTTTATGTTGCTCCATTCTCCGTAAGGGCTTCGCCCCCATGCCGCCGGCCCGCCTCTCTTGGAATGGGACTTGCCAGAGCTGTGTTGGGATGTCTGGACGCTGGCGTGAAGCAATGTTGGGACTTCACGCGAGGGCCAATATTAATGCACGAGGTTTTATGATTTCGGTGGCGCGAATATTATATAATGTATTATTGTTTATGGCTTCGGGGGCGAAAATTGTACAATTTGCGAGGGTGTGTGGCCTCGGGGACGCAAGCATGGTGTAAGTTACAAGGGTTTATGGCCCTGGAGTCGCGAATCTTGTATAATGTTCTCAGGTTTATGGCTTCGGGGGCGCGCGGGTGTTTGGTCTCGGGGGCGCGAATATTGCGTACTTTACAAGGGTGATGGCTTCGGGGACGCAAATATTGTGTAATTTAGAAGGGGTTATGGATTCGGGGACGCGACTAATGTGTAATTTATTATGGTTGATGGCCTCGGGGACGCGAATATGGCATGATTCATTAGGGATGATGGCTTCGGGGACGCAAATATCATATATTTTGACGCGCTCCACGCCCCCTCAGGAATTCAGACAACGCTATCCGGGTGTGGTAAAAAGCTGGTTTGGGGCTCCCCGCCCCCTCGCGCGTTCAGCAACAATTAACAGTGAGGAAGCAGAAAGCAGGACTGTAACAGTGGAAATTGGAAGCTGCAAGTGCAACAGGCAGCTGCAATCCTCACCCTCGCAGCCTGGTGGCCCCGCAAGGGGGCCAGCGGATGTTGAAACTATTTGTTTTGCTGCTTGATGTTTAATTTTCCAGGAGGACATGCCCGACTTAACTCTAAAGGTGCCCCTGGCCCAAGGTGCCCCCATCTTTTCGCTCAATCCTTGAGCTCCTGGGGCCCTTCTGGACCTCGTGGGGGGTGCTCTGGAAGCCGTGGGAGCGTCCGTGGGAGTCCTCAGAGGGCACCCTGGGCCGGGGGCACTTCTGGCAACACCCGGCCATCGGCCTCCGATCGCCCAGTCATCGCCGACAGAGGCCCGACGGTTCCCTCCGCCCAGGAGCGTGCGGGTTCCCTATCGGGGGCCTATCGCCGATGCCGATCTATCGGCGATGTGTCGCCGATTCCAGGTCGATGTTTCCCCTCGTGAGCTGCCCCTCCCCCCTCCCCCCCCCGAAGAGCCCCTGAATAAGTAGGGGAGGGCCGCATGCACTTGCACAACGTCGGGCATCACGGCAGGCCTCCTCCCTCCCCTTCATCCTTGTTTTCTCCTCCTTGCTTTCTCCTCCTCCTCCTCCTCCTCGTCCTCCCCCTCCTCTGCCTCCTCCAGAGGTTTTGCCTGGGTTTCGGCCTCCGCGGAGCCTGCTTCGGGCACCCGGGGGCCGTCGGCCGCCGATCCCTCTGGTGAGAGTTCCCTCAAGGGCCCCGTCCGCCGCCCAGGGCTGCCCACGGTCCGATCGGGTCCGATCCCCAAGCCTCGAGGCTGATTTCGATCCGATCAGATCGGGCACGAGCCCATTCCCTCCTGTGGCCTGCAGGGGCTGGTCCCAATCCGCAGTCCCGAACGATCCGATCCAGATCCGATTCCACTCAGATCGAGGCGCGGTCCCGTCCATTCCCCATCCCATTCTGTGATGCAAGTCGACCCAGCTCGGGCCTGGTTCCTTCCCTGTCCCTCCCCCCCTTCTCGAGGCTCGAGATTCCTCATAGGGCCTGTTGGGCGCCCCCCAGGGCACCCTAACGTTTTTTTAATGCGTTTTTTGACCCTTGTGGGTGCCTCATAGGGCACCCTCGTCGCCACGGGTGGATTTCCAACCAGAGTCCCGGCCAGGACGCACCGCAAGAGGGTCCGAGGGTTGATGTTTGAAGTCTCCATGCAGAATCTCATTCCTGAAGCAAGATGAATATTCCTCCCGTGTCGGACCCTCGTTTTGCATAGAGCATTGTTGTTCCTCTCCTCCTGCCTCCCGCCTCGTCCCCTTCTCCCTCCTCCTGCACCCTACCTCGCCTATCTGGTCGTTGTCAGCTGCGCAACTGTCGCCACCTCCGTGAGCTCCTGGTGGGTCCAGCGTTGCGCGGCCCTCCGCCCATTCCAACAGAATGTCTCGCTCCCTGGATGTTGGCGACTGCGCAACTGGCGGCCAGATTGAAGTCGGGCCTGTCCCTCTACAGGAGGAATATTCAAAAGTTGTCAAAGAAAGGGTCTGGGGACCCCTAGTCCAATATGTTTGGCTATTTGGGGGTGTATGTTTAACTATCATCTAATTCTGTCGTCCAAAATCCGCCTCTAAGAGGGCATGCCCGACCTATGGCCAGATCCGTAAGGTCCTGGGGGGTCCAGCGAAGCGCGGACCCACGCGCATCCAAAAAGGACCTCTCGCTCCCTCGGCGCTGCCAATTGCGAAACGTTCGCATCGTGGTCATCCTCCTCCGCGCCGCATCACACGATGGGGCCAGTTTGGAGAACAAAGGCTTGTAGGACACCCCCGTTGGCGGGTTAAAAAGGAATCCAGCGCAGTGAAATGGGAAAGGTTCGATGTCTGACGTGGCGCGAGCGCATTGTCGCACGCCCCATGCCCCCCCGCCACCCTCATCCCTCTCATCTTTTTGTTCCCCCCACCTCATCTCCACCCCTCCTTTCCCTCTTTTCCCCCCTACCCCCCCTTCTCACCCCTCTCGCCACCCTCGCCCTCGCGGGGGGAGGGGCAGGGGGGGGGGCGGGCCATGTGATCTTGAGTTGGAGCCTGGGTCCCTCCGCTGACTGGCTTGGCGACCGACGTGCGCCAGAGCCGCCTCCTCTCCTCCCTGCCCTCCGGCCCCCCTCTTCTTCTCGCTCCTCTCCCTTCCCATCCCCCCTCGCTCCTCCTCTCCCCCCCGCCGCTCCCCCCCTCCCTTCCCCCCGCCTCCCCTCCCCCTCCTCCCCTCCTCCTCCCCTCCTCCAACCTCCCTCTCCCTCTCCCCCTCTCCTCGCCCACCTTCTCCCCTCCCCCCTCCCTCCCCTTTCCCTCCCCCCGCCTCCCACCTCCTCTCCCACCCCAGCTCCCCCTCTGTGCACCTGCTCCCCCCGCCCCCCCCCCCCTGGCGCGCACCTCCCTGCCGGCCCAGCGGGGAGGCCGCCCAGACGTCTCCGGCCATGGCTGCCACCCAGGCAGCCGCCCGCGCGCTCGCCACGGGGGGGGGGGAGGGGGGGCGGGAGCGGAGCGGGTCCCTCCTCTCGGGCGGGTGGGGATGTTGAGTCGGGCACGCCCCTCTGCAGGAGGAACGTTCACGATTTCTAGAGAAGCAGTCGGGGGGCTATGGTTCAGCTATGTTTGACCATTTTTGCTTGCTTCTCGACTGTGTTTAGTGTCCAAAATCCGCCTGCAGGAGGACATGCCCGACCTAAGAGTCATGGGGGGCGGCCCAAAGGGGGGGGTGAAGAGCACCACCCCCCAGTACAGTGGGGACGATTTTCCCTCCAACCCCACCTTTGCCCCTGCCCCACCTTTGCGCCCCCCCGATTAGTTTGTTTGCGCGTTTGGTTTGTTCTCCCCCGCTCGCCGCCAACCCATGGAAGGGATCCAGACCTCTGGGGCTCAACGGTGTGGAAAAAACACCATGTCGGATTGTATTCTGGATCTTCAGTCCATGCTCTTTCCTCCGTTCTCATCCTACCGTAACTCGTCACCTTCCTTCTGTCTGCAAGCATAGATAGCGGCTTCCTCTCTGAACGTCACATTCACTTCAGGAAAGGAAAAGCACACAGACACAATGCATCGTCGATTCCCAGGAAGATACGGGAAAGCATGGGATGTGCGGGGGGGAAGACGAAAGCCCGCAACACATTGGAAAATTGATGGAGAATATTGGGATTTGTGCCTACTTAACACGCGTGTCCCTAAGCCCCTTTACGGTTGTAGGATCCGTGGGGGGCGCGTTCGTTTGTCGAGGGCATTCTTCCCGCAGTGGCGCAGAGGCTTTGCAGGGGTTTTCTAAGAGCGAGGGATTTTTTTGTGGCCCAGAGGGCAAATTGTGCGACATCGTTGATGCAGTTTGGGTACAATTAGGATGCATATCCTCCTCCCTCCCCCTTCCCCTCCTCTCCCCACTCCTCTTCCCTCCTCCTCCAACTCCTCCTCCTCCTCCTCCGCCCCCCCCCTCCTCCTCCTCCTCCTCCTCCTCCTGCTCCTCCTCATCCTCCTCCTCCCCTCCCCCTCCTCCTCCTCGTTCTCCTTCTCAGCCTCTTCATCCTTCTCATCCTCCTCCTCGTCCTCCTCCTCCTCCTCCTTCTCCTCCTCCTCTTTCTCCCCCTCCTCCTTTTCCTCCCCCCCCCTCCTCCTCCTCCTCCTCCTCCCCTCCTCCTCCTCCTCCTCCTCGTCCTCCTCCTCCTCCTCCTCCTCCTCCTCTTCCTCCACCTCCTCCCCCTTCATCATTCGTCACTCATCATCATCATCATCATCATCATCATCATCATCAGCAGCAGCAGCATCATCATCAGCAGCAGCATCAGCATCATCATCATCATCATCATCATCATCCTCATCATCAGCAGCAGCAGCAGCAGCAGCGTCAGCATGAGCATCAACATCACCATAAACAGCATCAGCATCATCATCAGCAGCATCATCAGCATCATCAGCAGCATCATCGTCATCGCCATCGTCATCATCGTCGTCATCGTAATCGTCGTCATCGTCATCGTCATCATCATTATACTCATCATCATCATCATCATCATCATCATCATCATGATCAGCATCATCATCATCATCATCATCATCATCATCATCATCATCAGTATCATCTTCATCATCATCAGCATCATGATCCTCTTCATCATCCTCATCAGCATTTGCATCATAATCAGAATCAGCAGCATCACCATCCTCCTTATCATCCTCCTCAACATCCTTCCCATCCTCCTCCTCGTCCTCATCCTCCTCATCCTCCTCCTCCTTCCTCCTCCTCATCCGTCTCCTCCGCCGTCTCCTATCTCATCCTCCATCCTCCCCCCTCCTTCTCCTTCGCCTCCTCCTCCTCCTCCTCCGCCTCCTTCTTCTCCTTCTCATCCTCTTCCACCCTCCTCCTCCTCATCCTCAACCTCATCCTCATCCTCATCCTCATCCTTCTCCTCCTTCTCCTCCTCCTCCACCCTACTCCATGTCCTCCTCCTCCTCCTCATCATCATCCCTCCCCCTCATCATCCTCCTCCTCCGCCTCTCCCTCCTCCTCCTCCTCATCCTCCTCCTCGGACCTCCTCGTCCTCGTCTGTCTCCTCCTCATCATCAGCATCAGCATCATCAGCATGCTCATCATTATCATCTTCACCATCATCATCAGCATCAACAACAACCTCAACATCATCATCATCATCATCATCATCATCAGCATCATCATCATCAGCATCAGCATCAGCATCAGCATCAGCATCATCATCATCATCATCATCATCATTAT
>CAUYUJ010010247.1:55000-59034 GCA_963575745.1 Prorocentrum cordatum | reverse complement strand
GGACGCTCGCCACGGACGCGCGGCAAGCGGCAGCGCGACGAGGTTAAGCAGCACCCTATTTCGTGACCGTGGACGCCCAGCGTGACATCACGGAGTCGGCCTTCTTGAGTTGGCTCATTCAGGGGGGGGGCTGGGTCACCGTCGCGCGGGGCTTCGATGGCCGCGACGCCATGACCTACGGGCGCGACCCAAACTGGAACCGCCACGACGCGCAGGACCACGCGTCTTGCATAGAGCACATCCTCGCAAATGAGAGGGCCAACGCGACGGTGGAGAACTTTCAATTCATGCGCGATCGCAGATGCCCTGGGCACTTTTGTCTGGAGACCACCTTGAATGTTGAAGTTTCCTCAGCCCGAGTACGCCGATGGAAAAGGCCCAAGCAGTATGACGTCAACGCCATCACCATGTCCTGCGAGGAGAGGGAGGCCCCGGGCGAGACGCTTGCCGAGCAGGCCGGAGGTGAATTCGCCATCGCGAACGGCCACTCCGATCAGTTTCTCGAGGTCGCGACCAAGTTAGGCGAGGACGTTTTGGAATTATGTTGCGGCTGACATGCCGAACCTGGAACCCGAGGACGGGGCAGGGCAACGCGTTTTGGCATGGGCTGGGGGGCCCACCTATCTCGCCTGCCCAAGGAGCGATGTCCAGGATCGAGTGGCAGCACACCAAGCTCTACCGCAGACTCATCGTGCTCAGGATGCGCGCCGAACGCTCGTCGAGAGGGGCAGGCAGCTACGGACATCCAGCTACACCATCAGTTGCGGGCCAACATCTGCAAGCAGGTTCGGCAACTCCAACCAGCATGTGCTCAGTGGCCAGGCTGATGGACGCCACTTGCATGGCCCTCGCCATCAGAAGCTCAAAGCAGCCGCGGACGATGTCTTGGCCGAGCGGACTCAGCACGCGGGGCAGCACAGCAACAACGTCTCCAACAGTGGCGAGATCGCATCGCTTTTTCCTGCAAGCAAGGTGGTCGAGACGCGCGCGCCTGGGCACAAGCGCAAACCCTTGCCCCAATTACCTTCCCCTCCAAAAACCCGACGCCCACGACGTCGCCACGAACCCCCAGGACATCATCAAGTTGACGCAGGCTACTTGGGAACCAGTGCTGGCGAAATACTGAGGAACCAACCAGGCCCCGACGTGGGCCGAGTTCGGGCGCGAGCATCAGGACGAGCTCCCCGCCCTCGTTCTCCGTGCCCCGAGCCCTACCTGAGCGACGCTGAGGTTGGCGCTTTTCTCCAGGCGCGCCCCTCTCGCAAGGCTGGAGGCCTTGACGGATGGGCGACGGCAGAAGCCAAAGCACTGCCACCGGCCACCATTGCGGTGTTCGCCGCGGCTTCGAGAGACATGCAGAATTCGGGTCACGCCCCCTTGCCTCTAGCCCATGTCCCGAATCCAGCTCTGAGGAGGGGGGTGGGGGGGGATTTTTCCTGAGCAGCAACGTGCACTGTCGATTATTTCGGCGTGGCTCTATGCTCGGGGGCCCCCGCCGCACCGAAAATTGGAACTTTGGAGGCGCGAGCGCTGCCATCCAACTAGCTTCGGGGCCACAGAAGGGGCTAGGTTGTCAGACATCTCGACAAACCTAGCCTTGCAGGTCGAGTGGTCCAGGCACTACGAGCAGCGGGTACGCGGCCTTGCTTTGGACAGGAAGAAGTGCGTCGACCTGCTGGCGGGCGAGATATGCATCGAGCTCCAACGGTGCGCGGGATGTCCCGAGAGCGCGCTTCGAGTGCGCGAGGATTTCCACCGCGAACATCTCCGCCACCTCCGGATGTCCGGCACCTACAGCCAGCCCCCATTGAGAACAAATGCCCATTTGCAAGGATCGGCTTTCCGCATATACGACATCAATTTGCTAATGTCTGTGTGGACGGCTCGACAATAGAGTTATACCCAGATCGCTATCGATTGTATTCATTGACGATTCCAACTCGACCCTGTGGGACATGGCAGGCATCCGCGAGTCTCTCCGGCAGTCTTTTGCGTTTTGACCAGGTCTCGGGACAGGAGCTTCACCTCGGCGAGCTGATTGGATTGCGGACGAGAAGATGGCACAGAAACTGGAGGTCATGCAGGTGCAGGGTGTTAACCTCCCTGTCAAGCGCGCCTTCGGGCTCGTAGGCAGCCAGATCGTCGCCAGAGGCGAGGGCAACATTACGCTCGCGGGCGCCAATTCCCAAGATGCGGCACAGCGACTTCGTCGAGTCCAACGGCCATCTGTTCCTCTACACAAGCGCGCAAAGGTTGCCCAAGCATTGGCGGCCTCGAAAATCGCAGTCGGATCTGACTTAGGGCCGCCGAACATGATCCAGATGCGCGACTACTACCAGGCTCTGTTCGCAGCGCTTATGCCGAGGGGGAGACAGCGGACGTCCCGGTGGATCTTGTTGGGGGTCGCACTGACAGGACATCTTTTCAACCCATGCGCCACCAGCCATCGCGGAGCAACGTTGCCGGTGCGACGCCAAGTGCCGCGAGCCCCTCAGTTACGCGCCTACGCCGCCGCCCTTCGGGGCTGCATCCAGGACGCGGGGGCCGCGCGCCCAAGGCCAGCACGCACCTTCATCAAGGCGCTAGAGCAGTTCAGATGGAGGTGGCCTGATTTCGACACGCTCGAGACCGACCTTGGCACGCAGATAAAGTTGTTGGAGGGGCGTGGCGACTTCCTCGTTCACCATCTTCGCGATCCACTGCGGCGACGGTTCCTTCAACGAGATCCAACGGCGCGCCATGGCCTGGGAGATGTTTCGCAGCAAACACATGGGCTGGACATGGCAGTAAATACGCGGCTACTGCGATCCAAGAGCACGAGCTGGAAATTGACGCATCGGCAGAGAAGCTTACTATTGCGAAGGCCTTACGGCCGGCGCCGCCGACCCTGGAGGGCGACCCATGCGTTCTCGCATGTGGCGGGGGGGGCCTCTTGGGGCTTCCTGGGGGCCTCTTGGGGGTCTCGCGGTGGCCTCTTGGGGGCATCTTGGGGCTTCCTGGGAGCCTCTGTCGCCGAGGGCTCGTCGGGCCCCCCGTCTGGGCACCCTGTTGGAGCCGTTTGGGGAGCCTCTGGGGCCATCTTGGAGGCATCTTGGGGGTCTGTTGGGCGCGGCTCGGGCGCGGCTCGGGCGCGGTCCGAGCGCGGCTCGGGCGCGGCTCGGGCGCGGCTCGGCGGCGGCTCGGGCGGCTCGGGCGCGGCCCCGAAACAATAAAGAATCCATACGTGCAGTACTTGCGGGGGGGGCGTCGTATCTGAGTGGCGCCCCCCCCCTGGGACCCCCCCCGGGACCCCCCCGCTACCCCCCCCCCCTCCCGGCGGGGGAGGGATCAAAGGGAAGGGGCTTCCCTTCGACTCAAATACGACGTTGCTGAAGTTCATTTGGGCTGGCGCGCTTGAGCAGGGGCCCCTGCTGGGAAAGGGACGGGAGTGGCGACGGGCCCACGGAAAGGGAGGCGCAAGGAAGGGGGACGACAGAGACGACGACCAACGAACAACGGGGATGACGTCTCGAACGGAAAAGCCCCTCACACGCGCCGACAGGGTCGGCAGAGAAGCTTACTATTTGCATATACGGCTGGAGGAGACCATGCCTAGCAGAGGTTACAGCGACCGGGAATATCATAAGATGGCGACGCTAAATGCAGATTCTGCGATCGCGCGCAAGAAACTCAAGAACATACATTGTGGACCTGTCCGCGCTGGGAGGCCGGGCGGGAGGCCCTGCTCCTTCTGCCCCAAGCCCAGGAAGCTGACCGGGAGCAGCGGCCGCCATCGACCCGACCATCGACCCGACACCGCGGACCCACGCTCATGGACCACGGGACCATCTAGCTCTACAACAACGCGGTCGCCGTGCCCGATCCCCCGCAGCAGCCCCCCGAGTTGGACGGGGACCTTGCGGAGGACCAGGTCAACGTCGTGATCGACGACGACGGCAAGCGCTGGATGGCCGTCGCGACCGACGGCGCACGCCGCTTCCCCAAGAACCCGCGGCTCGCGCGGGCGGGCTACGCCATCTACGTCGCCCCTCGGC
>CAUYUJ010010247.1:0-50000 GCA_963575745.1 Prorocentrum cordatum | reverse complement strand
CGTCGCTGTGCCCACGAAGAACGCCACACACTCAAAGGTACAATGTTGGCCAGAACGACCCTGTAGAACATGCGGATCGCCGTGTAGACAGCCGCGCACGTCAAGTGCGTTCGGTGTGCGCCCGGCCCAAGCAGGTGGGCGAGGTCACGCGATCTCCGGCCCACTCGGCCTGGCGATGCATTGCCCATGAACGATACGGCGGCCACGGCCGCTGCGTCCGACATCTGAGTCTTCGTAAAAGCATAGCCGCCGTCGCACCAGAGCGCCACCACGGCGTCGGCGACACCAGCGCCTCGTTGTGTTTGTGGTGAGATCTTGATGACGTCCACTCGTTTTCGAAACTGCTGCAGGCGTCTGGCAGCGACGGTCGCTGCCACCGGTGAGCCCAGGATTAGATCAGCCCCAAGATTTTTGAAGGTACGCCGTAGTGGAACAACTCGCGGGCGCACTTCGGCACGTTCAGGTCTGGGCCAATGGCACGGTCAATCTCGCGTGTGGCTGCCAGAGCATTTGCGAGTTCTTGCCACGAGCGGGCCAGAATGAACCTGCCGCCGACGCACGAGAAGAGCGCTGCTGTGGGGACCGCCCGCTCTACTGCCAAGTGCCACATGATTGAAGTTAAGTTACACAGAAAGCACGCCACAGGACAGCCCTGCGGAACGCCGACAAGGTTGTCGCCCTGCAGCACGACGTCCGTTGGCTGGTAATCAACGAACAGAATGCGGGACAGGTTCTGGTAGTTCCGCAGGACGTGCCTGCAGATGTCCAAGCCCAGGTGGTTGGTCAGCTCCAGCAGGTTGTGCAAGTCCAGCCAGTCGTAACACTTCTCTAGGTCCAGGGACAGCACGTAAGCTGGGTCGGTCTGCGCCACGCGCGCCTGCGCCAGCTTTGCTTGCAACTCGCACCATACGTCCGGACACGAATGTCGAGGCACTGCTCCTGCCAAGCCGGCTGGTTGCCACTCCAGCAGCCATTGTGTCAGGTGGGCAGCATGGCGTCGTGTCCACAATCTGCAAGCAACAGGTAAGACAGTGAGCGGCCGACGGTCTCCCGGGGGCGACTCCAGCCCTTTCGATAGAATAGTAACCCGAGCTTGTGTCAGGATGCCAGGCAGCCTGCCAGCGTCCGCCGCGGTCAGGAGCAGGGCGAGGCGGTCCAGGGAGTCTTTGCGCATGTTCTCTACCCAAGCCACAAACTGGCCCTCGCTGCCGCTCGCGCCCTCGGGCAGAAACTCTAGGATGCGCTCGGCACGCCAATGCCCCAGTGGGCGATATTCCAGCGCAGATGGCAGCAGCGATAAATCGAATCGCTGGCGCCCAAGGCGCGCAGGACGGGCCTGGCGTCCACGGGGAAGACCAGGGCCATGGCGAACACGGTGAAAATCCACTCGAAGTCTTGGTAGGTGCGCAATCTGGAAGACGCTGGCGCCCCACTGCCTGGCGAGCCTCCAACTGAGTTTCTGGGCCAGCTTTCGCGGGGACATGACCTCGGCGCCGACGGCGGGCAGGATAGTTTCGCAGAGCGCGTCGAGCCTGCGCTTCATCCACTTGGCCGCGCCACCCCGCGCACCCATCCGCTGTCGCCAATCTCTGAGTCGCACGCTGTTCGCGTCATCGACGATGGACGTGATCATGCCAAACGCGTTTTCGGCCTCGTCGGGCCGCCCGTCGTGCAGTTGGCGCCGCCATAGACCGTGGAGCTCTCGAGCTCGCGCCCCGGCACGCCACCCCTCTCCGTCGGGCCTCCAGAGCACCGGCCGCGTCGGCCCAGATAGCCCACGCCTGATCGATGTCGGACGGGAGCGCGTCTGCAAACTCGCCCTTGGCAGTAGTACCCCAAGCGCCCATGCGCATAGGCTCGACGGCCCACCGGAAGCCCTCGCGGAACTCAGGAGGTAAAGCCGCTTCCACCAACACAGGGCGACGTTGCGAATGCTCGACAGGATCCCAAGCTGTAGCTGCGGCTGTAGCCGCAAGCGCGGTAGCGAATACCGCTCCGTCGATGGTGGTCAGCCACTCCCCTTCATGTGGGTGGCGGCGGAACGTCGGCTCCTCGGGGCAAATCGCCGCCCGCCCCTCCCCGTCGCAGTGGACCGGGCGTTCGTTGAAGTCGCCCACGTCGATGGTGAGACGGGCAGGCTCGGCGAGGAGGTTGGCGTTGAACCTGCTGCGCTCCGAAGCGGAGCCCGAGTGGGCGCGCCGGCGCCGCGCCAGCACGCGTCTCTCGCCCAGCTGCAAGGCCAGTTTTTGCACGCGGAAGTCAGCGCCATTGTGAGTGGCCGCGATGGGCGCCACATTCAGGCCGTCTCGAATAAAGCCACACATACCATGGCAACCAATATGAACCTGATACCCCAAAGTACGCAGATCAGCTCGTAATATGCGCCGCTGCCCACTGGGAAGGGCGCATTCTTGAAGAAAGCAAAGGCGGGGAAGATGCTGCGCCAGAAGCCGCAAGAGCCCGACGCGCCGCGTAGAAAAAAAAGCTTCCCACGTTGAATGCGAGAAGCTCGAGGTCGTTCTTGACCTCAGCATTGGAGTCGCCCACGCCGCACGCTGGCCAGCAGAGCGCGACGTTCGCGGACTCGCTATCGGCTGTGCTCGCGCATCTGGGTCGTAGCCGAGGTCAGGGCATCCCGTACTCGAGCGGCCCGGGCATCCTGAGTCAGAGGCGCGGTTTCAGCCAACGCCGCCTCCGACGCTTTACAACATATGAGACAGTGACCCCCAGCAGCGGGGAGGAAGGAGGAGAGCGAGTTGGCGGTGCACTCGCATACAGAGCACCCCAGGCCCTCGTCCGCGACGACCGGCTTGCACGCCCAGGCCGGCAGCGCCTCGGCGGCGGTGCGAACGCGCCCGACGCAGTCCTTGCGTCTCGTGGCCGCGCGGCGGGCCACGAAATCAGCAGCGTGGAGGCGTCGGAACTTGTTCCCATGAGTTCCGGTCCCAGAGGGCCGCTCGGCTGCTAAGATGTCGCGCCCAGGCTGGCCGCGACTCAATAGATGGGCCCGACGTCGGTATTCTCCACCTGCAAACTCAGCTGGAATACGAAAATCACATAAAGGACGCCCCCAGTTAGCCCAGGCGTTTCCAAATGTCTGCACGGTCTGAACCCCGTGCTGCAGCAGTGGCGAGGGCAGCCGCGCGGCGGGCGCGCGGCCTATACAGCAGCATGTTGGCCAGGGCCGCGCCGCGCCCCTCTGCCGAGGGAGGGCTTGCACAACTCAGGCACGCAGCATTTTGGCAGAACCTGGCAGGCGCAGCCGTCGAAGTCGGTCTCGAGGCAGTCCTCGAGCAGCGTGCGCACCAGATACCGCGGGGGCGTTCTGGAGAACCCAACCACGGAATTGCAGCGGCGGCGGCTCGGAACCGGGCGGCGCTCTGCACTGCAGCGGGGGGCCATTCGCGCTCCACTAGGGGTTCCGCGGCGCGCTTCTTTCAGGGCCCGGTCGCCTCTATCTGCTGGGCCTCCCGGAATGCGGGGCGCCTCGCCCGGCAGGGCCGGCTGCGGGGGCGCGGCTGCGGCAGCGGCAGGCTTCCGCCGAGGCGGCGGGGGGTCGGCTGCGGCAGCGTTGCGGCGGACGCACTGCTGGGCGAAGGCAATGGCGTCTTGCTTGGACAATGAGGGCGGCCTGGCCGAGGCCCCGCGCCCTGGCCGCAGCGCCCCGAAGGATGTCGTCGAAGACGGAGCTCGCAAGGTGCGACTCGGTGACATAGACGGCACAGCACCTGCGGGTAGAACGGATTGGTCTCCCCCTCGCCCCCGCCGCCGTCGCCCCCCTCCACGTCGCCCAACATGTCCGTCAGACCCAGAACAGGGGAGCGAGGTAAAACGCGGCCCAGCAGACGAAGAAGACGGCATGCCAGCTGTCGAAGGGCTGCGCAAGGTGCGACTCGGCGACGAAGCCCGCCCAGCACCAGAAGCTGCGCTGGCCGCCGCCAAGGTCTGGGCTGGAGACGAGCGCCTGGAAGCCGCCAGCGTCCTGGCCGAAGGAGCACCTGTGGAACGATGCGCCCCTGCATGGTCAGACCCGGCGCCTGCCGAGTCCATCCCAGCGCCCTGGCCGACGAAGAAGGACTGGCTCGCAATGTACTCGCCGGGGGAGAATAGCGCAGCGTAGAAGCACATGAATGGCCACCGCCTTTCAATGTCCAGCCCTCGAGCTGGCAATCTGGTTGAGGCCCAACTTGTAGTAGTCGACCACGTCATGGAGATGCTGACGACGAGCGGCTGAATGGGTGGGGTCGGTAGAGCCACACAGTAGATTTACCCTTGCCAGTGATGACAGTGGACTTGTTGGGCCCCACGACGACAGTCTGGAGGTTCCACTTGTCCGCGGCCGCCAGCAGCTCCAATTCGCCAGCCCAGGCTTTCTTGCCACGCACGAGCTTAAAATACTCGGTCCAAGATGAACAAGGGGCCCCTGGTGGGGTCACGCGGTCCCAGAAGGGCTCGAACTGCAAGCCCTTCTTGGCGAGGTGGGCGATGGTCTGCGCCCGCAGGGCGGCCGGGCAGTGCGCGCCCTTGGCTGCGAGCTTGAACCACTAGACGAGGGCGTGGAAAGCGCGCGCGCCATCCGTGGGCGCGCTCTTGACCGCGAGGCCGAGTGCGGTGAAGACCTCCTGCTTGGGGGGGTCCCCGCCTGCCGCCGGCGCGACAGTCCCATCAGGGCCACGCTGCCGCTTCGCTTCGGGGCCAGGTCGGGCTGGTTGACCTTCGCAGATGCGTCCGCCGCAGGCCGGCTTGGCAGCGTCCCAGCGTAGATCGCTGTCTCGAAGGTTGCGGACAGCAGGCGCCTTTTTGGGCAGGGCGAAACGGCTCTGAGTCCACGAACACCGATTCGCCACCAGCAGTCGTCTCGACCGTCGTCGCTATGTTCGCGCCTCCGGGGCCGACGCCGCGGAGGATGAACGCGGCTGTCCGTTTAGCAACCCGACGCCGCACTGGAGACAATTCAATATTTGACCATCCGCAGCTCTTCAGCCACGCAGCGAATTGAGGAATTGACAAAACCTTCGGCATTCCAGAGACCTTCCAAGAGGCGGCCGCCCGGCTACCTGTTCTGCGCAGGCCCGCCGAGCCCGCGCTGGAGAAGGCCAGGCCGCGGCGCGGCGACTCCTTCTCGGCTTCGGCGCGGGCGCGGTTGAGGAAGGCCACGCCTGACTCGCCATCCTGCCGCTTGATCCACTGCGCGTCGCCGAAGGTAGGCGCGGCAGCGGGGTCCTCCGGGAGAAGCCGCGCAAGCACGCCAGCGACTCCACTGACTGCGTCGATGGCTGCCGCGTGCGCGGCGCCCACGCGGATGTTCACAGAGATGACGTTGCCGTCCTCGGACTTCCGCGGGCCGAAGACGTCCGCGATCTCGTCGGTCGGCACCCGCAGGGAAGCCAGAGCTTCGCCGCAGCTCTGATGTTCTTGGAGCGTTCTTCCCATTCCTTGTCAGGGAGCAGAGACCTGAAGCAGGCGAGGCGCACCGCGCGTGTCGGCTTTGCCGCTGGTAGTGGTTGACCCGTTTGAGCCTTCCACTCGAGGACGTCCACGTCTTTGCCCAGCTGCAGAAGATAAAGAGGAACAACGTTGGGCATGTCCCTGGCATCGAGCGCAGGTGCTCGAAGGGGCACGGCACAATCAGCAGGACGATCCAGAAGCACTGAAATAGTAGCGTCCTGCGGGAGCGTGTGGTTGGCCAGGCCATCAGGTGGTTTGTGGACGATGCCGTAAACCAAGTGTTCGTTGGCCTGGATCCCGAAGAGCGAGTTGACCCCGTCCTCAGCGAGCTTCCCGCGCCAGTGCTCAAGACGCAGCGTCGTTGGTGAAAACTCGGCGGCGCCGTCCGCGTCGGCGGAGGCGCCGAGGAAGGCGCAGCCAACAGATGCTCTGCTGGTTGCTGTGCTTTCGGCGGCTTGGCAGCCGACTTCGGCTTAGACGCGGCCTTCGGTTTGGCAGCCGACTTCGTCGCAGGTGCAGAAGTAGCCTGGGCGGGCTTCTTGGCGAGCTTGCCCTCCGAGGCTGCGGTGATGAGGCGATGGAGCTTGCCCACCAGGGCGTCGGCTGTGTCCTTTTTTTGGCCCGCTCCACGACGCGCCTCAGGGCTCCGACCAGCCCCTCGGCATCCTTTACCTGTCGCTGAGCTCGCCGGCGTTTGATTTTCGAGGCCCGGGGGTCCGAGGGCTGCGGCGCCCCCACCTTGGAAGCCGGGGGCCCGGCCGCAGGGTCCTAGAACATCGACAGAAGCTCTTGCAGGCCCGCCAAGAGAGCGTCGTCACGCCGACCTCCGCCGCGGAGCTGGGAGCCCAGCGGGCCAGGCTGCCCGGGGGGCTGGCCTTGCTGACCGGCAGGGCGTGCCTCGACGCGGGGATCGCTGCGCGGTACATGTCGAAAATGCCGCCAACAGATTCGACCTAGATAAGGAGCTACAGCCCCAAAGCGCAGTAAGAGACGTCTCAGATGAAGATGCCACGCGAAAGCATCTATCCACAGAGAGCCGAGGATGCTTCAAAGGGACACGACAAGGATGAGGAAGAACAGCACCCATGTGAAGGAGAAGTCGACCCGGATGAAGGTCCACATCGCCCAGATGAAGGAGCACATCAACAGGGGCATATCGCCCAGGTGACCGCAGTGACGCGCCGCATGCTGCACGCGTCGAAAGACGGGACGACCTGCAGGATACAAAACAGCATGATCTGCATCATTGCCTGCTGCGTGGTCGCGGTGGCCGTAACGTTCTGGACGTGCGGGCCCAAACCCACTCAGCCGGAGGTATTGTTCCTGCCCCAAGCGAAAGCGCGAGGTAGCATGAGCCAGATGGTGGCATCCCTGGCGCAGCGAGCGCCGGAGAAGACGGCGGAACCGTCTCCCGCGCCACAGAAGGCCAGCGCCAGGAAGCACAAGAGGAATGAATCGTCGAGGAATGCCTCGCCCTCGAAGCCCCCGACCGTCTCCGTGATCACCTCGCCTCGAGGGCCAAGGCATCGCACAGGTCCTGCACGCCGAGCGCTTGACACAGTCCGCCTCGAGCCAAGCAGAAACACTTCACATGATGATGGATCGTATTGTGGAGCAGGCTTACGCCGATGACTGCTGCACCAAACTTGCCACATGCGCACAAGCCCCAGACACATAGCAAGTATTCCCAAAAGAACTAAAATAACTAAGTAGAGAAACATATCACCCAACAAACCTCCCCCCAAGAATGATGAGCTCCTTGACGATGTACAAGATGAGAGGCCCTTGAAGACCGTGGAATTGTAGCATTCTGAGGTTACGTTGAGGCCCGTCTTGACGCCGTCGGAACAGGGCAACAGCTTCATGAAGATCAGAGCGGCCCAGCTCTCGCTCATGCTGGCGGTTCCTGTCGTCACAGCACTTCGCCGAGACCAGCCCTCAGATGAAGGTGGCATTGCCCCGGTATTCACGCGTGTCCTCGATCGAGGCGCGGACGCAGCTGCCTGTGGTGCCTCTTCCTCCTCCTCCTCCTCCTCCTCCTCCTCCTCCTCCTCCTCCTCCCTCCTCCTCCTCCTCCTCCTCCTCCTCCTCCTCTCCTCCTCCTCCTCCTCCTCCTCCTCCTCCTCCTCCTCCCTCTCTCCTCCTCATCCTCCCCCCCCCCCCCCCCCCCCCGCATTCACCGCCGAGGGGTCGGGGATCGAGGGGCGAAGATCGAAGATCACAGTCCTGGACGTGTTCGGCGCTCTGTGGGCCTCCAGGGAGTTCCTCGACGCCACGGCAGGATGAGGTCCTCGTGGGCCAGTCTCGGCATATCGTTTGCTGTTCGCTGCTCTGCTTCTTCGGCCGCCCTGGATCCAGATGCAAGCCCAGTCGGACCGAGGTTTAAGATCGAGTTTGGTTCGGAGAGGGTGCGTACACTGGAGTTCTTCGTGTTTGTTAGATGCTCTTGCGCATCCTGGGCGAGGGTGCCCTCGAATGCTCTGCTTGTTTTGACCGGCGGAGGGCCTCGTGTTCTTGAAGGACGTTGCTCTGTCCGAGGTCCGACAAGAGTGGCCATTCTACGGAGTGAGCTTCCGTGCGCGGCTTCCAGGGGGCGCGCCGGGCCAGACCCGAGCACGCGGGCCGCCAGCATCGCGGATGGCATGCGACGAGGGGCAGGCCGCACAGCAATAGGTCACTCCTGCCTAGCGCACCCTGGTGTGTAGCCGATAGATTCTCGACCCTTGATTCCTCTTCGAGGAGGAGGAGGAGTAGGAGGAGGAGGAGGAGGAGGAGACGACGACGACGACGACGACGACGACGACGACGACGACGACGACGACGACGACGAGGACGACGGGGTCACCGCCGCGGGCTTCCTCGAGCATACTTTTGTTGTTCTCTGGCGATGCTAGGCCCTTGCAGCTTGTTGACCTCATCGGCCGAGGGTTTCGACAAACCTCCTCCTGCTGAGCCTCCGACCTCTCAGGAAGAAGAAAGCCCCGGCCAGGTTCTTCGCACAGTCGATACTATGCGGTACTGGGGAGGAGCCGGCTGGTAGCATCACCACCAGCGCCAGCGCCGTCTGAAAGTTACTCCAGCCGTTCCCCGACGGCGCTGTGACAGTACTTGCCCAATCCCCCCCTCCATCCCCAGGCTTGTTTCGGGCTCCAGGGACCGATCCGGGACTCTGTTCCCAGGGAAGGGGTCGGGAGTTATGGGGCCGCGAATTAAGCCGAGCACAATTGCATTGGCGGCTATCGGGATTCCCCTCCCCAGGCTAACCCATACACGCTGCTGCACCAGCAGATGTTTGGCCAGCAGGCTGCCACGGGGCAAGCCGCAGCTGGGGCCGCCTACGCGGCCGCGCTGCAGCAGTACCAGAGGACTCTCTTTAGTGGGAGGTGGGGAAGGGAGTTTCGAACAGAGGCCTCGTCTTCGTTCTCGGTGGAGGCTATGGGAAGCTGGAACGAGCAAATTCTGGCGGCGGTGCTGACGGATGTTCGGCGAAGCTTGCCAGCATAAGAAAGGTGCCAACCGAAGACATTTCAACGCTAGCGTACCCACGGCGGTGTCCAGAGTCAATGACGTAATTGGAAGTTGATGTTTCATCATGGCAATTGTGTATCGATCCAGTATGTCAATTGTGCTTGATAGTCTGATCGATCTTGATCGAAAACCATGACGCCAAACAAGCCATAATTTCTGTCTGATGTTGAAATCTTGACTTGGGGATCAGTTTCTGGGTGCTCGGGCTCTCCGCGAGTCGTTGTGGCGATGTCAGGTGAGCGAGCGTTGTTCGTTAACTTGACATTGCAGTAAGAAATCAGATCTTGCTTGGCGCAGCTCTTATGAATCCGAGCGCCCGTTCGAGCTCTGGCGGCTTGCTCTGAGGGCTGGCGTCGGTAGATTTTCATGTGTCAGGTTCCGGCTTCGCGACTCACGGAAGCATCGTCGCATCCGGGTCATTGTCTCAATCGATGTTGAAAGCATGTGCTTCACCAGGAAATGCATTTTCGTACGTCCGAGCATATGTCTGAGATCGGTTTTGGAATCCCTTCACTGTCGTACAGAGGGTGCGACAGTATACATACATAGATAGAGCTTGCTGGATAGTTTTCGGAATGCCGGGTTTCTCATCCAGCCTCGTCTCGACGTCCGTGCTCCTGGAATTGGCTGCCTTTGATGCTCTGCCAGCCTCTCTTTCAGGATTCACGCTCGTAATCATTCTGGCTCAAGATCGCCTGGCGGCGATCGGAACGGGCGCCACGACGAGCCACTCCCAGGTCGCAGTCTGCGCGCGATCAGCCCTCCTCGCTGGCTCGGGGGCGCTGCTCTGGAGCCAGGTGGCCTGGCATCTGGCGAGCTGGGCTGCTGGGCACTTCGGGCCTGAGGCGGCTCGGGTGCTAACTGTCGCGGGGGCGCGAGGCGTCGCCGCGCTGGGCGAGGCCGCCCACGCTGCCTCTTGCTGGGGCTGGCGCGCGCTGCAGGCGGCAGCGACCTTCGCGAGCTCCTTGCTTGCTCTCGCTTGGGAGCATCGCGGCTGGCTGGCACGGGGAGCCCAAGCCGCCTGGACGCGTGGCCGCGCGGCGCTTGGGGCTGCTTGGGCTCTGGGCGCGCAGGCCGTCGGAGGGCTCCGTGGCTGGAGGGCGGCCCGTCGGGCCGACCGCGCACGCGCTCGCGAGCTCGCAGCCGCTTCAACCGCTCTCGAGTACGCCTTGGTGGAGATGGCGCTTGCAGGTGGCGTAGCCGTCGGGGCGGCCGACCCTTGCTGGGTGCTGCTTTCCCGCGGCGGCGAGTGGGACGAGGTCCTGGTCTTCGGGCAGGTGCGGGGCGCAGACTACAGCCTGGGCTTGACGACGGACGCGACGGGGGTCACGTTCATCTGGGTGCTGGTGCGCCTGTTGCCAGGGCATTTCCGCGCTGTGGTCGTGCCTGGAGGGGGAGCCCTCCGCATGCCGCCGTTTGGCGCTGCTGGCGCCCAGGCCAACTGGGTGTGCGAGCCGCCGCACGCCGCGGTCCAGTGGGACCCGAGTGTGGCCGAGCTTGCCGCGCTGCGCTTGGAGGCCCAGGGCGTGGACGCGGCCCTGCAGACTTTCGCGCTGGCGCCGGGGGCGATCTTCGACGCGGGCTCGCAGGCGGCGTCGATCCCCGCCTTCATGCCAGTGGGGGGCCCTCTGCCACCCGCAGGGGGCGGTGCCGTCGTGCCAGCAGCAGCGGGAGCCGCGGGAGCAGCAGCGGCGCCCCCACCCGCAGGCGCGGTTGCGCTACCCGCCGCGGGCGCGGCGGGGCCCGCGGCTGCCGCGGGTCTGGGTTTCGGCGCCGTGGGAGCGCCCGACGGGGCAGCAGCCGCCCCAGCAGCGGGCATCGATCTGGCTTCACTGCTTCAGGAGGTCCGCGCGATCCAGGGCCAGTTGCAGGATGGAGGCGGCAAGAGCAGCAAGCGAGAGAAGAAAGACAAGAAGTCTGCCACCAAGAAGAAGAAGAAGAAAAAGAAGAAGAAGAGGTCCGACTCCAGCGGCTCGTCAAGCTCGAGCGACAGCAGCTCCTCCAGCAGCAGCGACTACCTGCGGTGGCGCGGGCCCAAGGCAAAGAGCCATCGGGTCGACCCCGCCCAGGAGCGCAAGTTGGAGACCGAGAAGTTCAAGGCCAAGGGCGACCTCCTGGCGTTCGCGGCGAAGCACCCGGGCGCGCTCTCGGGGTACTTCCTGGCGATGGTGCACCGCAAGTTGAGCCACGGGCGCCTGACGGAGACCAAGCAGCTGAGGCGCGCGTCGGTGACGACGTGGGCGCAGGCGCACTCGGGCTTGACCGAGCTGCGGGACCAGCGCGAGGTGCAGACGTTGGCGCTCGTCATGGACTTGATCAACGCGCAGGACCTGGCGACCGCGATGGACGTGCTGGCGCAGCGCATCATCGCGATCCAGCGGGCGAAGGCCAAGGGCGGCTCCTGGGAGAAGGCAGAGGCCGCGGAGCTGCTAGCTGGCACGGGGGGCGGGGTCGCTGCAGGCGGCCTCTTGAAGCTCACCATGTGACGAGGTGGCGGAGGGCGCGGCAGAGGTGGCTGCGCCGCGGGGGCCAGGAGTGCACGTTGGCTTCCGTCTTGGTCGGTCTGGGCGACTGGCTGAGCTTCGCTGGAGGGCCGCTGGGGCTGCCACTACGCCGTGGGCACCTCGTTCGGCCGCGTGTCGTGGAGTTCGGGAAGACCTCGCCAGGCATCTTCCCAGTCCCTCTGCTGCGGTGTGGTGACGCCGAGCTCGCAAAGTTCGGGCGGCAGCCTCGGGACGCAATTTTGATTTGGGCGAACATGTGCATCGTCGCGCTCAACGATCTGCACGACGGAGACGGCGACTACACCATGTTGCCGACGCAAGCCCAGCGACGTGTGCAAAGGCGCATGCTGATGGGCGTCTCCCGCTTCCTCGCGGCCGAGTTGGCTTGGCCAGAGGCGGCGACAATTCAAGAGGTCCTGCGTCACTCCGACGGCTACGAGCCGTCCAGGTGCGTCGCGGAGCCCCTCGGCGAGCGTGGCGGAGTGCCAGACCGCGCCGCCGTCGTCGACCTGGCTGGGCTGCTGGACGAGCACTTTCCTGGGCTTGCTCATCAGGTGCGCTGCCCTCGATCGCTGCTCCTGAGCGTGGATCGGCGGCCCGCCAGGCTCAAGAGGCCTCACACGCTGGTGGGGCCCACCTACCCCAGTCTCGTGGCGCGCAACGTGGCGGCGGGCCTGCAGGGGTACGGCTCCAAGAAGAGGGTGCGCAAGCATCGTGGGATTGCTCTCGTGGCTGGGGCGTTCGGCGTGAAGAAGTCAGATACGGAGCAGCGGGTGATCTCGGACCTGCCAGTGAACCAGCTGCTCAACCCTGACGCTCTCCCTCGGCCGACCTTCGCGTACCCGCCGCGGCTCCGTGTGGTGAAGACGCTGCCAGGCATGCGGGTCAAGCTGTGGAAGCGGGACCTGCGCCACTACTTTCACCAGCTGGCGATCGGCAAAGCCTGGCGGAAGTACATGGCCCATCCGCCTGTGCCTGACCCGCGCGGAGGGAAGGGGGAGGTGTTCCCGTTCCACCACGCGACGCCGATGGGCTTCGCGCCGTCGGCGGGCTGGGCACAGGCGGCTTCCGACACCGCTTTCCTGAAGGCAGGGCTACCCCAGGAGCGCAGGGTGACGTTTGACCAGCCCTGCCCCACCGAGCTGCCGCTCTGGGGGTCCATCATTGACGACCTCTGGGCGCTGGACGCGCGCTCTGCAGGCGACCGCGCGCGGAGCCAGGCCGACTTCTGGATGACCAAGGCCGAGCGCGCCTGGGACCGCTTGGGAGTTCCTGTGCATCACGGCAAGTCCGTGGACGGCGGCAGCGGCGAGTTCCAGGGCACCGAGGTCCACCCCACGGAGCACTGGCTGGGTACCACTCGCCGCCGCCGCGTGGACCTCTTCGCGGCCACCCTCGCACTTCTGGGCCAGCAGCTGGTCTACCGCAAGGACGTGGAGCGCTTGGTCGGGAAGCACGGTTTCTGCCAGAGTTATCGGCCCTGCTTGCGGTCAAACTTCTCTCAAGTCTATTCTTGGCTGGAGCGCCTACCCTTGCAGGGGCGCAAGCCCGTGGCGTGGTGCCCGTTGGCGCGGCATGAGGTGCTGATGTCGGCTATCCTGCTGCCGTTCGCAGAGCAGGACCTGGATGCGGACTGGTGCCCGCGCGTGGAGTGCACTGATGCCGCGCCAGGAGGGCATGGCCGCGCCTGGGCGACGCTGCCGCTGGAGTCGGTGCAGCACATCGCCAGGTGGGCTGACCATCGGGCGCCCTACACCATGCTCGGTGACGGCTTCGGGGTTGACGTGGACGTCGAGGGGCGCTGCAGCCTGGCCCGCGTCACGCTGCCGCCAGTGGGCCACTGGTTCAAGGTGGGCAGGCCAGGCGGCTATGAGCACATCACGCTTGAGGAGGCGCACGCGAAGCTCTGGGGCATGGAGGCCCGTCTGCATCGGCCCTCTGAGCTGGGGAAGCGAGTACTGCATGCTGGAGACAACGCCCCGTGCGAGGGCGCCTTCATCAAGGGACGCAGTGCCAGCCGCAGGCTCAACCGGCGCTGCCGCCGTGGGGCGGCTATCGAGCTCGCGGGCGGGTTCTCGCACTTCCACTTCTGGATCTCGACAGGCAAGAACCCCGCCGACGAGCCCAGCAGCTGGCACGGGTCACGCCAGGCGCGTGGCGGCAGGCGCAAGCCGCCTCAGCCGCTGCCCCGCCAGGAGGTGATCCCGCTGGCGCCAGCAGGGTGGGCATCTCGCGAGAAGCTCTTCCTGCACTTCTGCTCTGGGCCCAGGCGCGAGGGCGACCTGTGCGAGATGGTCGAGCGGGAGGCGCGCGAGGCTGGCCTGGTGGTGAAGGCGCTGGCCTACGACCCCATGGTCGACCCTGCCCATGACTTGACGTCGCCTGTGCTGGTGCGCGAGCTGAGGGGGCTGCGCAGCAGCGGCGACGTGATGGGCTCCTTCGCAGGGCCGCCTTGCTCGACCGTCAGTCGCGCCAGGCATCACGCCCTGGGCGGCCGCCGCGGCCCGCGCCCTCTGCGCGCTCGGGACCAGCCGCTCTTGCCCTTGCCTGAACTATCAGAGTCCGAGCGCCAGGCGCGCGCGCTGGGAACGCATCTCTTCCTCCTCTGCCTCGAGCTCTTCACCAGAGTCCATATCAGAGGGGGCTGGGCAGGACAGGAGCATCCTCAGGATCCAGGTCGTCATCCTTTCCCGTCTTTTTGGATTGCTCAGGAGGTGGTGGAGTGGATCTCAGAGTTCGGTTTGCACATGGTCTCGTTCGATCAGTGTCGGCATGGATCGTTATCTCAGAAGCCCACGTCCGTTGTCACCAATGACGCCAGAGCCGCCGCTGTCTTGGGACTTCGCTGCAATCATCGACACCGTCACAAGGGTGTGTACGGCCTGGCCCCAAAGGGAGGTTTCGTCACCGCTCAGTTGGCTCGCTACCCTCCGCAGCTGTGTCAGGCTCTGGCTCGCCTGGCGGTCAACGCGCTCGTCGCCCATCAGCAGCACCTCAGCCATGGCCGACGATCCTGGCAGGCGCCGTGGGCGCATCATTACCTTCTTGATGAGCGCGCTCAAGCCAGTGACGACCGACAGGTACGCCGCCGCACTGTGCGATTTCAGCTCTGACCTGGAGGCGCTGGGCTACGGCATCCACGATCTCACTGAGGAAGAGCTCGATTGGTTCCTGGCCGAACGAGTGGTGGATATGTTCGAGGAGTCTGGCGGGGTGGACGGCCTCGGGACTGCCTCAACCCTGCTGGCCGCCTTCGCGAAGGCGAATCCTCGGCACCACTACCGCACGGCCTGGAAGGCGCTGGACGTCTGGCGCACCCGCAGGCCGCCTCTGCAGGCGCCCGCCTTACCAGCGGTGCTGGCGCTGGGCATCGTGAACTGGCTCGTGCTGGCTGGAGAGTGTGGCTGCGCCGCCGCCGTGCTGCTGTGCTTCACTGGGTTGCTGCGAGCGTCCGAGGCGCTCTCCTTAGACGGCGCGACCTGGATCAGGACCGTGACAGGGTACGTCGCGCTGCTCGGCCGCACTAAGAGAGGGGCAGAGCAGAAGGTCCTGTTCGAGGAGCCGTCCACCGTGACCTGGCTGGATCATTACATGCTGCGCTTTCCCGCCAAACCAGGGCAGCGAGTGTGCCCCATCTCGTACCCGCGGCTCCAGCGGTGGCTTCAGAAGGCCGCCGGCGCGCTGGGCTTCGGGGCTGTTCACTGGACTTCTCATGGGCTGCGCCGTGGGGGAGCCACTGAGCTGCTGTCACGGGGCGTGCCGCTAGCGGACATCATGCTTTTCGGTCGCTGGCTCTCAGAAAGGTCTGCTCGTGAGTATCTTCGGCGCGGGGAGGTGAGTCTCACTCGCTTGCGCGTTGACATTGCCAAGTCGTCATGGTCTCTTGCCTACAGGTACTGTGCAGTTGGAGCCCAAGTTTGGGCTGTAGTCTGAGTTTCAGTCAGTTTCTTCTTCTCCGATTGTTGTTTCGTAGCTTTCGCTGGATAGGGGAAGGTGGCGAGGCATTGGCCTACGCAGGCCAGCTTGGTGCGATCGTGATCGCACTCCACCTTTGAAAAATAATCTGGTACGCTTCGCGTGCGCCATCCCCTGTGAAGGGTCGGAGAGGTGGTTGTAGGTGACGTTCTGAAATAGATAGAGCTTGCTGGATAGTTTTCGGAATGCCGGGTTTCTCATCCAGCCTCGTCTCGACGTCCGTGCTCCTGGAATTGGCTGCCTTTGATGCTCTGCCAGCCTCTCTTTCAGGATTCACGCTCGTAATCATTCTGGCCCTGCTGCGCTCCCACCCACCCGTGGTGGTCACCGACAACAGTGTGGAGTGCGCGGGGCCTTGCACTGCTCCTTCGACGGCGAGGCATTGGCCTACGCAGGCCAGCTTGGTGCGATCGTGATCGCACTCCACCTTTGAAAAATAATCTGGTACGCTTCGCGTGCGCCATCCCCTGTGAAGGGTCGGAGAGGTGGTTGTAGGTGACGTTCTGAAATGTATATATATGTATACACACACGGATATACATATGAATATATATATATATATGCTTTATTTACACCAGCGTACGCATAACCGGCTTGCACATGAACATGACAACGTACGTGAATGGCATCATGCACATGTGTGCAGGGATGAATTGAAGAGTCGCCCGTGCCTATGCGTGCACATGGTTATATACATTCATCGTGATCGGCACGATGAGGTTATATATACAAACATACATTAGATATTCACGTGAACGCATATGTGTGTATTTGTGTGCACGTATATATATATGGGTATGGTATGTGTTGTTGTTTTCTACATGTCTATATATATGTATATATGTATATATGTATATATGTATATGTGTGTATCTATATTTATATGTATAGATATGTGTATGCATGTATGTGTATGTATGTGTATGTATGTGTATGTATGCGTGTACACGTAACGATAGGGATACATGTGTAAATATAGGGAGGGGGTCCCAGGGGCCCTGGGGAGCACTGATGTTGTACACGGCCGTTTGGGACCCGTTCGGGAGCGCCAAAACGCGTCAAAGGAGGGGAAGAGGGACGATGAGAGGGCCAAAAGGCGTCCAACAGACGGCCCAAAAGCGCTCCAAGAGAGCCCAAGACTACCCAAGAGCGCCCCAAGATTGCCCAACCTAACTTTCAGACAGCCCAAGAGGGCCTCAAGACGGCCAAGAGGCCCTCAAAAGGAGTCCCACGAGGCCCTCAGGAAGCTTTTAAAGGTTTTACGTGTCCATGCTTATTCATGTTTCCGACGGGCCAAAACAGCCCACGAGGTCCTAGAGATCGGCCCAAGACGGACCAAGCGGCCCCCAAAGAGGGCCCCAGGACGGCCCAAGAAAGTCCCAAGACGGCCCCAGGGTGCTCCAAGACGGCTACACGAAGGCCCAGAAGGTCCAAATGGCTGGAAGACAGGTCCGAGAGGGCCCCAAGAGCCTTCCAAGAGGACCCCAACAAGGCCCCAAGACAGCCAAAGCACGCCCCAAATCCTCGGTGTCACGCACAGAGGCGCGAGGATTGCCGCGCCCCCCACGCCTCGGCGGCAGCGACGGCTGCCAGCGCCGTCGCGCCCGACGTCGAGGCGTCGAAGCCAGCCCTTGCCGTGTGGGACTTCAGTGCGCCTGCCCCCGCCGAAAGAGCCGCCGCCGCTCGCGCCGCCGTGCTGCGGCGAGGCCGGACCGGTAGGGGCGCGAAGGTATGACCGCGCTGCGCGGTCTGGCTCTCCTCTCCTCCGATTCGTGCTTCAACCCGACTCCAGCCTCCAAGCGGCCAGTCCACCCGCTGCGACCGCACAGGTGCCCCCTGTCTGGGACTGCTTGTCTGTCTGTCTGTCTGCTGGCCCGCCTCTCTGTCTGTCTGCCAGCCTGCCTGTCTGTCTGTCTGTCGGCGCGGTCTGGGCCCCTTCCCCAGGACGGGCTTCTCGTCCCGAGTCGTTTTGCTGACGGCCCAAGGGGCCCGATGTGAGGGCCCTCAGGGCCGAGAACCGTCGAAAGTCGCCCCGCCGCGAGGTTGTCCAAGACGAGGGGATCAAGGGGGAAAAAACACCCGGACCCGATAACTGGTGTTTATTGAACGGCCGTGGGCGTTTACTAAACAGCCCTGCCCTGTTCGGTTCCTTATTGTAGTGGCCTCTGGCCAGTGCCGCCGATCCGGGGCACTCCGGATGATGATGATGATGATGATGCTGATGATGATGATGTTGATGATGATGTACTGTTGCTGCTGCTGCTGATGATGATGATGATGGTGATGGTGATGGTGATGGTGATGGTGGTGGTGGTGATGATGATGATGATGATGCTGATGCTGATGCTGATGCTGATGATGATGATGATGGTGGTGGTGGTGGTGCTGATGATGATGATGTTGATGATGATGTTGCTGCTGCTGATGATGATGACGATGGTGATGGTGATGGTGACGGTGATGGAGATGGAGATGTCCCGCCCCCCCCCCCCACTCCCCTCTCTCTCCGTCCCCCCCCCTCTCTCCTGTTCCCCCCCCCTCTCTCCTTTCTCCCCCCCCCCCCCCCTCCCCCCCCCCCTCTCTCCTGTCCCCCCCCCCTCTCTCCAGGCCCCCCCTCCCTCCCCCCTTCTCAGCTGCTCGAGGAAACCCCTGCACCGGCGCAGCATCCACTCTCTACCGCACCCCCACTTCCGACCTGGCGCACCGCCAGACAGGAGCTGCGCGCCTGGAGGACGCGTGCCCGAGGCGCGGCGCGCGCCCGCCAGGCCCGCGGATGGCGGCGCCGCTGCGCGCGGCGATCCGCATCGTGCTGTACAACCCGCTCTCCGTGCTAGAGACTCAGAGGCTAGTGGACATATGGAGGACCGCACGAGCAGACGTAGCATTATCATTACCAGGGACGAGGATGAGGGCCCCGAATGGACAAGCTGTTACGAGGATGGCACTAGGAGGAAGGGCTCTCGCTTTGAACGCTGGATGGAGCACGGGCCCATTCTCGAACGGTTCTGCGGGATGCACTATTATGACAGGGAACATGTTCAGGGCGAAGCACGTCAGGAATATAAGCACCCCCCCCAGAAGCAGCCCGAGGTAGAGGATTCGCAGTTCGACTTCGAAATCGTAGTATTGACCTGAGCGCGGCGCTGCTCGACGCACGCCCCATAGGGGATGCTTCGGCGAAGAGACGAAAAGCACTCCACTCAGGTTATCAGATGGGGAATTCAACAGGCTCAGATGGCGCCCAGCTGATCCACTCCGATATTTGCGGGAGATTTCAACACCCAGATGGGCCTCCGCGGGGGCTCCTGCGTTTTTTCGCCGTCGTCTTCGTCTACGTGGCGGGGGCAGGAGCGGCCCCTGGCGGGCCCATGCAACGTGGGGGAGCAGAACGTCATTGGGAGCCTGAGTCAGCGAGCTACTGGCCCCCCCTGGAGATGTTTGACGCTGTCACAGCCGACCGAAGGGGGGGCCCACATACGACTCACACAGCGGACACACAAGTACGATAGACCACATACTCATACCACAGGGGCCCCGAGACCAAGTATCAGCATGCAAGGTCCTGTGGAACCCAGCGAAGCGCCCCCGGCTGATCCCGTCGCAATATCCCAGGGACCATGTGCCGATCCTGCTGCAGATGACCGTCTCACCCCCTCCCCCCCTGCGAACAGGGACGAGCGCTGGGGTCGCAACATGCCCGCGGCGGCAGTTCAGAGAGGAGTGGCGAGACCAGAATTCCAGGAGGACCTAGAGGAGGCGATGAAGGAGCTGGCGCCAGGGACGCAGAGATGTACGCAGAGAGGAGAAATCGATCCAGCACGGCGCATGGCGCATATGGCTCGAGACAGCACGAACAGCCGGGCAGACGCACTTCGCGCAGAAGCCCAAGGAACCCAACCCAGAGACGTCGGAACTCAGAGCCCGACGACTGGAACTAGTCGGAGTACGGAGCCAACTTCGAGCCGACCTACGAGGAGCGGAGGAAGAACAGGGACTACGACGATGGACTGATCGACAGATGACGACGACAGCGATGGATCACATGAATCGATTCCATGAGATTGACACAAAAAAGGAGACAATTGACGGGGACACGGGATCACAGATGCCAATGAGGAGCGTTTCGCCTACGAGAATTTCGCTCGACGAATTGGAAGAGAAGGCGAATTTGATTAAGGATGAATTGAGTATCATCAACAAACACTCACGCAAAGAGAGCCGGCAAGCGCGGCATGAATCACGGCGAAGACTGGAAGCGGAGATAACTGAGGCTCACAACAAACACAAACATGCCGATGTACGTCGACTCATATTCCCGTTTGCTGCACAACGCGGAGGACCCCGAAAAAGAACATGCAATGCACCGACGACGCCCGACAGCAGAGACGAATGGGATACACAGTTGAGTTTACCAGCGAATGGTGGAGGCATGGACACCACCAGCCTGGATATTGAGAGAATGATTAATTTCTTTCGTGCGCCGGCGCATCCAGCACCGACAGACGATAGAGCGCTCGAATTGACAGAGCTGCAGGGGCGGCAAGATTTTCAATCCACACTGCGACAGCTGAGACGCAGTGCCGGACGCCGAGCCGCACCGCCCTGGAGTGCACCACTGGAACTACATATGCTGGCGGCGGACCCCAAGTATTTATCTGCGGGCCCACAAGAGCATCTAGGCCTAGGAGCGGCTCCAATGTCCCAAAACGGAATCCACGACTTCGGCTCGATTGTTAGAGGACCTTCATATCTTATGTAGACGCCTGAAACGTAGGCCTACCCTAGGGAATCTGCCTTGGGGGGCCCCCATTGCGAAGCACAACGGTAAGGTGGGCACTGGGGAAGCGTCTGATCAATGTTATGCGCCCGTACTGGGAAGGTTTTTACAGAGGCCTGTCGAAGCGTAACCTGTACAAAACAGGGGTTCGCTGGCCAAGTGAGTTCCACGGCTTCCTTCCTCGTCGCAGACGAGGGGGCGCGATTGCAGTTCAGCTGTGCGTGTGGCATTTTTACCGTATACACCGCATCGCACATTTGAATCATCTGCACTACATGTCGAACGCATTTGCTTCGACCACTGCGCGAGCGAGGACAGAGGCGATCAATGGGCTCTTCGTCCCGCACGACGCAGCACTGATGCATTCCAGATCTCAGAGTTCAGGAACGGCGACGATCTCTGAGACGGGGGGCGCCCAGCCCTGGCAGGATCCAAGAAACCTAGCTGCTCGACACCGACGAGGGGGACTAACGGGATCCAGCGAGGAGCCCGTGGTTTTCGCGAAGGTGATGGAGAGCCCCATGAGATTATGGATCGACTCACGCGCGGCGAACGAGACCGACACGAATATCCGGTGCGGCAGTTATAATTATATGTGTTGCGGAGCGACGGCAGTGCACGCCGGTGATATTTTCGATGAGATGCCGATCGATGACGCGACGCAGACGAAGATCGATGAGAAATTAAAACACAGCGACGACACGCTAGATCGAGCATTGGGGGATACGGGCTTCACTCAGAACTACAGTAAGAGAGACACCGTCCCGCGCCTGCGCAGCCACCAGGCTAACCGAGATTTTATGACCGAGCTTAAGACGGGCAAGGCATGTGCTCGAGCTAGGTATCTTGGAAGTCGCTGCGCTTGGAAGTTATCGAGCATGGAAGAGTTCCGTTACCGCTGTGCTGCCGCCCACGCTGGGCGGGGGAAGTTGGGCAAATTCTGGACCAGTCGCACCAGCAAATCCTTGAAGATATTGGCCTTCAGGGGCCACGTGGTGGAAGCCGCTTGCATCCGCTAACGAACCCCTCGTGTTCGCGAGTGCCCAAACCCAACACATGGGCGGAGCTTTAGTAAATTATCTCAGAGTTTTGGAGCGTGGCAAAGCCGCGGGCTGGCCAGGCGAGCATCCACACTCGTCTTCGAATTCGACGCTCGGGCGGAAGTGGCGCCTGATCCCGATGCGTTTCGAGCAGGCGGCCAGGCGATTCAGTTGGGCGCAGCAAGTGGCCAAGGACACCCCCGCGCACCAGCAGGCGATCGCCTCGATTCGAGGGCATCTCGAAAGCAGACCGCCCTCCCTTGATGACGACGGGCACCCCCGTACTTGTGCGCCCCCGCTGGCATTCCAGATCGAGCGGGCCTTATTGGCGCTTGCTGGTATTAGTGGTTCTGAGGATTTCTTCGAGGCCTGGGAGAGATGGGACGTGTCTTGGAAGGCTCTATTCTCGGAGGAAGAAGTTAGGGTGTTGTGGCCCAAAGTGGGCCCCAAGATCCTGAAGGCCTCGATATTCAAAGAAGGGGGGGGAATCTGTCGGGGCCGACTTAGAGGCCCAGCGCGGGCCTTCGGCGGGAGGGGGAGGAGGAGGAGCCGGTGACCCATATATGTAGCCTAAGGGGGCTCTCAGGGGAACATGCGCCCACGGGAGTTCGAGTCCCGAGGAGGCTTACTAGCACGTCAATCCAGATCTGTTGGAGGTGCACACGGTAAATTGAACCCTTTGTATTCGACAGCATTGACACATGCATGCCCGTGGTGCCGCACATCATTTTCGTCTAAAGATAGTGCTCGTCAACACGTCCGCACTGCATGGCTCACCAACAGATGTAGACTTAAGCGAACGGCTTTTACTTGGGATCAAATTGTACCTAAGTCCTTACTGTGCCCAATGTGCGACTCAATATTGTAGTGGCCTTCGGCCAGCGCCGCCGATCCGGGTCGCTCGGTGTTATTCTCCAGACGCAGACATTATGGGCGCACACTCACAACGCACAAACTTCTCGGGTTAACTTCGAAAGGGCGTAGGAATGCAGTTGGGTCAATAGAGCCATATCGCAACAGTGGTTCTATCAACGGCGGGGTGCTTGCAGTGACCGTGGGGACGGGGAATAATAATGACATGAAAAATTCCATACAGGATGCCGATCACTTTGGAAACTCACGATACGTCGTGCACGGAGTCGCGCTACGAAACATGTGGCCTGGACGATGTGGTGCGAGCGGTGGAGGCGAGCCTATCGGCGCAAGGACGCCCTCTTGGGGCGTTTTTTGAGCCATCTTAGGAGCCTGCCAGGGCGTCGTGGGGGCTTCTTGGGGGCTTTCGGAGGCCCTCTTGGAGGCTCTTGGGGCCTCCTGGGGGCCTCGTGGGCTGGAAGGCTAGATTTGTTCCGCTTTTCGTCCCTCTTTTGGGTCCTCTTGGGGCCGTCTTGGGGGCCTGTTGGGCCGTCTTGGGCGGCTCTTGGGCCGCCTTGGGGCCCTCTTGGGCCGTCTTGGGACTGCATGGGGGCCTCCTGGGCCGTCTTCGAGCGGTCTTGGGGGCCTCTTGGGCCGTCTTGGAGCGTCGGAAAGCAGAAAAAAGCGACAACCCCAAAAACATTGGGAAAAAAATGGGAATCAACGATTTTTGCCTCTGGGGGCCATCGTGGGAGGCCTCTTGGAGGCCTCTTCAGAGGTCTTGGAAGGCTCTTGGGCCGTCCTGGGGCCATCTTGGGCGTGCTCGGGCGATCCTTCGGGGTCTCGGGGCTTTCGTAGACCGCCCTCAGAGACTTTTGCGGCCGCGGCCACCCTTCCAGCGCATGCTCGAGATTAGAGCCTTCTGTAGAAACAGCGCCCCGCATCCGCCGGAAACTCGCCCCCCCCCCCCCACCCCCCTTCCCCGGCAGAGCCGCCCCGGCAACCCCCCAGAGGCTGAGGCTCAGCCTCGAGGCTGTAGCTGAGACTCCTTGTAACTCACGCGCCGGATCGTGCTCGTCAACACGTCCGCACTGCATGGCTCACCAACAGATGTAGACTTAAGCGAACGGCTTTACTTGGGATCAAATTGTACCTAAGCCCCTACAGCGCCCAATGTGCGACTCATTTTTTGACGCACTTGTTGAGCGTCATGATCACGCAGTTGAGCATCACCTCCCTCCACCGCCCATTGTGGTTCAGCCTCGGGAACATAGGGGGCGGCGCACAGAACGAGCAGCGGCACCTAGAGATGGCGCTGGCGCTGTCGGGCGGCAGCGACAGCAACAAGAAAGAGCCCGAGTTCCAACGCCAGGTCAGGCGCCGCGACGAGGGGAAAGACGGCCAGTCCACCCAGAAGAGCGCAGCAGGCGTCAACGGCCACAACAAGGGACTGCACGTGCTGACGATGAAGATGCTGCTGTCGCTCGCGCAGAGCCGACGGAACATCGAAGGGGCGCTGTTCGACGCGCTGATCGCCCCCGCCGACATTCCAGAGGCGGCGAAGATGCAGGGGCAGGGATCGGTCTACAACGCCCAGGCCAAGGGCAAGGGCCATGGGCTAGGAGCGCCCCGCCCGCTCGTGTTCGGGGGCCTGCTGGAGGCGCCGCTGCTACGACAACAGAGCATCGGCAAGGTGAACTTCGAGAAGCTGACCGAATTCAAGGCCCGATTGCTCACACTCCAGTACGAAGAAAAGATGGGCATCATCCGCTTCACCAAGGTCGACCGCTGTTTCGACCAGGGCAAGCGCGGGATCACGCTGTGCTTGCAGAAGCGCCGCAAGGAGGTGACCGGCGCCCTGCAGCAGCTGGGCGCGGAGCTGAAGTCGGGGAGGGCGCTTGCGAGCCATATGGAGCGGGAGCTGCAGGAGTGGCTGGAGGCCCCCCTGTCATAGGTGAGGCACGACGACGGCCAGCGGACCATCATGAATCGATCACGCCTGAGCTTGACACAAAGGCGGAGGGAGATTCGCAGATGACGAGGACTGGAACCTCTGAGAGGGCCCACAGTCACGGGCCGACTGCACGGCACGAGATGCAGCAAGTTTCTTTGGGCGCAAGGGAAAGGAGGAAGAGGGGGGGGAATTCGCCTACGAGGGGGTCGACGGGGACGGCGGGATCACTGATACCGACGAGGAGTGTTTCGTCCCCGAGGGAACCGACAGGAGCCACAGGACCTCCGAGGACGAGGAAGGTTTCGCCGTCGAGGAGTCTTCCAGGGACCACTGGATCAGGTGCCAATGAGGGGAGTTTCGCCGTCGAGGGTCTTCACGGGAGCCAGGGGATCACAGATGCCGATGAGGAGCGCTTCGCCGTCGAAGGTTTCTTCGGGGACCAGGGGAACACAGATGCCAATGAGGAGTATTTCGCCGTCGAGATTTTTCTCGAGGTCCAGGGGGTCACAGATGCCAATGAGGAGCGTTTCACCGTCGAGGGCTTTTACGGGGGCCGAGGGATCACAGATGCCAACGAGGAGGATTTCGCCTTTGAGGACCTCTGGAGGATCGACAGGATCACAGATGCCAATGAGGAGTAGTCCGACCCCCCTCTTGGAAACAACGGCGAGAGGTACAGCGGACCTTGTGAGAACTGAGGCCCGTAGATAAGTGATGAGACACGGAGGAGAGGCCCCAGAGGGGGGCCTTGAAGTAGCTAGGTATCTGATTGCGCTAGGCGTAGAGGAAGGCACGGCGAGATGGCAGGAGCAAGCACGTTCTGGCAATGGTACGTAGAGGGTAGATGCGCAGAGAAGTCCGCGGGCCTGGATTCGGGTAGCTCGTGCTCGGGTCTCAGGCCTTGGGCTGTGCACCAGTTTTCGGTGTAGCTTCGGGGCCAGTGTCCCCAGGCGTTTTGAATCCTCCTCTTGAGGATAGCCTCTGGGCCTTTGAGTGTCTGGGTTTGGGACGAACCTGGCCCCCACGGAGTGTTTCCGTTTCCTCCCCCCTCTCCCCCCATTTCTGTCCCCCCCCCCCCTCTCTTTTGTCCCCCCCACCTCTCTCCTGCCCCGCCCCCCTTGTCTCCTTCCCCCCCCCCCCCCTCCTGCCCCCCCCCCCCCCTCTCTCCTGTCCCCCCCCCCCTCTCCCCCCTCTCTCCTGTCCCCCCCCCTCTCGCTTGTCCCCTTCCCCTTTCTCCTGTCCCCCCCCTCTCTCTCTCTCTCTCTCTCTCTTTTCCCCTCCCCCCCTCTCTCCTGTCCCCCCCCCTCCCATCTCCCCTGTCCACCCCTTCCCCTCCCCCCCCTTTTCTCTTGCCCCCCCCTCTCTCCTGGGGGCTGGCAGGGGGGGGAGGTGCCGAGCACCGAATTCGTCAGTTAATGGCCCCCCCCCTCGCCCCTTCCCAAGCAGAGCGAAAGCTCATGCTGAAGCAGGGCTTCAGCTTAGACCTCTTAAACTCACACGCCGGATCGGCGGATGTTGGCGCGTTTACTAAACGACGTCGCCTTTCGGGGTAGTCGTTATAGGGTCGGACTTTTCGACCTCTAGAGGAGGCTCGGGTTAGGCCTGACTGGGCCGTGTACTCCTGCCCGACGAGCGCCCCGCGCAGGGGCGCGCCCTTTCGAGCGGCGGCCCCCGCCGACGGCAGGGCCTCCCGCCATCCGCCGATATGTTTTTTCCCAGTGCGCGGCCCTCGAGGTCCCGACCCCGTCCGCGGGGACAAGTCGAAGCGCACAGTACAGCGGAGGCCCATGCCAAGAAGCACCCTGCTCGCCTCCCTGGGTTTCCTGGGTTGCGATGGTTTTGCGATGCGACGTTCCCGCGCCAAAATTCGAGGGGCGTTCTGGGGTCTCAGGGCTAGGTTTCGTGAAAGGTTTCTTGCATCGCCGATGCATCGGCGATGCGTCGGCGATGCGGCGCGGCCCCCCGACCCCATCAAGGAGGCCTCGACTTCCAGAAATCAGACTGTCGGCGATATGGGCTTGCCGTCGCTCGCCCGCCGCCCGTCGCCGCTCGCCGCCCGCCGCCGCCGCCGTCTCCGCCGCTCGCCGCCCGCAGCGCGCTGGCGGGGCGCGGCTGAGCGCACAGAGCCCCCGCCGCTGCACGGGGCTCCCGCCGTGCGGCCGCTGCAGCGCGCCGCGGCCCCGCGCCGTGCGCGGCGGGCGCCGCCGCCAGCCGACCTCGACAAGAGCTGCAGGAGCTCAGGGAAGAGAGGGATGAGAGGCTCGAAGCGGGCTCGGGGGTCGAGGTTTTCGAGCGTTTTCGTCGGTTCGCCGCGGCCTGTCAGCCTCTGGGTGCTCTCCAGCAGCTGCGCCTCGCCGAGGGTGTTCTGGGGGTGCCCGGATCGTCCCAAACAGCCGCCGGGGGGCCGAGTTATGGCCCGAGAACCAAGGGGCAGACGGCGGCAGTTACGCGCAACTCTCTTCCCAGACCCCCATCGCGTCGTGACAACATTCCAACAACAGGAGGCTCTTTTCCTGCCTCCTCCTCCTCACAAATTTCTCTGTCGCCCTGGCGGGTGCCCTCCTCCTCGTGATGGTGCTGATGATGATGATGATGATGATGATGATGATGATGATGATGATGATGATGATGATGATGATGATGATGATGATGATGATGATGATGATAATGATAATGATGATGCTGATGCTGATGCTGATGCTGATGCTGATGCTGATGCTGATGCTGATGTTGATGCCGATGATGTTGATTGTGAATCGCGATGGTGATCCCGATGATAATCGCGAAGGTGATTGTTGATGATGGTGATGATGATGATGATTATGATGATGATGATGATGATGATGATGATGATGATGATGATGATGATGATCCCGATGATGATGATGATGATGATGATGATGATGATGATGATGATGATGATGATGATGATGATGATGATGATGATGATGATGATGATGATGATGATGATGATGATGATGATGATGATGATGATGATGATGATGATGATGTGATGTGATGATGATGATGATGATGGTGATGGTGATGGTGATGGTGATGTGGATGATGATGACGATGACGATGACGATGACGATGACGATGACGATGACGATGACGATGACGATGACGATGACGATGACGATGACGATGACGATGACGATGACGATGGCTGATGATGATGATGATGATGATGATGATGATGATGATGATGATGATGATGATGATGATGATGATGATGATGATGAGAAAGAGCGTGTTCTACCGCCGCTGGCGGAACACCGGGGGGGGGTCACAGGGGGTTCCCAACCCGTCCCCCCCCCCCTCGAAAACCGGGGGGTCACTACCAGTTCGAACCCCTCCCCCCCTCGTCCATCATGAAAAGGGGGGGGGTCACTACGGGTTCGAACCCCCCCCGCTCTCGAAAACCAGGGGGGGTCAGTACCGGTTCGAACCCCCCCCCCCTCGCCGCCGGCAAACGATTCCCGCTCCTCGGGACAGTTGGACAATGGTGGGGATGTTGGGACAGTGGTGGGAACGGTGGTGGTGGGGACAGTGGCACGAGGACAGTAGGACAGTGGTGCGGACAGTGGTGGGGACGATGGTGGTGGGGACAGTGGTGAGGGGACAGCGGGATAGTGGTGGGGACAGTGGGAGAATGGTGGGGACGATAGTGGTGGAGACAGTGGTGAAGGCGGTGGTGAGGACAGTGGTGGGACAGTAGTACCGTGGGGAAAATGGTGGGGACAGCGGGGACAGTGAGACAGTGATGGGAACAGTGGGGACGGTGGGACAGCACAGTGGGACAGCGGCGGGGACAGTGGGACAGTGGTGGGTACAGTGGGGACAGTGGGACAGTGGTGGGGACCGTGGGGAAAGTGGGGAGAGTGGGACCGTGGTGGGACAATGGTGGGGAGAGTGGGGACAGTGAGACACTGGTGGGGGCACTGGTGGGGACAGCGGGGACAATGGTGGGAACAACAGTGGGACAGTGGTGGGGACGGTGGTGGTGGGGACAGTGGTGTGGGGACAGTGGGAATGTGGTGGAAATAGTGGGACAGTGGAGGGTACAGTGGTGGTGGGGACAGTGGTGAGGGCGGTGGCGAGGACGGCGGTGGGACAATGGGACAGAGGTACAGCGGGGACAGTGGTGGGGACAGTGGGGACAGTGGTGGGAACAGTGGGACAGCTCAGTGGGACAGCGGCGGAGACAGTGGGACAGTGGGGACAGTGGGACAGTGGTTGGGGCCGTGGAGAAAGTGGGAAGAGTGGAACCGTGGTGGGAACAGTGGTGGGGAGTTGGGGACAGTGCGACAGTGGTGGGGGCACTGGTGGGGACAGTGGGGACGGTGGTGGGAACAGCGGGGACAGTGGTGGTGAGGACAGTGGTGCTGGGGACATCAGTGGGGGTGTGGTGCGGACGGTGGTAGGGACCCGGGAGTCGTTTACTGGCGGTGAGCGCGGGGGGGGGGGGAAGGGTTCGAATTGGTAGTGACCCCCCCCCCTGGTTTTCTGGAAGGGGGGGGGTTCGAACCAGTAGTGACCCCCCCCCCCGGTTTTCCGGAGGAGCGGGGAGGGGGTTCGAACCAGTAGTGACCCCCCCGGTTTTTCGGAGGGGGGAGGGGTTCGAACCGGTAGTGAGTGACCCCCCTCTGGTTTTTTCTGGGGAGGGGGGGAGGGGTTCGAACCGGTAGTGATCCCCTGGTTTTCCGGAAAGGGGGGAGGGGAGGTTCGAAGCGGTAATGACCCCACCCGGTTTTCCAGAGGGGGGGGGGGTGCCGGGGGGGAGGGGGAGAGGGGAGAGGGGGGGGGTCCAGCAGGGGGAGGGGGACGGGGGGGTCCATTTTCGGAGACGGGGGGGGAAACCCAGGTTCTGGAGGAAGAGGGGGGGTAATTTTCCACAGTAAAGCGGCGGTGGATCACGCGCTCTCGATGATGATGATGATGTTGACGAGGATGCTGGTGATGATGATGAGGAGGAGGAGGAGGATTTTAAATATGATGGTGGCGATGTGGAAGTGTGAGGGGAGGGGTGGTGCATTCTTGCGCGAGGTGCTCAGAGAAAGCAAGCACCACGCTGTGCATGTGGGGGACAAGAACCCCGCTTTGGTCTCTGCTGTGATCCGCTGCTCTCTGCTGCTTTCTGCTGCTCCCTGCCGCTCTCAGCTGGTTTCTGCTGCGGCCTGTTGGAGTGCGCGCGCGACTTGCTGGGCCTGTGGGACCTGTGAGACTGTCATGATTGTGGGGCCTGCGCCTGTATGCCAGGGATTCTTCCTCGCTGCTCATTTACAGACGAGGCCCCCGCTCAAAACATCCTCACGGTTTGCCTCCCTGGGGCGTTCACGTGCTATGTTTGCTACCATATGGCGTGGACTGCTTCGAACTATACGCGTCCCCGAAGCCGTCCTGCAGCTCCTTCGAAGCTCCTCTGGAGTTCCTGCAAAGCTGCCTCTCCATAGCTTGCAGCATGAAGTGCGGGGCCCATACGGCGGGGGCTCCCGCCCGAGATGCCCTCGCCTCTCACTGATAGACGAGGCCCCCGCTCGAGACGTCCCCACGATTTGCCCATCAGTGGGCTGAAGTGCTGTGCCTGATGCAGTACGCCGTTGACGCAGTCGGATGAGCAATGTGAAGCGGGGACCTTGTAGGGACGGGGTTCCCTCTTGAGACTTCCTTGCGATTCACTCACGGACGAGGCTCCCGCTCGAGACATCCCCACGACTGGCCCCCATTGGTGTGCTCAAGTGCGATGCCTGCTGCAGTATGCCGATGGCCTGGCCAGATCACCAACACGAGGCGGGGACCGCAAAGGGAGAGGGATCCCGCTCGAGATGTCCTCGCGATTTACTCACGCATGAGGCTCCCGCTCGAGACCTCCTCAAGATGAGTGTGTGTGTGTGTGAGTATGTGAGTGAGTGTGGAGTGTGTGTGCGTGTGGATGTGGGAGTGAGTGAGCGTATGATGGTGATGGTGATGATGATGATGATGATGATGATGATGATGATGATGCTGATGCTGATGCTGATGCTGATGCTGATGCTGATGATGATGATGATGATGATGATGATGATGGTGATGGTGATGGTGATGGTGATGGTGATGGTGATGGTGATGGTGATGGTGATGGTGATGGTGATGACGATGTTGATGGTGATGGTGATGGTGATGGTGATCATGATGCTGATGCTGATGATGATGATGATGTGGGAGAGTGCGAGTGCGTGTGGGAGTGGGACTGATGATGATGGTGGTGGTGATGATGATGATGATGATGATGGTGGTGTGATCGTGATGGTGAGTGGCCGTGGTCAGCTTGAAAGGAAGAGAGAGGACAGAAGGGATGAGATGTATCTGCACGGGGTGCGCAGAGGGAGCAGCAAAAACCACTTAGGATTTGAGGAACATTTCGGGTCCAGGCATTTGGGGATCCACGTTATGAAATTACCTTAGCGGGGGAGACAGTTATATGCATGTGCGAGTAACGCAGTTGAGCGTGTGAGGGGTCTACCAGAATGGGTCGGGCGGACGCATGTGGAGTCTGCCACTGGGGTCTTCGGTGGGATTCCGTATGGGGCCACGAAGCGGGTGAGGGGTGTGCCGACATGGGTCGGGCGGACGAGCGTGGACCTTCCCATTGGTGTTTTCAGGTAGAGCTCCCCATGGGGCCACGAAGCGTGTGAGTGGTGTGCCGAAATCGATCGTGCTCTCTTAGGGGCCTCCAGTGTAGCACCATGTGGGGCCACGAAACGTCTGACGACATGGGTCGGGCGCACGCACGTGGGCCCTCCCACTGGAGCTTTCGGTGGAGCTGCCGGTGGGGCCGCGAAACGTGTGAGGGGTGTGCCGACATGGGTAGGGCGGACGCATGTGGACCCTCCAACTGCTGCCTTAGGCGGAATCCCTCATGGGGCCACGAAGCGTGTGAGGGGTGCGCTGACATGGGTAGGGCGGACGCACGTGGGCCCTCCCACTGGAGCCTTCGGTGGAGCTGCCAGTGGGGCCACGAAACGTGTGAGGGGTGTGCCTAAATGTATCGGGCGGACGCATGTGGACCCTCCAACTGGTGCCTTACGCGGAGCTGTGATGGGGCTTCGACTGGAGCCGTCGGTGGAGCTTCCTGTGGGTCCACGAAACGCGTGAGGGGTATGCCAGAATTGTATCGTGCGAACGCATGTGGACTCTCCAACTGATGCTTTCGGTGGAGCTCTTTGTGGGGCCACGAAACATGTGAGGGATGTGCCGACATGGGTCGAAGAATGTCGGTTTTGCCACTGTTGCCTTCGATGGAGCTCCCAATTGGGCCACGAAGCGTGTGAGTGGTGTATCGAAGTGTGTCGGGCGGACGCATGGGGGCCCTATGACTGGGGTCTGAAGTAGAGCTCCCTTTGGGCAACGAAGCGCGTGAGGGGTGTGCTGAAATGAGTCGTGCGGACGCATTTGGACCCTCCCACTGGAGCTTTGGGTGGAGCTGCTTATTGGGACACGAAGCGTGTGAGGGGTATGTCGAAATGGTTCCGACATGATGGTTGTGCGGAGGGCAGAGGCAGGGATGGGAGTAGGAAGGAGGTGGACGAGGAGAGGAGTAGGAGGAGGAGGAGGAGGAGGACACAGGGGCACTGTCTCCTCAAAAGAAGGACCGATCTCCACAGAATGGTTAGGAAAAAAGCGTCGGGGAGTTGGTTGTTCGGGGCACGTTAAGTCCGCCAGGTGTCGGGCACCCGTCGGTCGTCGGGTCGCGTCGGGGGCAGCGTCCCAGCTCTCCTGCTATCTGTTCTGTTCAATCCTTGCGTGTTTGCCAGACTTTGGGCCCTCGGGTGATATTTCCGGGCTACGGGGGTATCCAAAATCGGTCCAGCACGAAACACCACCCAGGGGAAGCGGTTGGGATCTCTGTGGCCGTGGCTAGAAACAATCTTATTGGCGGATGTAGGGGGTTAGGATTGGAGGGGGAGATGGGCACAGGGAGGGAAGCGTCGACCGACCAATCGCCCTTCTATCGCCGATAGAAGCCCCTGATTGCGCAGTCCGCCCTGATCAATCGGCGATATGGATTGCCGATGCGAGCTCGATGTTACCGCCCCCTTCGAGCCGGGCCCCCCTAACTAGAGGGCAGACAATCCACCCACAGAATGATCACCCCGACACGCGAAGCTGTTTAGCAAACGCACCCACCGAAGGAACCGAAGAGGGCAGGGCTGTTTAGGAAATGAAATGCCCAGGGCCGTTTCGTAAACGCCATTTTTCGGGTCCAGGTGGTTTACCCTCCCTGATAACGTTCACCCTCGGCGCGGACAGCCCTGGCCTCCTCGCGTCGTGCACGACATCGCGGCGTGGCGTGCTGCCCTTGTCCGGTCTCCAGGGGCCGCTGCCGGGCCCCATGGAGCTGTCAGAGAGCGACTCGAGAGGAAGTACAGTGGAGGTCCATGCCAAGAAACACCCTGCTCGCCTCCAGGGTGCCCTGGCTTTCTTGGGTGTCGATGGTTTTGCTGTGGAAGGCGCGACGTTCCCACACCAAAAATCAATGGGCGTTCTGGGGTCTCAGGGATGGGTTTCTTGTGGAAGGTTTCTTGTGGTCGGGCCCCTACTGTGTCGTTCTTCGTGCTTATCAGATGCCCTTGTGCATCTTGGGGAGGATACCCTCGGATGTTCTGAGTGTTTTGGCCAGCGGAGGTCTCACGCTATTGAGGGGTGCTCTTTTGGCAGAGGTCCGCTGGTGCGAGTCTTAAGGGAAGGGTCCAGATTTCTGGCTGCGAGACAAGCAGGACCTCGATTCGTTTGGGCACAATGGTGGCCCGCCGCGGGGGTTCCTCTCGGTGCAGGCAGGCCCACAGGAGGGGCTTCCCCAGCCCTGGCCTGCGCCCTCGCACTCGCCCGCCCCGCGCAGTGCCGCGCACACAAAGCGAGGTCCCCCTCGCGTGCAGCCGAGTTCGGGGCGCGGGCAGCGAGAGCTGGCACCGAGCCGAGTCGGCCAGCCCACTCTGGCGGCCGACCTTGGATGTTTGGGGCCACGCAGGGCCAAGTTCCCCGCCCCTCCCGATGGCATGGGCCTGCGAACTGCTGTGCAGACGGCCAGGCTTCGAGATTGGCTTGGAGTCCATGGAGGGCCGGAGGGTTTTTCTTAGAGGGCGCGGTCTGGCCTCTCCAGGAACGGCCTCGAGGGAGTGGGTTCCCTCAGCTCTCGCTTGCGAAAAGTGGTTCGGAGTCCGTCTCTGAGAGGGGTGGCGTGGCCTTTCGAAGGAACGCAGCTGAGGTGGCCTTCAGAATCGAAAGTGGCTCGGAATCCACTGTGAAGGGGTGAGGGCGGCCGGGTTGCGCCAGGACCGCCATGGAAGAAAGAGGTTTTGGGGGACACGGGTACTTAGGTTCTTCCCTGTTTGGGGCTTCCTTGGGCCCGCCCTGGGCCCCGGAGCCGTCAAAACGAATCAGGATGAAAAGTCGGGGGCGGCCAAGAGGGGGGTGATGACTAGGGGGGTGGATATCATGGCAGGGGCCATGAGATCTCCTCAGATGTCGCGGCGCCTCATCCTGTTTCATCACGTCCCTGGCCTCCGCCCTGGGCAGCGCACATGCCGCCAGCCATGATCTGCGCCCCCCCTCCCTTGGACGCCCCCCTCTCTTGGCCGCCCCCGAAGAAGTGGTCCTCGGGGGCGGGCCCCGGGGTCCAGGGCCCGTGCCCCCCAGGACCCGCCCTCTTCCTGGCAGACTTCGGGCTGCGCCGATCCAACGCTTCGGCTTGCGTGCGCTGCCAGAGATTCGGCAGCTCGCCCTCCTCCCAGGGACGGTCGAGAGATGCGACCGATGGGCAGGTCAGCCCTCGCAGCACCAGCTGTGCACCTGTGTCCTCTCAGCCCCTGGCCGTCTCTGTGCAGAGTGCCCTCCCGCTCGCCAGCTTCCCCTGGAAGAGACCCACGCCCTCTCGGATGTTCTAGGCCTTCGGCTTCGAGCGCATCCCGAGTCCAGAGCTCGGTGCCCCCAGAGGCTTCGGCGTGTTCGGCTTCGGGTGCATCCAGGGTCCAGGGCTGTGTGCCCAGAGCGAGACCCCCGCGAGGCCCGAAGACCTCGACCTTCGATCGAGAACAGCAACCGCCACTGACCCGACGACGACGTCGAGGACGGCGACGGGGATGACGGCGAAGACGACGGCGGCGTTGACGGCGACGACGACGACGATGACAACGGCGACGGCGACGGCGCTGGCGGCGATGACGACGCCGACCATCCGAGGAGAAACAGATAATTACCACCTCGCCACCGAGAACCTGCTGTGGAGGCCCATGCCAAGAAACGCCCTGCTTGCCTCCAGGGTGCCCTGGGTTTCTTGGGTTTCGATGGTTTTGCTGTGGAAGGTGCGACGCTCCCGCACCAAAAAAAATCGATGGACGTCCTGGGGTCTCAGGGTTGGGTTTCTTGTGGAAGGCTTCTTGAGGTCGGGCCTCCACTGTGTCCAAGGAGAGCCGACCTCTAGGCAGTGGCACGCCCGAGCACCCCCACCTGTACCAGACGACGCTCCGGCGCGTCACCGCCCGGGGTTCGGCCCCCCGCCCCTCGATGGCCTCTCGGCGGCGGTGGTCCCCGTGACTCTAGGCCTTCTAGATGGGATCGGGGTAGACAGGGTCGGAGGATCGCGCCGCATCGCCGGTGCATCGCCGATACATCGCCGATGCATCGCCGATGCATCGGTGATGCGGTGCGATCCTCCGACTCCATCTACTCCGAACCCATTTATGAGGCCTCTATCCTCTCAGACCTGGGACGACGGCGGCGACGACGACGGTTTCAGATGCTCACCTTCCTGGGGCGCACCTCATTGGTCAGTTCGAATATCTCTCGACTAGAGTTCGACTCAAGTTCGACTCGAGTCGACGGACGTTCGACGCAGCATCGACGCATGAGCGGAGCAAGTGGCTCCAGAGGACCCCAGAACGAACATCCAAACAGGCACGACAACGGTGCACGCCGGCGCACCCAGAACTCCGACTTTATTGGTTCACAATTTGGACCCCCAGAGGTGCGGGCCCATTCACCGAGACTGGCTTTTCATCCCGAGCCTTATGATGTTAAAACCTACCTTGGCCTTGATGACCAGACAGAATTTCGAGCACCAGGGACATACCGAAACGAGCGGTTTTTCTGGTGTCTGGCCCTGGGAGGCGGTGCTTATTCGACACTTGGCCAGAGTGTCGGCCAGACCATGTGTCGATACTTTTCGGGGTGCCCGAAATCATTTGCGCGCTCCACACCAGGCGGGCCGAAGAACTCTTCCGGCGAGAAAACGCCGATTGCAAGGCTGAGTTCAGCAATGCGAAGACGAGCTTTGGTCCACGAAACTTTTGGATTGGACACCTGAGGGCGTTCACGTGACCAGGCGGCCCCGAAAGCGCTGCGCAGATTGATTCTCGATGTTGTTTTTCATTTAGCGAGCCCGGTTGCCCTCCAGGGTCACGGGCGCGGGACCATCTTGTCTTGTCCAGTGATTTGTGGGCTGTGGTCTTTGTACGCTGGGAAGAACATAGCCCGAGCCGTTGTTTGCATTGCCCCAGGGGCCCGGCAAGGGTCCGCCGAGGCCTAGAACTGGCAAAAGCCCCCCGTCGTGCGTTTTTCAGGAGGGGGAAAAACACACCGACACAATCAATCGTCGATCCCGAGAAAATACAGGAAAATATGGGAAGCTGGGGGGAAGACGAAAACCCAAAACATGTGGAAAAATATGCGGGATATTTTTATGTGTGTGTCCTGGGGCCCCTTCAGTTTTTTTTGTGTTCGCCGCGAGCGTTTTCCGGCGGGGGCCCCGGCGGCGGCGGCGGGGGCGGCCGCGCACGGCGGCGCCGCGAGGCCCCGCCACGGAGCGCACGAGCCCGAGCGGGTGTCGGAGCTTGGGCGGCCACGGAGGCGTAGCCTTTAAGTCGGGCATGTCCCTCTACAGGAGGATGATTTCGGGCGAAGGGAACTGTGCACATGCACCGATCCTGGCGAGGCCCATCCTTGACCCAGAATCGGTGCATATACCTTCCTAGCCAAGGTAGAAGGGCGTATGCACCGATCCTGGGCTCAGGATGGGCCTGGCCAGAATCGGTGTATGTGCATAGTTATCTTTCCTCCATTATTCAAAAAAGGTCAAACAATAATATAAGGGGACGCTGTTCCTACCATTTCTGACTATTCTAATGAATTGTTCGACTATGTTTTATTGTTCTTCCGACATCCGCCTGTAGGAGGACACGCACGACCTAGGCGTAGCCGGCCCTCGCGTGGCGCGCGAGCGCGCGCGCCTCCCGAGCTAGCGCTTCTATGAAGGAGGGCACAGGGCCCTGGCACGAGGCGGCAGTCGAGGTCGTCGAGGTCGAGGTCGTCGTCGTCGTCGAGCTCTTCCTCGTCGTCGTCGTCAGTCTCCGTCGTCGAAGTCGAGGCCGTCCTCAAGGCCGTCGTCGTCGCCGCCGTCGTCTGGGTCATCGTTATCGAGGTCGTCATCGTCGACGTCGCCGTCCAGGTCGCCGTCGAGGTCGACATCGTCGCCGTCGTCCTCTTCCCCGTCCTGCTGATCGTCATCGTCGACGAGGTCGAGATCGTCGTCGACGTCGTCGCCGCCTCTGGGTGCGATTACAAAGGAGGACATGGCCCTAGCAGGGGAAGACGGAGAGGGTGAGGGGGAGGAGCTTCGAACAGGCATCTGAAGTTTTCAGCCTCCTGGGGCTCGTTAAGGGCCCCAGGGCCGTCAAATTTGGAATTGCAAATTTGGGCAGGATGGACCCCAGGGAGGGTCTGGAGTGACCCAGTGGAGGAGGAGGAGGAGGAGGTTCGGAGTGCCGGCCCGTGAAGGCGGCATGTCCGTCCAGCTCCCAGGGAGTTGTTTTTTTTTCTGTTTGGTTTGAGACGTGAGAGCATCTTGCGTTCACGAGATGGGTCCTGCAGCAGCGCAGAGGAGGAGGAAGAGGAGGAGGAGGAGGTGGAGGAGGTCGTCCGAGGCCGGAATTGAACCCCATGCCCCGGATTAGCATACCCCTCACCCTTAACATCTGAGTTTTTCTCATCTCCGGTCAAGACAGAGTTGGTCGGGGGAAAGGGGTGGCGAGGCCGAATTTCATTGTCCGCATATGGATCACGAACGTGTGGCAGGGATCTGGAATTCTCACCGTATTAGTTTTCCCCAGTCACGAACGTGTCGCAGGGCTAGCAGGTTCTCACCATTCCAGCTTTCCTACGTCACGGACGTGTGGCAGGGTCTTGGGGCTATCATCTTCTCCGCATTCCCAGGTCACGACGTGTTGCGGGGCCCTGGGTTTCTCATCATCTCAGTTTTCCCACGAAACGACCGTGTGGTAGGGCTTCGGGGTTCTCACCATTCCAGCTTTCCCAAGGCACGAACGTGTGGCAGGGTCATTGGTTCTCACAAACTAAGCTTTCCCCAGTCACGAACGTGTGACAAGGCTATAGGGCTCTCAAAATTTTAGCTTTCCCAAGTCCCGCACATCCGTACATTCCGCACACTCCGAGACATGTTTCGAATTTCCGTGCATCCGTCCATCCGCAAAGTCCGTAGTACATCGTACACCAGTACACCGAAAACATCCGTACATGGGAGTTGCGGGGAAGGCTGTTTGTTATTCCCCCGGGATCCCCAAGTTTATGATTTGTGTGATCCCCTGGTTGTGATTACTACCCATGTCCACTTCCTGGTAATTCGATATTCCCAGACCTTGGGAGGCGGTGGATATGGGTACATGTGTCTACATTTGCCCCCAGGGGGGCCGCAAGTATGTCCATGTACACCTCTCTCTCTCTCTCTTTTCTTCTCTCTCTCCTATGTGTGTGTATATATATATATATGCGCACGAGGCCAGGGGGCCCGGGAGGGGGCCTCCGACACGACAGGGGGGGGGGACCCGGCCGCCGCCACAAGTAAAATTATTAGTTTTGTATATACGTAGTGTCTCAGCGGTTGGCGTATTTTGCACATTTGCAGAAAACTCTCTGGCGTGTTCGCACAACCATTGAAACAAAGGATGGTTGTGTGTGTGTGTCCGACCGCTGCCCAGATGAAGGACACATTGAATGCAGACTACAGGCTCCGTCGGATAATTCCAACCATATTTCCGTCAGTAGCCGTGGTCGGCATATCCGTAAGCAAATGTTGAAAATTCTAGACGCCTCGCGTAACCCCAGCAGCTCCTTTTTCCGGATGCCGGTCGCTATTCCACCTGCGGGGCCGGCCTGTTTTCTGTCTGCCCATCCGTGGCCGCCCTCTTCTGCTGGCTCCCGTCCAGCGGCGTTTGCCTGGGTCTGCGTGCCTCCGGCAGGGTTTCGGTCCGGCCCCACCTGCGGGTTTGGCCTGTGCTCGGTGGTTGCCCAATTGTGGTCGCCCCTTTTCCTAATTTGTTTGCAGGTGCATTTCGCGCGTTTTCGCGCCAATTATCTTGCGCTGTGTCCCAGCCTCGGTCATACCGCCCTCTGGACTTCTCCTTGCGGGCCGCAAATCAAAAAAGTAACCCCAGCAGCTTTCAGCAATCTCCTGACGGCGCGCGCGGCTTCTCCGCTTGCGCTCGCGAACGCATAGTACCCCCACCTGCCCATCCAGAAACGATGCCCAGAGAACTTGCCTCGATCAAGGAAGTGGGCAGCAGACAGAGGAAGGGTCCCCAGTGGAGGCCTCTTGGAGCGTCTTGGGCGCCTTTTGGCGGTCCCAGACTCCTCTTAGAGAGTTTTGGGGGCCTCGCAGAGGGGGCATCATTGGCGAGCTCTCTTGGCATCTTGGAGCCGTAGGCGTCTTGGGAACATATTGGGGTATCTTGCCCTATTGGGGAGCTCCTCTTGGCCTCTCTGACGCCATGTTGGGCCATCTGGGACGCCCTGACCGCTCGCGGGGCGACTGCGCCCCGTCCAGGGCATCGGAATTGGTGGAGGAGGAAGCACACGGTAACCAGCCTTGGTCGAACCAACCATTCCACCGTCGATGATTGAGCGTGCGTTATGGAAACCGTAATGTCAAGATTCTTGATGGTGATGATGGTCCCGAATGGCTGGCCTCCCCGATTCGTTTCTTGGAATAGGGTACCATTTATTAGTATGGCAATGGATGTATATGTAGCCTCCAATGAACGCAGCCAAGAATCGGCACGATCGTGATTTGGAATCGACGTCGTGGTTTTGGGTATATTGGTGCGCCCCATGAACATATATACCGAGTTTGTCGAATCGTCACTCTTTTGGCAAGGTTTGCACGACACGAACCGCAGTCACCGGCGCATGATTTGAAGTAGGAGCGGAGCCGGACGTGGGAGCAACGGCGTGCGCAGAGACCCGGAACGGATTCGAAACCAACGCATGTCGCTCAAGTTTTGCCAATCACTTGGCGGAAGTCATGCGTGGGTCAATGCTTGCATAGACGCTCCAGATTTTTGGTTACGGTGTTTGTTGGTAGTGGTTCAAGAATTGTTGGATATCTGGTGGATTGTGGATAGTAGTCACTGCGATGCCACAGTCAACCGTATCCGTTCGCCGCGTAGATGTTGCGAGTTTCGCAAATTTCATCGCACAGCCGCTCTTGCAAGACACTACGGACTACAGCAACGAAGGCATCAGAAGCAGCCATACGCCAAAAGCGCGTGGGCAAGGAAAACTAGAGCGACATGCCAAATGCGCGCGAGAGCAGATGATTACGCGCGCGCCAAACGCGCGCCAACCTGGCCTCGACGCGCCAACTGCGCGCCGAGCGGACGGAAGGAAGAGGGAAGAAGATTATGAACATACGATTTCACGCCAAACGCGCGCCTAAAGTGGCCTGGACGCGCCAAATGCGCGCCGGGATGGCGGAAGGAGGAGGAGGAGGCGGAGGAGGAAGATGATGATGTATTTGTTTCCTGCCAAGACGCACAAGCCATGCAATGCATATCAAAGGTACTCGTCTTCTCCGCATTCAATTGGCCTGGAAACTTTGATTGCTAACGCGTCCCATTTTTTGTTGCCTAGCAGAGTATCCTTTAAAGTTTCTGAACTAGGGAAACAAGAAGAAATAAGTGATAACAATATTGTTGCCCATTCTCTTTTTGGTCTTCTCCGCGCACGTATGCAAATTAGCGCAACCGGCTTGAAGCCATCAGGTTGAAACGTCGCGGCACGCAGCGTATGAGAATTAGGGTTCCGGCCAATCTTCCCAAATAGTTGAAGTTGTTGTTGCAATAATTGCGATGTGTAAGGCAATTGTTGGTTTCTCTCCAGAACGATCTTGTGTGATATTTTGGATATGAACGAATTGGGGATATTCAATATTTTCCTGAATCATTTTGCTTGGAAACTGCCCTATCGTCGTTTCTCGGTTTTGTTGAACCATGCCGAGCTGAGGGAATACAAGACCTTGTTTGTGACCATCGCTTGGAAAATTTGTAACTTCCTTTTGACGCTGATTGAGGCGTGCTTCCATCCTTTCGCATACCTGCAGAATTCCCCCGAAGCCTGCCCCAGTCGTTTGTTCAATTCTGCGTAAATGCGCCTTGTATGGCAGATTGCAGCCGCAAGGTATACGAAATTGTCTTTTACATGTATTTGCTCCCCGTGAGACGTAAATAACTCCATATTGTTGTTTACGCGCATAACTTGAAATCTATCCCAATGCAACTCCATGCCAACTTGCCCCACAGCGGTGACGGCCGCGCGCAACATATCGTGGACGTCTCGTTGATTTCTGTCATAAATCAAAGTATCGCTAGCGCACAACAGAATTTATAGAATACCACTTTTGAGCGAAAGTTTTGATTGTTCTTCGAGGAGTTCCACCGCATCGTACATTACCACCGTCATCACCATCACGAACAAGAGCAGTGACAGAGGGCATCCCTGCGCGATGCCAGAATGTTGCGGCCTCTCTTTCGACTTATGCCCACCAGACACAGAAGTTCCTGTTAGTATTTATGTTTGCGGTACTTGCCCAAATGCGCGTGGGGAGACCAAAGATTCCAAGAGCTGCGAGCATCGCCTCCGCGCTAATTGAGTCAAAGGTTTTCTTCCAATCCAGCGCGGCGAATGTTGAGCCACCATTTCGCCTTATGTTTGATACTTCTATATGCCTTCGTACCATACGTATTGCATCTGCCGCGCCGCGCCCCCTGCGGAAGCCAAATTGCGTCGCGTCGAGCCGGTCTTCAGCACCAGCATTTTGCAATCGTTTTAGAAAAGAAGTTGTTACCATTTTGTACGCCACGCAAAGTGAGCGGATTGGTCTGTAATTGTCGCAGATGTGCATGGGCCTATGTTTTTGTATATTGCGTTTACCAACGAGCCGCCAAGCGCGAGGAACAGCTTTTTCTGACCAGCATGCGTTGCATAATTTCTTAAGCCATTCGATGCCGCCGGGAGTTTGCACCCTTGCCTTCCAGTACTATGCAGGAATACCGTCCGCTCCAGCAGACTTGCACCTTTGCCTTCCGGATTATGCAGGGCGGTTTCACTCCGGCAGCTTTGCATTGTCCTCCGCTGTCGGCGCGCCGATGCGCGCGCGGGGAAAAAATGACAGAAGCCAGGCGCCTACACGGCGCATCGGCACGCAAAACTGCTTTGAGTTTTGCATTGGAGCGCGGGGGCAACACACGCCAAATGCGCGCGAGAATGCATGGGGGCAGACGCGCCAAATGCGCACCGAGGAAAACAAAAGATACGCCAAATGCGTGCCGGCACGGGGCGCAGGAAGAGGGGGGGGAGGAGCCGAGGCCGAGGAAGGGGGGAAGGCAGGAGGGGAGGCGAAATCAGAGCCACATATCTTCCATGCAATCGCGCACGCAACGAGCCCATTGTTGTTTGGGCCCCCCAGGCCTGCAGTTGAGTTCCCAGTTCTTGGGTTCACGCGAGTCTGGCATGCACGTTAGCATTCTAAGCAAGTTGTCAGAGGGCAAAGTCCATACGCTATTGCACAGCTCGATTTGCCGATCAAGCAAAATTGCGTTCAGAGCGGAAAATATGTTTTTTTGTTCCAAGAGTTCCGCGTTGGAAACTCTCGAGATGAACGAAGATGGGATGGGCATGAATTTCCTCAGGCAGCGCGCGTGGAAACCGTCCAAAAGACGTTTGTCGGATTGCAACAACCATATATATTCGAGGCTACACAGAAGCTTTGGCAACACAATCGCACTATATATCGAGCTTTCTTTTCCTGGGTACGTTCGCATGCGACCAACACCTCTGCATCGCTTTGAGAATTCCTTTCGCTTCCCCAATCCGTCTGGTAAATTCTGTTTTTGCGGACGCGTCTACAGTGATTCAACTTCCGATGTAAATTGTCTGATCCACTGTTTTGAGAGGGTTCCCAGACTGATCAAATATACAGCCGTTGTGTTTGATGTGCATCACAGCTGTTTTGTCCCAGTTTAATTCCAGCCTGTAGGCAGCCCCTTTCTTCGAGAACAACGTTCAGAAGTGATTGTAGTTTGCGCGCGCTGCTGCTCACCAATATTGCGTCGTCTGCGTACAAGAGGTCCGTGGCCATAATGAAAGGTGGTTTTTTGATAGTCGACGCCAATTCTTCCATGCGTTTGTCGACGTCGAAGAGCATGACCGATTGAACAATGATAAATGAATATGGGGACAACGGGCAATCTTGAGCGATCCCAGCTTTTTGTCTTCTTGTTGTTGAATTGCTTGTCTTTGAGGATGAAGAAACGCCCACAATAGATACCTGCTATAAAACTTACCATTCTTTCTGGAATTCCAAATCGGCGTAATGCGGCAATCAATTCATCGTGTTTGAGCATGTCAAAAAAATTGCCCAATCCAGAAAAAAATGCCAAGAAACCAGATGAGGCAGAGGCGCAAGCCGCGTCAATCATTCGACGCACGATTGAAATAGCTTGCGTTGTATTCTTGCCGGGTCTGAAGCCAAATTGTGTTTTTCGCATTCGTGTTTTTGCTCCTCCATCTTGCAGGCGTCCTTTTATAATTGAAGCCACCACTTTATAGCCAACTGGTAAAAGCGCGATTGGCCTGTAGTTAGCCGGGAGGCTGGCGTCGCCTTTTTTGTGGAGCAGCGTTACACATGAGGTTCTCCATTGTGTTGGAGTGTCGTTTTGACCCCAGTTGTCCAATGCCTCCCCGTTGTGCAGCAGGTACTTCCAGAATTCAGGAGGTATGTCATCAACTCCGGCAGCTTTCCCAACCGACATATGTTTGAGCACATCGGTGAGTTCTTCCATTGTAAAAGCGTCCATATTGATTTGAAGTGTCTCTCCCATGTGTAATCCAGCTGAAAGTTGTTTTGTGTTAAGGTTCGTGATTTGCCATTGCGCATGCTCAAAATAATCTGCCAATACATTGCCACGCGCTGTGCTTTCAGCGAGTTCCCCATTCGAATATTCGATTTGCATTGGTTTCTTTGCGGGACCTTTTTTCCGAAGCTGTCGAACTGTTCGCCAAGGGCCGCCGTGTAGTTGGTCATCAAACCACATGCGTTTATCCTTTTTTCACAGAGTTCCGAATGGCCTTGGAGAGTAGTTTTTCTTCGTCGTGTTGGCGTGCACGTCGAGCAGCATCCCTGGCAACTAATAAACTTAATGTATCTTGTGTAATCCATGGCCGGCACGCTTGCTTAGCAGTCTCGCTGGCGACCCCTGAAGCGGAGCGCATCGTATTTTCAATTTGCTCGGCATGCTTATCTAAATCTTCAGGGATGGTGTTCGCACGTATTGCCCCGCAGAATGCGTTGCCGTAGATCTCCGCCAGAGCTCGATCAATACGGAGTGCTCATCCCTTAGTGGAATACTGAACCTTGGGTTCCCATGACGTGTCCAACGAAATAGACGTCCAAATTTGCAACAAGAAATGTCGTGATGCCAGCGTCGCGTCACGGTTGGATTTAATGTTTGAAATGTGTTCCAATAGCGGGGCATCCGCCACGCAATGGTCAATTTGAGCGATTTTTTTTGCATGGGCATCTTCTATTACATTGCCGTCAGGGGAGTAGTATGTGACCAACTGGTTTGACCCATGTTCGAAAAATGTGCTCACAACAACTGAGTTTGTGGCTCGGCATGCCTCTACCAAAAAATATATGTTCAAATTGTCTCTGCGTTGCGGCCATTTGTTTTCGAACACATATCGCCCAACACTGTCGTCTTCTCCCGGCTGCTGCTGGAAGAGTTTCGCATTAAAGCCGCCGGGTGCCATGGTGCATGTATGGTTGTTTCGTTTTGGCCATGCGCCGATCAACTCATCAAAGAAAGCGCGCCTGTCGTTTGGGTCGTGTCCAGATTGTGAAGCATAAGCAGTAAAAAGGTGAAGAATACCGCCAGGGACACGAAGGCGTAATAAAGCGATCCTGTTCGACATGAGTTTTTTTTACACCACGCAGCAGCTTCGGACCAAGAGCACGCCGTCAGGAAACTTGACGGGGGTGAAGCGCGGCGCTGATGCGGAGAGTAGGTAAGCTAAGCAGCGTCACAGCAGGAAGAGGAGGAGGAGGAGGAGGAGGCCCGATAACGCGGGCAAGCGTGGCGGGTCAGATTATATCTAATTCCGCCAGCCCTGGGAGAGCCTCAAGCAATGTTCTAGGCAGATCTCCGTGTGGGTTCAAAGCGGATCGCGCCACAGCTTTCTGCAGCGCAACCCTTAGAATGCTTGCCCAGCGGCCGGCGAATTCGCGGATGGAGCCCTCTAGAGCGTTCCTTAGCTAATTTAGGTATCACGTCGATTGTCAGACAGAATAGGCAACCAAGGCCACTCGTGGCAACCACAGCGTGATCGGAGTCCTTCTTCCTGCGCGCTTGTTTAAGTAGATTTCCTCCTATGTTATTTGTGCCTGTCTTGGGCAGCCCGTTGGCCGAAATTGTGGATACCACAATAACATCGCAAAACAAAGGTACCCCGTTAGCGACGTTAAAAAACGGGACCACGAGGTCGATCCGTCGGTGATGAAGGACACCGGATTCGGTATCCAAACAACGGTTTCGGTATCCGAACAACGGTTTCGGTATCCAAACAACGGTTTCGGTATCCACCGGTTTCGGTAACACACGGTTTCGGTATCCACGACACCGGTTTCGGTATCCACCGACACCGGTTTCGGTATCCACCGACACCGGTTTCGGTATCCACCGACACCGGTTTCGGTATCCACCGACACCGGTTTCGGTATCCACCGACACCGGTTTCGGTATCCACCGACACCGGTTTCGGTATCCACCTGTCTCTCTGTCTCTCCGTCCCTCTCTCTCCTCTCTCCTTCTCTCTGTCTCTCTCTCTCTCTCTCTCCCTCCCATTGTCTCTGTCTCTCTCCGGCTTCCTCCCACTCCCGGTCCTATTCCGGTTTCCCCCCATTCCGGTTTCATCCCAATCCCGCTGCCATTCCGGCTGCCTCCCATTCCGGCTTCCTCCCACTCCCGGTCCTATTCCGGTTTCCTCCCATTCCGGTTTCATCCCACTCCCGCTGCCATTCCGGCTGCCTCCCATTCCGGCTTCCTCCCACTCCCGGTCCTATTCCGGTTTCCTCCCATTCCGGTTTCATTCCATTCCCGCTGCCATTCCGGCTGCCTCCCATTCCGGCTTCCCTTCACTTTTTCTACGCCCGCATTTTCTCTGAGGGCGTCGCCGGGCAAAGTCACCGGTCGTCGCGCTCGTGCTGGCAGCAGCCGGCCGCGCGGAAATTACATTGTGTCGGAAGGAAGCGGAGCAGGAGGAGAGGGCGCATGAGGAGTAGGAGAAAGGATGAGGAGAAGCGGAGCAGGAGGAGAGGGCGAATGAGGAGTAGGAGAAATGATGGGAAGCATGAGGAGGATGAGGACGGAGGGAGTGTGGGGAACGATGGACCAGAAAAGCGCAAAGGATGAGTGAGGGAGGAGAGGAGCGTGCCAGCCGCAGGTGCTAAGCACTATCACAGCCAATCGTTTTCGTCGTCGACGGCGATGATCACCTCCAGCGTCATGTCCGAATGGAGGGGCGATTTTGGGCCCATGTACTCGTACTCGGCGTCGGCCGTAAACAGATGGAGCGTCGCGGGGGTCCTCGGGGAAGTGCGCAGGAGAGGAAGCAGAGGGGATGGATAGATGAATAGACTGGATGCGAGGAGCGACGGGGACCGAGGAGAGCGGGACGGAACTGGAAGGGCGGTGCGGGGATTTGACGTCAAGTGTCCCTGAGCGTGAGCGAACCTTTCTCGCCAACGCGTCGTACACGCGCCCCGTAAGCGAGCCCTTCGGCACCGTGATCTTTAATATCGGAACTGGAGCACGATCATCAGTTTCCAGACGCTGCGGGATGACAGTGACGCGTACAGAGTCCTGCAGGAGAGAGCATGCACATTTCTAATCGTAATAAATATTATATATATAAAAATGCGGTGTGTGTAGCACGTTAGGACACATCATTGAAAACTGTATTTGTTTTTTTTTGTTTTTGCCACGGTCCTCCAGGTCAACCACGGCATCGTCAGATTTATCATCGATCGTGACATGTCCAGAGATGGCTAGCGCTGTGGACCACTCATGCTGTGGAGATAATGCTGCTTCTGCTGCCTGTTCAGGATCAAACTCTGGAGATTCACCGCCTCCTGGATCGCCTCCTGGATCGCCTCCTGAATCTTCGTAGCTTGGGTCTGTGTCAGACTCACCAAAGAGTTCTTTCATTGTTGGTAAGTCACCCCCTTGCCCTGGTGGAGGTGGGTCTTCTCCTTCCTCGGGCAGGCTCGGTTCCGATAGGCTTGAACCCGACGGAAGCGCTGCAGGCAAAGGCACGGCAGCTGCAGCCGATGCAAGGGGTTCGCTTTGTTGTGGCTGCCCGGCGCGGTCGCGGAACACGCCGCCGAGAGGGCGACGACGTTCTTCTTCCCCTTTTCCTTCCACGACGTCCCTCTTGCGTTTCCCTCGACCCCGGCCTTTGCCTCCAAGCCCGCGCCCGAGGTTGGGTGCGCCCTCTTCTTGGGCATCTGATGCCCCGCGGCTGCGGGATCGGGCACCGCCGCGTCTCCTGGCAGGCGTGCCCCTGCCCGTTCGCCGCGGTCTGGGTTGGAGAATTGGTGCGTGATTCGCACGGCCTAGGAAATGTTGAAGCCACAAGGTATGTTCTGTCTGGCCGTTGATGACGAAGTCTTGGTGTGTTTCTGTGAACTGCCCATCGTTCTGAAGCGTAAGTAGCGTGTAATGACGCGAGTAGTATAATATCATCATCGCGTCGAAATTGGTCTCGCCATCACCTCTTTTGGATGTTAATATGTTTGCCAATGTGGCATGCTCTTAGACCCCCCCCCAAAAAAAACAATGAATTCGTCAATATGCGATTTCAGCCGCTTACACGACAGGAATACGCATTCCGAGCGCAGCACTGGCGGGAAGCGCACGTGGTCGAGGGACCTACATATGTTTCCCGCCTGAGCTCCGGAGAGATTTTGGGGCACCCCGGGGAGGCCCAAAAGGGCCAGAATCGCGCCCATGCCAAAATGTATGCCCATACCCAGCACCGATGCGAATGCCAAGCTCGCGCCACGCTCGTTCTCGATCTTCGTCCGCAGCAGCGGGAGATAGGGCGTGCAGAATATGTTCGAGCATGGTCTCGCTGTATTGGTTCCCGTCGTACTTGGGACAGACCCAACAACGATTCCCTGAACCATCTCTTTTCTCCAGCGCGAAGTTCCCCTCCTCCGCCATTTCGATTATGCCTTGGGCCGTCAGTCGCCGAAGCTGTTTCTCTTGCTGTCCCCCTCCATCGGCAGGGCCTCTGTCTCCATGCGTCCCACGACCTTTTAACAGTGCGGGCGCAGGTTTGGACGGCGGTGGCCTGCCTTGGCCACCATTCTCAATGGCAGGGCGGATGTCCGCAAACTTGTGCTGTGCCCTCCACGTTTTCACGGACCGTTCCAAGTAGGTCAGTTCGTCCAAAACGTCAGCGCTCTTCGGTTTGTCCTTGCTGCCCATGTCCACGGCATTCCAAAATGATTCAATTGTATTCGAAGAATATGCCGAAAACGGTGGTTCAACGCGTCCGGAATGGGCGTGCCACGGAGCGGTCCACAGGCCGTCGTGCGTGTCCAAGTGATATTCCTTGAAATAGTCTGCGAACCTGTGCTCGCCTTGGTCGCGTAGGTCCTGGTCCACCCGACGCCAGAATGCATCAAACAAACGAGGACTTAAAGGTGCGCTTCTGTGTGCATAATCACGTATAGTCCATCCCATGTCCATGTGTTTCCACTTGCGTTTGTTGTGAGGCTTGATGATGTCGCCCTTCATGTGTTGTAGACAACGGACGTGTGTAGCAGCAGGAAAGACATGCTTAAACACCTTCAGCAACGCCGGACCGCCATCCAAGTACACTGATGTTGTAAGGTCGACAATGTTCAGGCCGTGGTCTTGCTGCACGGAGAGAACGACACTGTTGACGAGGGCTTGAACAGCAGGTTCATTTTCCTGCGGACGGGGGGGGGCAAGAATCCATTTATGTTTCAATATTCTATTAAGAGGAAAAGGAGGAGGAGGAGGAGGAGGAGGAGGACGACGAGGACGAGGACGAGGACGGGGAGGACGAGGAGGAGGAGGAGGACGACGACGACGATGAAGAGAGGAAGAACGAGGAGGAGCGAGAGAACATAGTGATACAATTGTGGCCAGAGTTCGTATCATACCGAAGTGCGCAGTGATTCATTCCCCGACTAGGGAAAGAAATCACGATCGTCAAAAGATCGCCTGCCCCGCGAACGCGGCCGACCTTCGGGGCAGAAATTCGAGCGGTCGCTCGCCTGAGCGGGATGGGGAGGAGGAGGAGGAGCAGCAGCAGCAGGAGCAGGAGCAGGAGCAGCAGGTGGAGGCAAGAAGGAATAGGGACAACTAGTGATACGAGCTTGCCACGCAATCCCCTACACTCGAACCAATTCCTCGGCAGCGTCGAAGACGAAGGAGACGACATGGGCGAGAGAGAGAGAGAGGAAGAGGGGGTGGTTCAGACAATCCGAGGCTCCTGTGGCGACAAGGCAAAACCAATCGGAATGAAAGTCGTGTCCCATTGTCCGTGGCTGTAGTGGACTCCAAGCCACCCGACAGAAATCAACTTGAACTGTTGTAGACCCTTGTCATGTGTAGCGTCACAACAAAGTTTGAATTTGTATGTGGGGTCTTGTTGGGCAGCGAAATCTGCAAACATTTGCGTTAAGTATTTGCTCTTGAGGACAATAATACGTTTATCTTCGGAGGAGTGTTCGCGATCGACGCGAACAGCCCATGGCGGATCGTCTGGCTTTGGGGACCACGCCTCGACAGCTGCCGTCCATTGACTCCCAGTAGCCCCGCCAGCGCCGTAGGTGGACGTGCGAAGAGCCGACCGCGCTTCATATACAGCTCGTGGGGTCGGGAGGAAATGCGGTGCTTCGCCGTCGCTCTGTTCGTCGATGATCTGTTGTATTTGCGTTGCAGCCGGCAGCGGATTCGATGCTGCTTTCTTGGCCGTGGCACGCTTGTCTTTGGCAACTTGACCCTTAGACAATTCCGATTCGTGCGGGCCTGCGTCCCACTCGGTGACAATACCCTCCCGCATTTCATACCGCATCTGTCCGCGGCATGCCGTGCCAGCTGCACTTGCGTGTCGTTTGCATTTGACAATCACCCATTCATCCACAATGCCATCGCTGTCCATGCGGGAGCGGAACAGGCCGATGTGCACGTGCTTATCCTTCAAATCCTCACGCACGAACTCTTCAAATCGTTTCTCTGTGCGTCTTGGTTCCCCCACTTGTGTCCATTTGTTTTGCAGTTTTGCATCAACCAACCCAGGGGTTCCTCCATCTCCTTCAGGGTCCATGTCGCTTTCCTCTTTCTTTGTCTCCACCTTCAGCCGTTTAGCGGCAGTGCGGGGAAGGCCCTTGGAAGGCCCAGATGACGAAGTTGAATGCCGACCTTGTCCTGAATGCGGATCGTGGTCGCCTTCAATAGCGGCTGCAAGATCCACTTCTTGTTGCGGTGACAGACGTTTTC